>CAJQUW010004964.1:0-146829 GCA_907163375.1 Prostheceraeus crozeri
CTATTAAAACTTTATTTCCAACGTGTACACTATTAAAACTTTATTTCAGCTTGTAAACTGTTCTAACTTTATTCTTAACATACACACACTATTGAAACATTAGTTTTAACTTGTAACTCTTGAAACTTTATTTTTAACTTGTTAACGGTTGAAACTTTGTTTTATTTCTATCATAGAAACAGATAGAACTTTATTTCTAACGTACACACAATTGAAACTTTATCTTATTTCTAACATACAAACAGCTGAAACGTTATTTCTAATGCACATACTATTGGAACTTTTCTTTTAACTTATAATCTGTTGAAACTTTATTTTGACTTGTAAACTGATGAAACTTTATTTCTAACTGGTAAACTTTTGAAGTTTTATTTTTAACTTGTAATTGTTGAAGCTTTATTTTTAACTTGTAAACTGTTGAAACTTTATTTTTAACTTGTAAACGGTTGAAACTTTGTTTTATTTCTATCAGACAAACAGATAGAACTTTATTCTTAACTTGTAAACTGATGAAACTTCATTTTATTTCTAACATATAAACTGTTATAACTCTATTTTGAAGCACATAAACTATTAAAACTTTATTTCCAACGTGTACACTATTAAAACTTTATTTCAGCTTGTAAACTGTTCAAACTTTATTTTTTATCTTGCACACTATTTAAACTTTATTTTAAAACTTGTAAACTCTTGAAACTTTATTTTTAACTTGCAAACTATTGAAACTGTATTCTATTTCTATCATATAAAACAGAATAGAACTTTATTCTTATAACTTGCTAAACTGGTTGAAAACTTCATTCTATTTCTAACATACAAGCAGCTATAAACTGTATTCTTAACTTGGTAAACTGGTGAAACTTCATTCTATTTTCTAACTTACAATCAGATAGAACTTTATTCTTAAACTTATAAACTTAAGAGATAGATTTATTGTAATTGTAAACTGGTGAACCTTCATTCTATTTCTAACATACAAACAGATAAAACTTTATTCTTAAATACCAACTTTTTGAACATTGTTTTCACTTGTAAAACTCTTAAAAACTTTATTTTTACTGGTTTAAACGGTTTTGAAACTTTGTTTTATTTTCTATCACTTTATTTCTAACTTGTAAACTCTTGAAACTTTATTTTGATATACAAACAGCTAAAACTTTATTTCTAACGTATACACCATTGAAACTTTATTTTTTAACTTGTAAACTCTTGAAACTTAGTTTTTCATATACAAACAGCTAAAACTTTATTTCTAACGTATACACCATTGAAACTTTATTTTTTAACTTGTAAACTCTTGAAACTTAGTTTTTCATATACAAACAGCTAAAACTTTATTTCTAACGTACACATTATTGAAACTTTAGTTTTTATCTTTTAAACTGTTGAAACTTTATTTTGTTTCTAACATGCAAACAGATAAAGCTTTATTTCTAACATATACACTATTGAAACTTTATTTCTAACTTGTACACTGGTGAAACTTTATTTCTAACTTGTAAACGGTTGAAAATTTGTTTTATTTCTATCATAGAAACAGATAGAACTTTATTCTTAACTTGTAAACTGATGAAACTTCATTTTATTTCTAACATATAAACTGTTATAACTCTATTTTGAAGCACATAAACTATTAAAACTTTATTTCCAACGTGTACACTATTAAAACTTTATTTTCAGCTTGTAAACTGTTCAAACTTTATTTTTTATCTTGCACACTATTTAAACTTTATTTTAAAACTTGTAAACTATTGAAACTTTATTTTTAACTTGCAAACTATTGAAACTTTATTTTATTTCTAACATATAAACAGATAGAACTTTATTCTTAACTTGTAAACTGGTGAAACTTCATTCTATTTCTAACATACAAACAGATAGAACTTTATTCTTAACTTATAAACTTAAAGAGATAGAACTTTATTCGTAACTTGTAAACTGGTGAAACTTCATTCTATTTCTAACATACAAACAGATAAAACTTTATTCTTAACATACACACACTATTGAAACATTAGTTTTAACTTGTAAACTCTTAAAACTTTATTTTTAACTTGTTAACGGTTGAAACTTTGTTTTATTTCTATCATAGAAACAGATAGAACTTTATTTCTAACGTACACACAATTGAAACCTTATCTTATTTCTAACATACAAACAGCTGAAACGTTATTTCTAATGCACATACTATTGGAACTTTTCTTTTAACTTATAATCTGTTGAAACTTTATTTTGACTTGTAAACTGATGAAACTTTATTTCTAACTGGTAAACTTTTGAAGTTTTATTTTTAACTTGTAATTGTTGAAGCTTTAATTTTAACTTGTAAACTGTTGAAACTTTATTTTTAACTTGTAAACAGTTGAAACTTTGTTTTATTTCTATCATACAAACAGATAGAACTTTATTCTTAACTTGTAAACTGATGAAACTTCATTTTATTTCTAACATATAAACTGTTATAACTCTATTTTGAAGCACATAAACTATTAAAACTTTATTTCCAACGTGTACACTATTAAAACTTTATTTCAGCTTGTAAACTGTTCAAACTTTATTTTTTATCTTGCACACTATTTAAACTTTATTTTAAAACTTGTAAACTATTGAAACTTTATTTTTAACTTGCAAACTATTGAAACTTTATTTTATTTCTAACATATAAACAGATAGAACTTTATTCTTAACTTGTAAACTGGTGAAA
This sequence comes from Prostheceraeus crozeri, assembly GCA_907163375.1. Classification (NCBI taxonomy): domain Eukaryota; kingdom Metazoa; phylum Platyhelminthes; order Polycladida; family Euryleptidae; genus Prostheceraeus; species Prostheceraeus crozeri. The sequence goes on from CAJQUW010004964.1 coordinate 2,705, forward strand.
CTTCATTCTATTTCTAACATATAAACAGATAGAACTTTATTCGTAACTTGTAAACTGGTGAAACTTCATTCTATTTCTAACATACAAACAGATAAAACTTTATTCTTAACATACACACACTATTGAAACATTAGTTTTAACTTGTAAACTCTTAAAACTTTATTTTTAACTTGTTAACGGTTGAAACTTTGTTTTATTTCTAACATACAAACAGATAGAACTTCATTCTTAACTTGTAAACTGGTGAACCTTCATTATATTTCTAACTTGTAAACTCTTGAAACTTTATTTTGATATACAAACAGCTAAAACTTTATTTCTAACGCATACACCATTGAAACTTAATTTCTAACTTGTAAACTCTTGAAACAGTTATAATTTTATTTTTAACTTGTAGACTGTTGAAACTTTATTTCTAACTGGTAAACTGTTGAAATGATATCTTTCATTTACAAATAGTAGAACACTTTGTCCAACTTGTAAACTAGTAAATCTTGTTCGTCATCGAATCTAACTATTTAAATCTTCATCATGGAAATCAATGTTCCACAGTCGGAGTAAAAGTTTGAGATGATACACTCCTGGCATACTAACTCATGAAGTAGCTTTGCTGTGATACATTTCTATCTGTAAACATATGATAATATTAAAGTGAATCTAAAACTTTTCAGCTTATTAATTGTTCATCGTTGCATCAACGCTTAAACACGTGAACAGTTATAATTTATTTTTAATTTACACTTAGTCTAACTTGTAAACTAGTAAATCTTGCGATCTTATTTTTACAAACAGTTACACCTTTATTTCTAACATATACACTATTGAAACTTTATTTCTAACTTGTAGACTCTTGAAACTTTATTTTGATATACAAACAGCTAAGACTTTATTTCTAACGCATACACTATTGAAACTTTATTTTATTTCTAAAATATAAACAGATAGAACTTTATTCTTAACTTGCCAACTGGTGAAACTTCATTCTATTTCTAACATACAAACAGATAAAGCTTTATTTCTAACACACACACACACACTATTGAAACTTTATTTTCAATCTGTAAACTGTTGAAACTATATCTTTCATTTACAAATAGTAGAACGCTTAGTCTAACTTGTAAATCTTATGACACTTCATATGGGTGATGATGGTAGATGAAATAGTGTTAAATAAAATTTAGATAGCTTACACTTCTGATACAGGGATAGCAATCCACTGCAATCCATGTGTAAAGAGCTTGTTAGACTACGGATGGGCTTAAGTGGATGATTTAACCATGTATACTTTATTCATTTGGAAATAGTAGCACGCTTAGTCTAACTTGCAATTCTTATAACATTTCATATGGATGATAATGGTAGATGAAATAGTGTTAGATAAAATTAAGATAGCTTACACTTCTGATACAGGGATAGCAATCCACTGCAATCCATGTGTAAAGAGCTTGTTAGACTACGGAAGAGAGAAGTGTGTTATGTTGCGTGTGGCGCGTGAGTGTCCTCCCATTTCATTCCATTCATCAATTCGTCTCATTGATAGAGACAGGTAGAACTCATGGTTCTCATAACGTATGCAATGGAAAGTTTTAGGCAACCTTCGACAGTTGGCTAAATGTCGCCCTGGCGCGAATGCATACTACGTTGAGACAGAGGCAATCACTTGCAAACATGACGCAGAGAGGTTTAACAAGATTGACCATTGCCGAATGTCCCTTGCGGTATACATAGCTACGGGTTTCACCGCCGCCCTTTACAGGAACGCCCGTCGAAAGGAAGTATTACACCGAACTTCATTTGCAACGTTCAAGTTGACTGATAGCAGATTCAACTTAATGATAGTATTCGCCAGTCCGAAGACTGCCCAGGGCAAACCGCGAGGAGGTTCTATCATGTCTTGCCCCATGGTGGCCCTTAAGAGAGCCGATGGTTCGTTCTCGGGAGTAACGTCATCTTACACCCTACCAATTCTGCTGAGAAAGTCTTTGACTCTCTCCTTGGTAGCAGTGTCGACTTCCACACTAACTGGTACATGGCTAAAAAGTGGAATGTAGCGCCATTCCGTTGGATTGACAGCAGTTGCTGTCATCGGATTGCCAATCCGAGCAAGATTATTAAAAACTCTGTCTTGCTCCTCTAGCCTGGCAAACTCCTCAAATAAATTTCGCGGCCTTAACTGCGGTCCGCGAGGAGAGCTGACTTGACTGTTCGGCGTCTGCATGATTGAAATGAAATGAAATGAGAGGCAGAGGTTTATATACCCCTCTAATGCGGCGCAACGTTCAAGTTGACTGATAGCAGATTCAACTTAATGATAGTATTCGCCAGTCCGAAGACTGCCCAGGGCAAAGCGCGTGGAGGCTCTATCATGTCTTGCCCCATAGTGGCCGATTATACGGTAGTGTGTTAGTAGATTTCAATCACTGAAAAAGGAAGATGAGAATCATTTCATTTGTCTCATCAACGTTTATCATGGGAGCAATCATTGAAGGGGCATCTAATGAATTACATTTCACTCTACTCCATATCATAAAGACTAACCTTTGTCGAATGGCTGAAGTACTCTGACCTGGCGAGAGAAAACGTCACGTTGAGTATGAAGTCGAATGCCCAACATGAGCAACGGCTCAGAGGTTTCGGTCTAACAAACGACGAACAACCCGTGCAACACAATCCCTCTACGGCAGTACCCGCCGTCCCGAAGGAACGCTCGAGCAAAGGAGGTATTACAGCGATGATGTGCTTTATGAGCAGAAGTGAATCTCTTGATAGCAAGAGACCATTCAACTAGATAGCAAGTCAAAACAACCTGATAGCAGGACAAATGTATAGTCAGTAATTTACACTTAGTGAGGAATGATAGATTTGAGTGTAGTGAGTGGCACTCGATCCCGTCGACAGCCCGAAGGCCTTGTACTGATCACTAGGGAAGTGAGAGATCTTCCCCGATACCCGCTATTTACAGCTTAAGACATCATTGTCACTGCCCCGAAGTGGTAACAGCAACGCCGAGTCAAAGGTAGTGAACAGTAGCTGGGATCTAACCCCTCAAAGCTGCCTTAGTCTTAGTTAAATTTGAAATCTGATAGCAGATTTGAACTCAGCATACTTGAAAACCTTGAGGAAACATCCCAAGTTATTGCTTTGATCAGCTTGATAGCAAGCCGTAGAGAGCTTGATTCACCAGCGTTTTGCAATGGAGATGTTTGGAGGCCACCCATGACAAGATAGCTAAGACTCAACCGATTGGCGTTCAAAGTGCTACGTTGAGAGCTGTGTCAAATGCCCAACATGAGACATGAGTTGTCCCAGCGGTTACGGTCTAAACTATGACACACTCCCTTGCCACACTTATCACTACGGCATCTTCCGCCGTCCCGAAGGAACACCCTGTCAGTGGAATATTACAGCAAAACTCTCCGTGTCTTGCTCGCTTTCAGTGAAAAGCCGCTTATAGCATGAGAAGACTGGCTCAGACATCATTAAAAATGCTTTCATTGACTTCAGCAGGGTCGAAAACCCCAGAAAACCTCCAAAACTAGTGAATTTAAATTTTTCAACTTTTTAGCACTACTTATGAAATTTTATAAGTAGTCTGTCACTTAGGCCAGGTCAATAGCGACCGAACGTTATTTGAATCAAGTCAAACGGACTTGTAGAAGCAAAGTTACGAGCCTTTAAAGTTTTGGAGTCTTTTATGGCCTGGAGACGAAGGCCATCTCCTGGCGAACCTCTAAGTCTGACGGCTTAGCTGATATCAGCAATGAAATTTTCTAAGTCGGTTTCTTACAGAAACTTGGAATTTGGAATGTCCGAAGCTATCATCGGAGCTCAGAGAGACGACCTACCTCTGACAATCGTTCTCCTCTAAATGACAAGTCTCCGTCGGTTCCCAGCTTATATAGTGTGTGGCGATCAGCTGATGACGTAATACCCATCATCCAAACACTAAAAATCCCGTCTATCTCCGGTTCTAGTGCTCCGATTGAGCTGGAAATACACCATTTCCATGTAGAATTTGACGCTGAATCCGAATCTGGCCTCCGTTTTCCGAACCGATGCTTCGTTTTGGCTCTACAGTAGGCAGCCATCGCAAAAATTCTAACTTGTCGTTTTTCCGAAAAATGTTGAAAATTTTTCTCGCCGATTGACTTGAAACTGTCCGATTGACATGAAACTCACCATACAGATAGAGAATTTCACGCTGATTCCAAATCTGAAATCCGTTTTCCCATCCGATGCTTCGTTTTGAAGCTACAGCCCAAAACGTCCCAAATTCTAACTCTGTCGTTTTTCGCCAATGTCCCCAAATCTTAAATGGCGTCTCACATCTAAACGAAGACAGATAGGAACAAGCCGATTCTTTCACTGAATTTGTCTCACTCTTAGCTTTCAAACGAGCTATGACACGACAAAATCCGTCCATTGGAAGACAAAATCGAAGCGAGCTGTCCAGAGGGGGGGGGACGTCAGCGAAAATTTTTTCTCTCCGATTGCCTTGAAACTCACCCTACCGATGCAGAATTTTACGCTGAATCCGAATCTGGCAGCCATTTCACCATCCACGACAACCTAGACGGTCGCCCACGTCAACCTAGACGGTCGCCCACGTCAACCTAGACGGTCGCCCACGTCAACCTGGACGGTCGCCCACGTCAACCAGGCGGTCGGACCAACTCACCCGAGTCTCACACTCTGTCGTTGCAGAGGGGGGGGGAGTCAGCGAACAGTTTGTGAACGTGGACCCACCTGGCCGGCACACCACGACAGACTACAACCTCTGTCGTTCCAGAGGGGGGGGGAGTCAGACCCGAAGCACCACGGCGGCCGACCACGACACTCTACCGTTCCAGAGGGGGGGGAGGGCGCGCTGTGTTTATTATGGACCTTTTATTACTACTGATGCCCGGTCAGAACATTGAAAAATCCCTATTCCAAGATATAAAGAAGATAATCTTTGACTTCGTCGAACCTAGAAAGCGTTTGCTCGTCGCTGACCGCACGAACTTCCTACAAATATCACAAAACGGCGACGAAAGTGAAGTCGACTTTTTATCACGACTAAATGAATCAGCTCAACGCTGTCATTGGGACCAGTTGAAATCAAACAACCCAAGTGAGGAATTAGTAAAGCTAAGATTCATCGCGGGACTGAGAGACAACCACCTGAAGCTCAAAATTCTCGAAAAACTGCAGTTGAACCCAAGCAATAAAATGTCAGACATCATCGACTTCTGTCAGATGTCAGCACAAGTGGCTGATTTTGTCAACATAAATAATGTCAAAGCGACCGATGAACATGTATATGTAGATAGCTTTTTCGCCCGCAGACAATCAGTCAGAGATTTCAGTTGCAGCAACTGCTCGTCAAAACACAAACCGAGACAATGTCCGGCCTTCGGGAGCACATGCCACAAATGTGGAAAACTAAATCACTACGCAAAATGTTGCAGAAGTAAACCAAAAGGCGGTAATTATCAACAATTTCAAAACTCGAGATCTGAAGCTCGCGAGACTCACAACATTGATATTTTCACTGTTGACTCGAAAGATTCTGAAAAAATCATACAAACTTTAGAGGTTGGATCACATGGCATTCGGTTAGACTTCGAAGTGGACACCGGCGCTGCATTGTCTCTTATGTCTAGAACGCAATGGGAAAAGCTAGGATCTCCCAGCTTGGCTAGCACGAACCTCGTGCCCACTAATTATGATCGCTCACAAATGCGGGTATTAGGGCAACTCAACACCACCGCTATGAGGGAAGGAGTTACTCATGATGCCAAATTTTTAGTAATCGACACAGATCGTGATTTCGGACTGCTTGGGCGAGATTTAATAAACAAGGAGCGCTCTCACGTTTGCACCTTCTCTAACGAGGAAAGTAAAACTTTGCCCACCATCAAAGGATTCTCGGCTAGCATCCAGCTGATAGGTGAAAATCAGTCATTAAAATTCTTTAAAGCGCGTCCCGTCCCGATTCACTTGAAGGAGCGGCTTGATAAGGAATTAAAACAGCTTGAGATCCAAGGAATTATCACCCCAATTTCGCACTCCATCTGCGCAAGCCCGGTTGTTTGGGTGAAAAAATCGAATGGCGACTATAGAATGTGCATCGATTTCAAAGCAACAATTAATTCCAACATTCAATCGGATGCCTATCCTCTTCCGACGGTCGAAGAAATATTCTCGAAAATTGGGAATGCATCGAAATTTGCTAAAGTTGATTTAAAATCTGCGTATTCTCAAATTGAGCTAGATGACTATGCTGCCTCTTTATCCACGATCAACACACATAAAGGATTATTTCGTGTCAATCGCTTGTAAATGGGAATGAAAAACTCAACTGCAATCTTTCAAAAGTGCATGGAGCAACTCTTCAAAGGCATACAGGGCGTCATTGTGTACCAAGACGATATCATGATTTGTGCAGAATCCGACCGCCAACTAAAGAAGAGATTAAGCCAAGTCTATAAACGCCTCCGAGAGCATGATGTCACAGTGAACACCGAAAAATGCGTCTCATCATCTGATTCTCTGAGATTTTTAGGATTCATCTTCAGTGCGTCTGGTATCCAGCCTGACTCGTCATTAACTTCAAAAATTGCAAATGCTGAAGTTCCTAATACGCCCAAAGATTTGACTAGCTTTTTAGGACTGGCCACCTATTACGGCAGATTTATTCAGGGATTTTCCGACATTTGTGCACCGCTCTATGAAGCTGCAAAAAAAGAAAAATTGGAATGGAATGAAGAATGCGAGCAGAAGTTTCAAGTATTGAAACGACAGCTAACATCAGCACCGGTTCTCCAGCCTTTTTCACTATCGAAAACAACTGTGATAACAGTGGATGCGTCTAGTAAAGCCATCGGAGCCGTGATGACTCAAGATGACCACCCCATATTATATGTTTCCCGCAAGCTAACGCCAACAGAATCTCGCTATAGCAACATCGAGCGCGAAGGATTAGCGATTCTATGGTCCTGCAGACGCTTGGAAAATTTTTTGTTAGGAAAAAAGTTCCTCATTCAAACAGATCATAAATCCCCTGTCCACATTTTTGGTCCAGAAGACAAGATAAAAACAGAAATTTCCCCTCGCCTCATGAAGTTTTCACTCAAAATGCTTCGCTATGACTACGCAATAAAACACATCAAAGGTACCAGTAATACTGTTGCCGACGCTCTGTCGCGAGTTGACTGCCTAGACTCCACCAAGGTCCCGTACATTCATTTTAGCGAACCGTGCATCTCGTTAATCGAAATACAGCAAGAGACTAAAAAGGACAGGTATTTATGTGAACTCTCTCAGCGAATAATCACGGGTAGGTGGGGCAATGTCTCAAGGTGGGAACGCCCATTCAAAAGAATGGCATTCCAATTGACCGTTGACAATAACGTAATCAGACTTGGCTCACGAGTCGTCCCCCCGCAGTCTTTGTACCGCCGCATCATTGAAATTGCTCATCAGACTCATAATGGCGTCAAATCATCCTTAAGTCTGATCCAACGAGAATTTTTCTGGCCTGGAATGAATACCCAAGTGGAGGCGTTCGTGAAAGGATGCAAGGAATGTCGTGCCGTTCGATTTGGTGCCCCGGATACCACTCACTCTTGGCCGAAGAGTGTGAAGCCGTGGAGTCGGTTACATATGGACTGGGCGCATCATCGTGCTGCTGGAGACATACTGGTCATCGTCGATTCGACCAGCGGCTGGTTAGAAGCTGAAATCTGCAAGAATCGTCAAACGCAGACGGTTATCGAGTATCTTCGAACCTTATTCGCTCGCTTCGGTGTCCCCGAGTGTTTGGTTTGTGACAACGCACCAGAATTCACAAACATGGAACTCAAAAATTGGCTGACTCGCGGTGGCTGTCAGTTGATCCACTCCCCGGAGTACAGACCTCAGTCAAACGGTCTCGCGGAAAGAATGGTAAGAGTGATCAAGGACGGCCTGAAGTGTTACAATCCAGCAAAGAGTACTGTGACTTCGTATCTTCATCGTCTGCTCTTCGTCCATCGCAACACGGCCCAGAGGGGAGGCAAGACCCCTGCGGAAATACTTCTCGGATATACCGTCAAATGTCCCATACTATCCCACTTCGAACCAACGCAGGAACTTCTCTACAAACCACATCGAAAGGCTCCGGTGTTCCCAGTTAAATTCATCGTCCGACAAGGAAACAATACTTCACTAGTCGCTCATGAAGACGGGAGAACTGTGACCGCCCACGATGCTCAGTTAGTACCAGCAGAGCAGAGTCGGCCTAAACGTGAGCGTAAGCCCGTACATCGCTATCCTGACGTTGATCCTTCGACAGAGAGAGAGGGATGTTGCGCCATTGCTTGGCGCTGAGCCCAACCAGTAAATTGTGACTGTAATTACTCATTGTTGTCGATTGGCTTGTCATCGTGTTAATGTTGCATAAGTATCGGTTGTGAGCCTGACTTCCCATGCACAGGCCTTTCACTTTCACAATACACTCTCCGCTTGAATCACGTTATTTTATTGATGGCGTTACAGTCTTATTTTTTAGTATTTTGTCCTCCTTAAATTTTCTCAGTACCGGTACATGCAATTTCCGTAATTGTTCATAGTCAGCTTCACCGACAAAGTTCAATTTTCTTTAATGTGCACATATTCAAATTCATTATTAAGCTATTGTCATCTATTAACGAGTAGATAAAGAAAATATTGTGTGTACCTGATAAATATTTACTATATATTATTCATTTACAAAATATCCTAAACATGAAATAATAGGGAAGAAAGACTTATCACCAAGCAAGGTTACACACTTTCGTATATATTGAGAATCAAAACTCAAAACATAAAAATTCTTGAGCATCATCTTAAAGCGTTCTAAATTCTCTTAGTCCGATCAGTCAAATATCTGTTCCTATCATTCTTCTGTCAGTTTTAGGCCCTATCTGTTCTTCGATTAGCGTGTTCAGTGTAAACACACGGAACGAAATATAATAAGTGGTAATTTGATGCAATAATAATCCTAATGCAACATCTTGATATGAAGTACGGATTGATTAGTTATGAAATTCTTTCTTAGTTTTGCACTGTGTTCGGCTTAACATGATCACAGCTTCCATTGGAGTATTAGTCCTCAATTGTTTTATATCTGTTCATGCTTTAGAAAGCATTAGTTAATATGAAATTGAATTTATCTACAATGTCGATGAGGAAATGTTTATGATATATTCGTATATCCAATCAGATTGATGCACATATGAACATTTCTTCACTTTTGAACGGTGCATAATCCTGTAGCTTACATTGTAAGTAGATACACCCACCTATATTCCTGAGATCCATACTAATTTTTGCTACGATTACCTTGCTAAAAAATGAATTATTTTGTTACCCAACATTTCTGTTATATACATTTTGTTAACATCTTTGTTATCGGCGCTGTCCGTGCTGATTAATCGAATTTTTTGTAGTCTTCTTATGTGCGCATCTTCGCATGCTTTGTACCATCTATCTCCAATCGCATTGATTTACTGGTATGCAATATTGCATATTTTGTATGCAATTTTTACTTTTATAAACACCGATTTATGCAAGTCCGAATAGATGAAGATTACATTTCATGTACGGTATACAATCATTTAGCGGTCTCTAAACAGTATATTCATTGAGATTATATCGAGTTTCACAACAATTTGTTTGCTGAAAGAGAAATATTTTTTACACAAAATTTTTGTTATCTTTTTCAATTTGCAGCAGTATATTAAAAGAATGTTTTTATCAAAATAAGTATTTTATTCATAAGTCAATTTTGGTGAAAGTCTTAGGCCCGTCCTGTGTCTACATATAGCCTAGCTGTTTTATCAAGAAATTAAGACACGCGAATAAGAGAACAGGTTTACAATGGATTTAATAAAATAATGAAATAGGCCTAGAAGAAATACAGATTGTTTCATAAAAAATGGATCACCCTTAAACATCGCCTTAACTTCAACTTCGTCTAACTCCGCCAAACTTGAACGAATTTCTCTGAAATTTGGAGGATATGTCAGTTGTGCTTACTAATATCATTGTTGGAAATTTCAAGCATGAATATTGAGTTGTCTTCCTGTTATTGTACTGCCTCAGTGTCATTCTTGTTATTTTTATTGCATACTTGTGTTTTTATATTTGTTTAAGCGAGAGATTTTTGTTTTATTTTGCACTGTTTTGAATTCTCGCAGTGTGCAGTTTCTCGCCTGAATCGCGTGTGTCGTCATAAAATGACGATTTTTACCCTCTCCGGAGGTTTTGTTTAGCGACAATAAAGTGATCAATTAAAGTGACTTTTCATCCGATCAATCCGCTACAGTAAAAATCGTCATTAACATCATCATTTGTTGTTCGCATTGAACTTTCCAACGTCATACACGCTATGGAACAACGTCGTAGGACACTGTCCGAAGGCGGACAACGCTACTTCGAGGAAGAATGCGACAACTACGTCAAGCAACTGGAGAGAAAGGAAGGTGAGCTTCTTGATCTGCTAAAATCGCTAGACCTAGGAGCTAATAAAGGTTCGAATGAAGCCCGCTCAAAACTCCACGCTTGTTTTAAGGCATATGAAGAAGTCTTCAAAAGACTTATGTCATTTACTGATAGCGCAACATTAGAAACCAATGTCATTTCCAGAGAGAAATATGAGCTACGTTACGAAGAATTGTCTCAAAAGAACAACACATGTCTTGTAGGCATACGTGTAGAGGATGCACGACCGGGTTCAAGTTATCGGTCGCACGCTTCGGTAAACTCCGCTCACGTAGAAACTGAACTGGCAAAGGCACAACTTGAACACGACGAATTAATTGCACATTTGAAACAACGAGAATTGGATGTTGCCAATCAAATCAGGCTGAGCATATCAAAGTTGAGGTTAAGGAAAGCTGAGATCAAAAGCGACGCAGGAAGCAGTAGGTCTAGGCAAAAGTCTTCCAATGGATCTCAAATCGATCTAGCGTCATGCGACAATTTCCAACGCACCGCCGCCTTCGTAGATTCTATTCCTCTTAACGCGTCACAGCCAATTTACCAACAGATGCCTAGAGAAACATGCGACGAATTACAACATCGGCCTACTGCCGCCGTCGTAGATCCAATTACCAGTAACAAGCCACAATCGATTTGTCAACAGAAGCCCAACGAATACTTCAATAAGTGTCAACGTACCGGTAGTCATATCCCTGGATATGTCGACAAATTTCACGTAGCCAATTCTGAACCTACACCGGTGCCGATGTATAAAACAACGGATAGTTTTGCTAAATACCTTTCCAGAAAGGAACTCCTAACGTCACGTATCACCAGATTCAATGATCGGCCCGAGATGTTTAGAGCCTGGAAATTGACCTTTCAGTCAGTGATGACAGAATTAGAAGCGGTGCCTGCCGAAGAAATGGATTTACTAGTCAAGTGGTTAGGAAACGATTCAGGAAGACAAGCTCAGAGCATTCGCGCAGCCTATATTCATTCGCCAGATATAGGGGTGCAACGCATTTGGGAGAGGCTGAATGAACGTTTCGCGAGACCAGAGAGCATAGAAGCATCGTTACAAAGCAGACTCAAATCTTTCAAGCGTATAGGCAACAACGAACGAAGTCGTTTGTATGACTTATGTGACATAGTGTCAGAAATACTCGCAGTCAAAGACAGGGTTGTCCCGGGATAAATCCCGCGGGCGGGATTGGGCGGGATCGCGGGCGGGATTTTTAATCTATCCCGGGCGGGATTATTGACGGGATTTTTAATCGATCGCGAACAGGATTATTGGTGATTTTTGAGGAAGTAGTATCTTGTGAAAATTGAATTTTTGGATGAACGTGCATTATGTACATACAACGTGCCGTATTTTACATGTAATATATAGAAACTGATAATTAATAGTTAGCTGATAAATCCGAAATCCAAACGGAATGGTGACTTGAACACCTTTATTTTCGTCTATTACTATTGTATGTGTAGCCTATATTTTATATTGGTTAGGCCTATTCAATTATTCAACTTAAATACGGTAATTACTGCTACTATCCAAAATTCAACAAATAGTGAAATAATACCCTCTTTCTTCCTTTTCGTCTTTTTTGTCAAGCCTGGTTATTTCAACTTTCATGTAAAACAACGTTCGATAGCTTGTCATAAACATACAGATACTGGATACGTGCGTAATACGGGTATTAGGCCTATTCTTGAGCAACTAAAAGTCAGCTGAAACAATCTGCTAAACAATAAAAAAATGGATAGAAAATAAAGGAGAAAGAATTTATCACAAATGTCACTCGTCTTCTCCATCAGAACAGTCTTCTTCCACATTGAAATGCTCAAGGATGGGAACCAGCTTGCCGGCATCGTTTTTGCCCATAGCAAGCAATCTGGACACCTGGACCAAGCGACCAACCTTGTTGACGTGTAGACGATTACGAAGAGTGGAATGTACGAGTCCCGCGCAGGAGAAAATCCGTTCAATACCTGCTGATGATGGAGGGATTAGAAATATCTTGGACATGAGTATAGCAAAGTTCTTGCCATTTTCTGATTTTGTAACTTTAGACACGAACGCCCAATATTTGCTGGCCGACATTTGTCCTCGAACGGTTTTACCAAACACAGATTTAGGGAAAACCTTCTCATCTTCAATCTTCATTGCTGCCATTGCTGCCAACATTCCGTCACCCATCAATTCTTCAACCTCACTATAAGCTCTGGTCAAGAGTTCGGCAGGCAGATCTGGTCGTTCATTATCGCTTTGGTTGTCGAAAATGTAAGCAAGAAGATGCCACAAAGTGATGTTGTCTTCAAACTTCTTTTGAATAGTCTTCCGGACGTTCTCTGCGATGTTTTGGTCTTCCAAAAGGAGGAGCCATCCACGAACGCAGTCTGAGAGATTGCTCTTGTCACTCTGAAACGTGTTCAAGACTATCCCAACATGCTGGAGCTGTTGAAGCATTGACTTAGCTTCACTCACGAGTCCTCTATTATTGATGATATTTCGAATGTTGTCGGGAATGCTGCAAGGCGACTCATCATCATCGCATTCTCCATCGACAATTTTCCCGTAGAGAGGGTAGTTGTGAATAAACGTTTCAAGAGTGGACCGCTGACTCATCCATCGAGTTTCATTCGGCAGCTGGGGGATACGTCCTCCAAGCTTTTTCAGAAAGGCCGCAGGTTTGTGGTGTTCTCGGAAATATCGAGCAACACTTGAGATATGCTTCATCACTGCTGGTGGTGTTGCCTTTTTCTCAACGTTGTTCAATGCATGTGCAGCACATCCTACAACCATTAGACCGTCGCGCCACTCAGAGAGTTTTTCTCTAACTTTAATCATTTTTGCCTCACTATCTGAAACAAAACCAGTGATGCAACATCCATACAGACTTTCTGCCTTTTCGATCGACTTTTGAGCTAATTCAGCGCAAAATTCAGCAGACTTCGTCGTGGTACCAGTGGGTTCAAAGTCAAGAGGGTAGGTCTCACCATCGCAATGCACACTTGCTGCAATAATTGGCTCATTATGTCGATCACTCCAGCCATCTTGGGAAAGAATAGCGTTCTTCCCGTTGAGGACATCAGCTAACTTGGCTGTCCACTTAGCCTCAGTTTGATCTAGCAATTTTCCGGCCATCATCTTTCGACTGACAACTGGTTTTGTGCCGTTCGGTCCATTGATGCCAGGTCTGCACACTTCAAGGAAACTGCGGAAGTAAGGACAGTCAGCCAGACGGAAGGAGAGTCGGTTTTTCAAGAAGAATTCTGCAGCAGCTTCTTGAATTTTCATTCTGTCAGCTTCAGTTGTGCGGATAAAGCTTCCTTCAAGTCCACGCGAAAGCGAAGGACGGGCGCGCTTTTTTGTCGGTTCACCAATTGAAGAATTTGCACAAGCTGATCCTGAAGATGTAGCTTGACTTGGACCACTCACGTGCGTCATGTCTTGATCACTCTTGGAACGAGTAGGTTTCGAGGAGTCGGATTCATCAATGGACAATATTTCAGTTGAAGGAATGTCTGAAGAGTCCCCGTGTCCGTCGCGGGTTGATGGAGAGTCGTCAGCAACAAGTGATGTACTTTCGACGGTTTCATTACGGTCGCGAATTCTGGATTGAAGTGGTTGGCCAGGGCAACTCTTGTCCAGATGGTCGGATAAACGATCAACGCGCTCCCTCGTCATTTGAAGCGTCGTAGAGCAGGCCTTACACTGATAGATCCACTTCGGAGGACCTTGAGTGATTCTTGTGAAGCTGTTCCAAATTGGGCTTGTCCGCTTGCCAGGCATAGTAGTCTGTAAAACAGAAGGATGAGTTTAACTCAGATCAAGGATAGGCCTATAATCTTCAGTGAATATACACTGTTAGGTAATGAAATAATCGAGAATAGGCTGTCTGAATAATGGATTAAACGCTATACCAATTATCTATTACCAGGAGTAGCCCACCTTTTCAGTAATAGGCTACCTGTTAGGGCCTAGCATGGGCAACTGTAATCAACTGTCAAGGATTTTATTTTTTGATTCTATCATTATTAGCTTATACATAATGAGAACATAATGTTGCAATACATAAATTCTGTAAAGTTGATAACAACAATCCCCTGGGTATTAATAATAGAAGCAAAAACAGATTCCTTAATCAACAATGTATTTTCTCAACTTTAACTTCTTTGAGTTGTTGCGCTTCGGTGTTATTAAATTTGGAAGTAACATCAGCATGCACAATAAATGGTTGTTACCTAATGCAGGAACGCCGCGAGGCATAACGTCTGTCAAATACATGTATAGCTTGCAACTGGCGATCAAACACATGATTCTTAACTATGATTCTGAACACCTGTAGAGAACGAACCACGCGTCCTTGTTAGGATTTCATGACTTTATCTTCATCTTAATCTCAAACACTTCAATCTTCCTATTGAATCACAGCAGGGAGTCTTAGTCAGCAGATGAAAGGTCTGGTATCAATCTTCAATTAACCAATCGACCGTCATCGTTAGAACTAAGTTGAGCAAAACTGATGAAGTATTTCACACACGTTACAGTATAGCAGTTGAACTCGTAATTGAGGAACGTTCAAGTAAGCTATGTCTTTGTCATAATTCGTGTAAGTAATTCCAATTAGGTTAAGTCTTTACTATTCGTTTGTATCTCCAAAAGAAAAACACACCAGTGTAATATAGCCAAAGCTGCTGTATTAATAAAATTCTCAAATTTTCGCGGACAACCGCCTTGTTCAAGAGTGCACGAGGAATGAACTATGTAAGCGAGCGCGCTGACGACCGCTTATCAGCAGAGGGTCACGTGATCGACATCGGCGCAGACAGCGAGACGGCAGTACATAGGTGCAAGCGCACTCATGAACAGCAAAGGGTAAATGACAGGATAAGAAAAAGGAAGTTTAAAATACAATGTCCTTCAGCTCCTCACGTTCCTGACGGGAATTGATGCTGGGCTGCCTCTTTTTTATTTCTATAGCCTCAAGTATTCTCAGCGATGTCAATTGATGCTCACGGCTAAGTATTTCCGTTTGAAAACTGCTTTTACAAGTAAGTTTATGTTTGAAAACTGAGCTGCTGCTCGAATTTATGTGTTCACGCACCCTGATGTGGAGAGGCCGAATAGTGCTGCCAATATACAACTTACCACAGCTGCTACACTTCATCTGGTACACACAATTGGTGACATGACACAACTTGTTGTCCTTTACAGGACAGTTCTTCAGCTTGCATTCATCAGCTTCCTCCTTCTTCCTGAGGACGTCTCTTAGTGTTCTTGTTTTATGATACATCTTGACTGGGAGGTCATTTTGCTGCAGCACCCTGTTGATGTTCCTGTTCAGCTGGTCGGAAACGTACGGCATCTTCAGGAAAATAGGGTCTTCAATGCGCTTTATGGTTTTTCTCTTTCTCTCGAAGTTCGGCTTCACAGGAACGATTTGCTGAGCCACATTACAAGGATAGCCGTTGCTCTTCAGAATATTTTTGAAGTCATTAAGATTGGAGGCGAGGTCTCTACTATCTGTACATCTTTCTCTAATGCGATCCACCTCGTTTCGGATGATATTCCTTTTCGTTTGTGAAGGTAGGGCCGAGTCACAATGCACAAACAAGGGTTTCTTTGCTCTTTTCTTGTAGAAGTTGAAAGTAGCCTTGCCCTCGTCTGTTATTGAGAATTCAAAGTCCAGAAGTTTCAGGGTTCTGCCGTTGTTGTTAGGATGCTCGATTTCAAATTTAATGTTCGGATGTTGTTGATTCATAAACTCCAATATTTTCATAGCCGCAGCTTCGTCTGTGGTGATAATACAAATATCATCAATATAGCGCTTATATAATGCTATAGGCATACTTATCACGGGAAGACATTCCAATCTATGCATGAATAATATTGCCACGATTCCTGCCACACTGTTACCCATCGGCAATCCACTGATCTGACGAAAGATTTTACCTTCAAATTTGAAATAAGTGCTGGTGAGCACTATATGTAGGAGATGGCTGACATGGTCCGACCTCAATTGTACTCGTATATCCTTGTTTTCCTCAATGTGTTGTTTGACTGACTCTATGGCATTTTCCACAGGTATTGATGTATAGAGTGCCGACATGTCTAGGCTGAAAGGATATGAGTTCTCTTGTAGCGCAGAGTTGTGCAACTTGGATATTTCGTCCATTAGTTGAGTGCTATTCCTGAGGTGGGAGGGTACAGAATCCAACAGGGGACTCAGAACAGTTTTGAGGAGGAAAGCTAATTTCTTTGTAGGTCCTTGGCAGTTGGATACTATCGGCCTGATCTTCATGGTGGTGCCTTCTTTGTGAGTCTTTATCAGATGATAAAAACGTGGGAACTTGGAGTTGTGACTCATGTAGGTGGAAGTTATTCTGCTAGGGATAATGGAATCGTGGCAATATTATTCATGCATAGATTGGAATGTCTTCCCGTGAGAAGTATGCCTATAGCATTATATAAGCGCTATATTGATGATATTTGTATTATCACCACAGACGAAGCTGCGGCTATGAAAATATTGGAGTTTATGAATCAACAACATCCGAACATTAAATTTGAAATCGAGCATCCTAACAACAACGGCAGAACCCTGAAGCTTCTAGACTTTGAATTCTCAATAACAGACGAGGGCAAGGCTACTTTCAACTTCTACAAGAAAAGAGCAAAGAAACCCTTGTTTGTGCATTGTGACTCGGCCCTACCTTCACAAACGAAAAGAAATATCATCCGAAACGAGGTGGATCGCATTAGAGAAAGATGTACAGATAGTAGAGACCTCGCCTCCAATCTTAATGACCAAAAATATTCTGAAGAGCAACGGCTATCCTTGTAATGTGGCTCAGCAAATCGTTCCTGTGAAGCCGAACTTCGAGAGAAAGAGAAAAACCATAAAGCGCATTGAAGACCCTATTTTCCTGAAGATGCCGTACGTTTCCGACCAGCTGAACAGGAACATCAACAGGGTGCTGCAGCAAAATGACCTCCCAGTCAAGATGTATCATAAAACAAGAACACTAAGAGACGTCCTCAGGAAGAAGGAGGAAGCTGATGAATGCAAGCTGAAGAACTGTCCTGTAAAGGACAACAAGTTGTGTCATGTCACCAATTGTGTGTACCAGATGAAGTGTAGCAGCTGTGGTAAGTTGTATATTGGCAGCACTATTCGGCCTCTCCACATCAGGGTGCGTGAACACATAAATTCGAGCAGCAGCTCAGTTTTCAAACATAAACTTACTTGTAAAAGCAGTTTTCAAACGGAAATACTTAGCCGTGAGCATCAATTGACATCGCTGAGAATACTTGAGGCTATAGAAATAAAAAAGAGGCAGCCCAGCATCAATTCCCGTCAGGAACGTGAGGAGCTGAAGGACATTGTATTTTAAACTTCCTTTTTCTTATCCTGTCATTTACCCTTTGCTGTTCATGAGTGCGCTTGCACCTATGTACTGCCGTCTCGCTGTCTGCGCCGATGTCGATCACGTGACCCTCTGCTGATAAGCGGTCGTCAGCGCGCTCGCTTACATAGTTCATTCCTCGTGCACTCTTGAACAAGGCGGTTGTCCGCGAAAATTTGAGAATTTTATTAATACAGCAGCTTTGGCTATATTACACTGGTGTGTTTTTCTTTTGGAGATACAAACGAATAGTAAAGACTTAACCTAATTGGAATTACTTACACGAATTATGACAAAGACATAGCTTACTTGAACGTTCCTCAATTACGAGTTCAACTGCTATACTGTAACGTGTGTGAAATACTTCATCAGTTTTGCTCAACTTAGTTCTAACGATGACGGTCGATTGGTTAATTGAAGATTGATACCAGACTTTTCATCTGCTGACTAAAACTCCCTGCTGTGATTCAATAGGAAGATTGAAGTGTTTAGAGCCTTATAAGAGTAAAGTTGTGATTTTTCATGAGTAGAGTTATATCACTTTGTGCTTAATTAATTGACTCAATATAATTCAATTTCATTTGAGCATATTGCCTTTACCTCATAGATTGACTACTTAAATAACGTCACTCTCAATGACACAATTTCTTCACAAGTTCTCTTCATCTCTCCCCTCACTCCTCTACACATAACGCTGAGATGCTACATTTCCCAAGCAGTGCTAAATGACAACTGAATGTGGATTGCGTAATGAAATGAAAATTAAAACCTGTGTGCGAGTCTTCTGATTGAAGTGATTACACAATTCGGACACCATCATTCTCACACGCAGTGAAAAGACGCACCATTATTGTTCTTTCGACTCCCTGGCGTCTCACAGCAAGTGGTTAAAGAGTTGTCAGCTACGAATGGTCAAGCATGGGGATCTATCCCCTTCATCTCTCGCTCTCAGTCTCTCTCATCCCTCTCATTCATGACTTCACTCTTTCTAATACACACTCACTCTATTACAGACTATGTCAGACTGTTGATTACACAATATTTTTCGCACATTTCCTGACATCTTTCTACATTCCGCGCCCCCACCCTTTACGTGTCACTATCCCCTGTATACAGTGGTGAATGAGTGAGCTTCGTGATTGATAAGTGGGCATTGAGAATTATGCTTGATGAGATGGGTCAACACTAATAAGTTCAGCCCACCAACGCACTGCGTTGAGGAGCACGCGAAGATCCTCCCACAACACGGATCATACAGCGGCATTGAAGTAGGTCAAGCCCAACATTAGAAAGCGTTTCAGTGAAAGTCTAGGAAATACAAGTAGCTGTAGAACTACATTTTAAGTTAGCTTAGTCAAAAATCAACGGTGTCAGTTATCACGTCAGTTGCGATTGACAATTATATCAACCGGTGGGAATGCCCCATCAATCCTCTTACGCACATTTAGTTTTTTAAATCAAATAGACTCACAGGAATTCACATAAAATCATCGATATATGTTCAAGACTACTGCATTACAGATGCTTCAGTTTCAATGAAATTGTGCCTTGGAAATATCAAACTAAAAAACAAAACTTAAACAACCTACTTGTTTTAAATACATGTTTTACTTACCTGATTTGAAGTTTGGGTCAGCACGCCTGATACAAAGAGGTCGACTCCAGGGGGGGAACTTTTGTGTCACCAACGCAGTTGCCAAGGAGATCAGACTGATTGAGATGTGAAAAATAAACACTTGTGTTCAGTTCGTCTACTTCGAATCGCAAGTAACAGAGAGATAATTGAGAGGTGGGAAAGTTGAGTGACGATCAATAAAGGTCGATTTCAGCCAAACAACGCACGTCATTGGCTAAAGCTGTGCTTGCCTACAGCGAATCATCAGCCGTGTGAATCAGATTTGCCCCTATGCTAAGAATGAACGCTAAGAATGGCATAAGACATTTGATAAAAGGGGATAGATTCACAAAATATCTCAGACCAACTGCTTGGAATAAGCTTTAGTTGAGAGTGTGAACACATGCATAAATGAGAGCTCTTCATCACCATAACGTCCATAGAGCATAGTAGCATACTTCATGACTTCGTCGAGGATAGAGGTACAGAAATCATGATTGGGAGCAGAAAAATGATTAATCCCATAAAACCCATAAATCCCGCCCATAAATCCCATAAAACCCGTCATTAATCCCGCCCGTCGGGTTTTTTTCATTTTACCCGGGCTGGGACAACCCTGGTCAAAGAAGACCCAGAATTCGCTCGTCTTCTGTCATACTTTGATACTTCCGCGGGTGTCAACTCCATCATTAGCAAGCTACCTCAATGTATTCAGGACAGATGGACCAACGAGGTGAGCAGCTATAAAGAGCGTCTTCGAACTCCATATCCTCCGTTCTCATTTTTTGACGAGTTTCTTCGTAAGCAAGCGCGTGTACGTAACGACCCTAGTTTTCACTATCAATTTGAATCAGCGCCGAAAGACAATGCCACCTTAACAAGAGGGTATATGCGAGAGAACGTCACAAAGAAAACTAAAACCGAGCAACGAACTGTTGGTACAAACGAGGACCAACGTGCAGGCACATCGAGTATAGGCTTATGTCCAATTCATGAGACGAATCATACGCTGAATGAATGCCGAGCTTTCAGGTCGAAGCCTATATCCGATAGGCGGAAGTTTTTACGCGACAATGGGTTTTGCTTTAAATGTTGCAAATCTACGGAGCATCTCGCTCGCGCCTGCCCACAGAAACCGAAATGCAAGTTATGTGGAATGGAAGGTCACCCAACTGCGCTACATGTCGGTGCAAGCACTCAAGGAGGGGAGCAAAACAACGACGTCACTCCTAATTGCATAAGCGTATGTGAAGACCCGACACAAACTAGCAAATCCTGCGCCAAGATAGTCTTAGTAAGAATCTATCCGACTGGCGAGCCACTGAGACAGCGACTTGTCTACGCCATCATAGACGACCAAAGCAATCGGACATTGGCAAGTCCTCGGTTTTTTGACGCATTCCAAGAAAACAGCCCTGAATCTCCCTACTTTCTTTCCACCTGCTCAGGTAGAGTAGCCACAGCTGGTAGATTAGCCTCAGGTTATGTTATTGAGTCATATGACGAAAGTACTAAACTTGATCTACCGGAAATCCTGGAATGCGACTGCATTCCAGAACCTTACAACGAAATTCCTACGTCACTAGCTGCAAAGAACTATTCACATATGGAAGATATCGCTGAATTCATCCCACCTATACATGATGTCAGAATCGAACTGTTGATCGGTCGTGACCTACCTATCGTTCATCATGTCCTCGAACAACGGTTAGGTACTGACGAGATGCCATATGCTCAGAGAGGTCGTTTAGGTTGGGTTATAGTCGGAGAAGTTTGTCTTGGCCAAGTACACAAACCCTCAGTTGTCAACGTAAACAAAACGCACAGTCTATTTAACGGTCGGTCCTCAGTATTTCCTCCATGCCAATCTCAACTTCGGATAGATCCTTTCTTGACTACAGAAAATGATGAAAAAAGAGCGAATTCGATTGAGGATGCTCAGTTCTTGGAAATTATGAACGCCGGCTTAGTGAAGGGGTCTGATGGTCATTGGGAGGCTCCATTGCCATTCCGGAGATTGATGCCTCAACTTCCCAACAACAGAAGCCTAGCATTGAAACGAGCGAACATTCTGGAGAAGACCATGAAAAATAATACAACGAAAAGGTTACATATGTTCGAGTTCATGGACAACGTTCTGAAGAACGGACATGCCGAAGTGGCCCCAGCAGCCTCCGATCGCCAAGTGTGGTACTTACCTTTGTTCGGAGTGTATCACCCGAAGAAGCCGGACAAAATCAGGGTCGTATTCAATTCGTCGGCAGTCTTTAGAGGAGTCTCTCTAAATAGCGTCCTACTCAAGGGTCCGGATCTCGCCAACAGTCTCTTAGGCGTCCTGATGAACTTCAGGAAAGAAGAAGTAGCAATTACTTGTGATGTGCAGCAGATGTTTTACAACTTCAAAGTGTGCGAAGCGCATAGAGATTATTTACGATTCATCTGGTACAAGAACAACGACATGAATCTACCTCTAATTGATTACCGAATGACCGTGCATGTGTTCGGAAATTCTCCTTCTCCAGCCATAGCCACGTTGGGACTCCGTCAAGCAGTCGCAAACGCAAGTTCACAAGTCAAACGTTTCGTGAACGACAATTTCTACGTTGATGATGGCCTCGCATCGTGCGCGTCAACGGATGAAGCAGTCAGTCTCGTCAAGGAAACTCAGTCAGCCTTAGCAGATTCTGGTCTTCGTCTTCACAAATTAGCGTCAAACAAGAAAGAAGTATTGCGCTCGTTCCCGGCCGAGGACTTGGCAAGTGATATAAAGTTTCTGGACTTAAAAGAGGATTGTTTGCCCCACCAACGAAGCTTAGGACTTCTATGGGATGTATCGCGAGATGCTTTTACCTTTGAGATCGGTGATCACAGGAAAGCTCCATTCTCTAGACGCGGCGTTCTGTCAGTATTGAACAGCATTTTTTTGACCCAATCGGTTTTGCATGTCCTGTGCTTATTAAAGGCAAACTCCTGCTACGTGAAATGATGGAAAAATCTGTCGCTGATGGATGGGATGAACCATTTTCAAGCGAATTTGCGGCGAAGTGGAGAATGTGGGCAGATTCTCTGGAACACTTGAAAAAGACAGCGATTTCAAGAGCTTACTCAAAATCTTCATACACCAAATCTGAATCGAAAGAAGTCCATATTTTCTCAGATGCATCGAAGGAGGCAGTTGGCTCAGTAGCATATTTGAAGTTAATCGACTCCGAAGGTAATTGTACTGTTGGATTCCTTCTTGGTAAAGCAAAGGTCGCACCTAGACACAGTCACACTATTCCACGTTTAGAACTCTGCGCAGCGGTTATTTCAGTAGATATCGCGGAATTGATAAATCAATATTTGGATATTCCCTATGAAGACATGAAATTCTACACAGACAGTCGTGTCGTACGTGGCTATATCAACAACGAAAGCCGACGATTCCAAGTATATGTTGCAAACAGAGTTAGTCGAATTCGAAGTGTTACATGTCCGAAGCAATGGTTTCATGTATCCACAGAGCTTAATCATGCCGACCAAGCTACAAGAGGCCTAACAGTGTTTCAGTTGCAAGATAGTACATGGTTAAGAGGACCCGAATTCCTCAGGACTAATGGTCGAGATCCTCAAGTGGAAGTTTACCTACTTGTCGAACCGGAGGAAGATAAAGAATTGAAAACCGAAGCCAGATGCCTGACAACCTCCTGCCAACATCAGAGCTTAGTCAACGAACGCTTTAAGAAATTTTCCAGCTGGATAAGTTCACAACGGGCAATCGCTTGTCTGTTGAAGCTCGCCGATCGAATTAAGACAACTGACTCGCTTTGTAAGTCTGAACCTTTAGAAAGGGCAAGAAGTCGAATCATCAAGTTGGTGCAAGCTGAACATTACGAAAATGACAAAAATATATCTCTTCTTTGAATCCACGCACAGATGAACACGGAATCATGAGAGTTGGAGGAAGGATCGGCACCGATCAGAAACATCAGCCAATCATTATTCCTAAAGGTCATGTAGCGACTCTCCTTATTCGACATTATCACCATCTCACCCAACACCAAGGAAGACACTTTACAGAAGGGGCAGTCAGATCAGCTGGGTATTGGATTGTTGGCGGCAAGCGCGTTGTACAATCTGTTATACACGGGTGCGTTACCTGTCGTCGGCTTCGTGGTAAAACCGAACATCAGTTCATGGCAGACTTACCAACAGATCGCTTCACGCCAAGTCCAGCGTTTTCTTACGTAGGAATCGACACGTTCGGACCTTGGAATGTTGTTACTCGCCGTACGAGAGGAGGGCAAGCTAACAGTAAGCGTTGGGCGGTCATATTTGTGTGTCAGGTCATACGAGCAATACACATAGAAGTTGTTGAAGAATTGAGCAGTGAATCATTTATCAATGCTCTTCGAAGATTCATTGCACTCAGAGTGCCGGTGAAGCAATTTCGCTCTGATCGAGGATCTAATTTTGTTGGAGCTGTTCGAGAACTTGGTATCACGTCTCACTTCATCGAAAAGGGGCCTATTCATGAATTCGTCGCCCGGAACGAAGGTATTTGGTTGTTTAATCCTCCTCATGCTTCACACTTCGGAGGTACATGGGAAAGGATGATTGGGTTGGCCCGGAGAATTTTGGATCCCTTGTTCCTGTCTAACCCCGGTAAACTCACACATGAAGTTCTCGTTACGTTTATGGCGGAAGTGTGCTCAATTGTGAACTCAAGACCTCTAACCAGTGTTTCAAGCGATCCAGAAGACCCGTCTATTCTGTCACCCTCGATGTTGGTTACGCAGAAGCCTGTTGACATACCGAATTCCCTCACGTTTGACGAAAAAGACATGGCACGATCTCAGTGGAAATACGTCCAAGCTTTGGCTGATCGGTTTTGGTTGCGATGGAAGAGAGACTATCTGTGCACACTGCAAACGAGACAAAAATGGACAGCGACGCGACCTAATCTGCAAGTCGGGGACATAGTTGTCTTGCGTGACTCTCAGTCCATCAGAAACTCTTGGCCTTTAGCTATAATTATTCGAACCTTTCCTAGCTCTGATGGTTTAGTGAGGAAAGTAGAGTTGAGAAGCAAATCTTCTTTACTCGTGAGACCCGTGAAGGAACTGATATTATTGGTCTCAAAATCTTGACTGTTTATAACTGCTGATCTATCAAACTATTCCTGAACATTATATGGATTTTACATTTTAGATTACGGTCCTAGTAATCATTACCTATCCAGTCACTATTCCATGGTGGATCCATTCAATGGACGTGTCTCAGTTGGTTTATCTGAAAGGATTCTCACGTTATCGTGCAATGTGGAATTTTTTGTGTGATTCCTTATTCGAGCATTATAACATTAATGTTCATGTTGTCACTATCGTACATGACGATATTCATTGGTACTGTTTCAGTCGTGATTTTCTACTATCTACATCGTGCTTACATGGAATTTATAGTGTACTATATTGTATATGATGGGTACAGTCTTTATATTTTTCATGTTTATTTCTATTATCAAAGTCTGCATTTTCTAGATTTGTGTGTGATGTGTATGATCTTCCGAGATCATAGAGGGGAGTGTACTGCCTCAGTGTCATTCTTGTTATTTTTATTGCATACTTGTGTTTTTATATTTGTTTAAGCGAGAGATTTTTGTTTTATTTTGCACTGTTTTGAATTCTCGCAGTGTGCAGTTTCTCGCCTGAATCGCGTGTGTCGTCCTAAAATGACGATTTTTACCCTCTCCGGAGGTTTTGTTTAGCGACAATAAAGTGATCAATTAAAGTGACTTTTCATCCGATCAATCCGCTACAGTTATAGATAAAAAAGTAGTAGATAATTTGATCTTCATTTAGCAATGTTACACAAAATCATACCTCACTCTTATAAAATTACATTTGTTTCCTTTGTTATGTAATATGTTGTTCTACAAGCCAAAAGCTATCAAGCAAAACAAAAATAAAGAAAATCGGTCAATCAGAGCCAGTATAGCACCATTATTCATCAACAATAATGTAACTGCTACATGTGATTAACTGGTCTTCATGTTCCATACCTTCCTGACTTCGTTGCGGTGGTGTTGGCAGCACTCCTGATTGCTTTCAGCTAGAAATCTATCTCTTACCGGTTGAAAACAATACAAAGCACAACTGAGCAATAACGAGATCGCATTCACAAAAGGCAAAGTGTCAGCCTTGCTAGAACTAGGGTTTTCTTTGCGAGCTACCCAGTGAAAAAGCCGAAGTCGGGCAGACTTTGGCACCGAATTCCTGCCGACTTTGGCAGTGGGAAAGAGAGCGGAAGTCCAGCCAAAGTTGGCATGCCGACTTCCAGCCAAAAAAAATACCGCCAACATACTACTTGATTCTGTTTTATCAAGTAGTATGTTGACGGTTATCATTATTCAATCTCGGGATATAAAAACACCTTTTTTAACACGATCTAAATATTATAGGTATTATAATGCCCACAAATCAGGATACTCATCATCCGGCAATTCTGACAAGAAGCGACTGTTTTTCCTCGCACAGAGCCATATTCTTTGTCTTTTGATCCGCATAAGAAGAGGTAGCTGGATCAAGTGTCCCTCGTCATCTCGTGTGAATTTTCCAGGGAATCCACATCTTCCATAATCCTGTAAAAAATTATGACATAATGAAATATAACATATACCTACGGCACAGAAATTGTGGGTACCTATCAGATATAGAATTTGATGACTGGAGAAAAATAGACATAGATGTTTAAACCAAAGTTTCATGTCTTTCTCTGTAGATTTGTGTACTACAATCTGTATGCCACGTAGTGTAAACGCAACGAAAAATCTATCAATTGAAATAGTCGTAGCAGATAATTGAAGAAAACTGATGTTTCAAATGATAAAAGACATCATTTCTGTGTATAAGCAATATTTATGAATATTTTTGTAACAATCAGTTCATCAATTGACAAATCTAACAAGTTAAATAAATATACAAATACTTCTTTGTCACCGCCCATGATCATAATAAAATTATCAGTGCTGCTCTAGTTTTAAATAGCAAATCATATTTTTATTCTATGAATGCAAGTTGCTAAGTATTCAGGATCTTTATCACCTACTATTGCATATTTCGGTGCAATACATTTTTTGACAACAAATAGAACTTATAAGATTGTTATATATTTCGCGTTTCTTTCTGAGTCACACACAATATAAATGCGATAACAATATAATGATGCCTACCAGCATGCTTTAGCCAATCCTATTGATATGTCAATTACATGAAAACAATGTCAATAACCACCAGACTTCAGGCCACATGGGAAAGGCTGTCATTTTTATCACGACACATTCAACTATGAAAAATTGAAGAGAACTTAAATTTTCAATTATTTTAAAAATGATCCATTGAAAATTTTGAATAAAACTTGAAGTTTGAACTGATAATCAATTAATCATAACAACAGGTTCATAGATCTATACATATTTTTTTAAATTGCGACTTTATGGTTCACAATTCAAGTAAATTTTGATCATTCACAATACATTTGTTGTTTTACAATTAATTACAATGATATAATGATTAATAATTAATATGAGCTTATGATAAAATAATATATATAAAAATATGTAATAATTAATTAATGTATAATATAATGAGAATAATATGAAAAAGTTAAATACGCCTTAGCTTATGTATTCCTACACATTGATTGTAAAAAATTCTTCATTATGATTTTTCGGCATGCCTATGTTTGCTAACTTTCCATGCAGTAAATTCATTGCCTGGAGGCTGGTTTTATAACGCTAACGGAGGCCTATCATACAAAAAGATGTGATATTTGACTAATCGACCTTTAACTCATCAAGGAAAGGCAAATGATCAATATTGATTATTAGTCCGGGTGCTACTGACACTTTCTTCCTAAATTCGCGCACAAAGGACTTAATAGCATGGATTTGTAAATCTTGAAACGCTGAATACAAAGATCAAATTCTTGAGTGTCACAGCCAGTCGCTTTTGATTAAAGGCAAGGTTAAAGGATTCCCATTGGAATCCAATTCTAAAATTCAAGAAATATCTATGGTTTGTGAAATACCTGGCAATTTTCGTACATTTTCTTTTGCAGAAAAGAAACTATTTATCAGAATGCCATGAAATTTAAAACATGATTGAGTTCAGAACATCAACTTCGATATAAAAGTTGAAGTGAGTCACATGATTCAGCATTTTATGTCTGAGATACTCTACAAAATCAGTAAAATTACCAAAATTAAATCAAGGCATGAAATTTACTCATTTTATAGAGTATCTCAGACATAAAATGCTGAATCATGTGACTCACTTCAACTTTTATATCGAAATTGATGTTCTGAACTCAATCATGTTTTAAATTTCATGGCATTCTGATAAATAGTTTCTTTTCTGCAAAAGAAAATGTACGAAAATTGCCAGGTATTTCACAAACCATAGATATTTCTTGAATTTTAGAATTGGATTCCAATGGGAATCCTTTAACCTTGCCTTTAATCGAAAGCGACTGGCTGTGACACTCAAGAATTTGATTTTTGTATTCAGCGTTTCAAGATCTACAACTTTGTTATTATTGTTCCGTTCTTCCAAAAATATATGCATGCAAATCTCTATGAAATTCTGCTCAATGCCTTATGTCACAGAAGATAATTTCATGTGCATTCTTTTAAAACTGCATTATTATGTTTCTCTATGATCTTGCTATCAATCATTCATTCGCAACAGATTGAGCCACAGCGCTTCAGAGAATTTCGCTTCATTCTATCATTTTATTTACCAAATTACAATTTTAAAGACAATGCCATCAGTGGTTTAGATATAAAAGCACACATGCTAAAATGAATCAGTTATCAAAAAGAAATTTTGTCCAATAGAAAGCTAAGATTACAAACGCAAAAACAATTATACAGACGCAATCTACTATTTAACAATTGAGACCTGTCAGTAGCGGCAATGAGTACAGATTAATGACCACAGACCGAAGGAACAACACTCGCATCGCAGAATCTCTACTCATTGCCGCTACTGACAGGTCTTAATTGTTAAATAGTAACACAATGTCAGTATCATTGTTTTTACGTTTGTAACTTCTTAGCTTTCTATTGGACAAAATTTCTTTTTGAAAAATGATTGATTTTGACATGTGGGCTTTTATACTAAAACCATTGATGAAGAAGACATTGTCATTGAAATTGAAATTTGATAAATAAAATGATAGAATGAAGCGAAGTGCTCATAACCTTTCATTATTTGTTAATAAACATTTTTAGAAAACTGAGTGAGTGATGCTATCCACTTGAATAATAATAAATGAAAACTATCCGCGTTTATTGGCCACGCTTGCTCTATTCAAGCATCAAGGAATGACAAATACAAATTGCATCTTTCACAGAAAGACGCATGCCTCAATAGAGAGAGCAAAACGTGGTCAAGGTACTTAGATAGCTTTCATTATTACGCTTAAGTTGACAGACCATCGTTAGATACGTACTGGGAAATGATTCATTACATTTAAATTCTACTTTTCTATGCGAGTGCGTATTGTTTGTCGCAATGAAATTGATTTCATAAATTTTTTTGAACGCAGCTGTTTTTAAAAAATTATATAATTTATTGATAGTATTTATTGTCTATGTCTCAGCCGCACATTGTCATCTTTTGCCTAGCAATTTGATATATCGTTTATTTAATTTCATTGTTGCTAATCTGAAATGCAATATTAAAACCGAATAATTTATTTATTATTATTATTGCTAGTTTCTCTTTCATCAAAGCAGAAGCCCCAACAATTCGCACAGCTAGGATATACTACTCCATGCGGCACACAGCTGCACGATTCGTATACGATTCAAACTTTTTGCGAGTCAGAATGTGTGTCACACACCAAAAGCAGTATCACACATTGGTCCGCGTGAATTGAACATGAGCAAATAAGAGGGGGAGAACAAATACAGGTGAGCAAGTATGTAATGCGAGTGGCAAGGCCAAACACACGGGAAATCTTGGCAAACAGACACAAAATACAGATTGCGCTCGCTCCGCAAAGGAGGTCATAGACAGCAACAGACATTGCGTAATACTAATTGACTATACACTCAGACAACGAAAACAAGGAAGAAATATAGGTAGACAACTAAATGAAGGAGGATAAAAAAAAGACAAATGTTAAACATGTACATGAGAAATAAACTATGCAAACACCAAACACAATAATACGGAAAATTAGATATTGTAGTTTCGAATGCTCCAAACAAGAATCATAAAATGATATAATTACTCAGTTTTAAGATAATGTCATCGTCAATGACAGCTAGGAATAGA
This sequence comes from Prostheceraeus crozeri, assembly GCA_907163375.1. Lineage (NCBI taxonomy): Eukaryota > Metazoa > Platyhelminthes > Polycladida > Euryleptidae > Prostheceraeus > Prostheceraeus crozeri. The sequence continues at coordinate 32,543 of CAJQUW010004964.1, forward strand.
AATTTTCTAGAGATAGTCTTTACATCCAACCTAAAGAAGCACAGCTTCCCATTTGCACCATTCGAGAACGGAGTACATTCAAAAGATCACAAAATCATATATCCAAGGGAAGCTATGTAATTATTAAATATCTCTATTAAATTATCCAAATTTTCGTCGATAAACTGACAACCTGCTGAAAGGAGCAGTGTCGAACATCTCGCGATTTTATCAAATACGCAGACATTCAGGGCAATGATTTCATTGAATGTTGATCAAGTACGGAGTTTCATGATTTTACTGTACATGCACTATATATTTCACATGTAAATATTTTCTATTTTTAAATTGCACTGTTCCGTCCAACACTTTGGTTTCGTCATATCGAATAAAATACGAAGTTCACAAAAATTCAGACAGAATCCATGCATGAGAATTTAAATATGGAAGTTTTGTTTTTTGAATATCCATTAACCGCATCGCACTCTATTAACTTGCATATTACCCAATCGCACCAATACAATCATCAATATAATTTCTTGAAATTTGAAATCAATAACTTCTCATTATTTGTCTTTTCATTAAAATTAGGCTATTATGTTTTAATATTTAACGAATAGGACTATTTGAAAGTTGTCAAGATATAAGCAGACTCATTGACAGCTGGAGCACGACAGATGAATAGATATTTCATTCCAAAACTATTTGGTAAGCTTCAGCATCTATATAATAATGCCGAGCAGAGATTGAGTCATATGCAGTTAGTTTTGACAAGATGACGGACCCAGGTGCAAGCGATCTTTCTTTTTTTGCAAAATGATGTCATGATGGCATGTAAATGCCATCTTGCATAATAAAGAGAAAGATCACTTACACCTGGGTAATTCTGCTTATTCAAAACTATATATAAAAATAATTTCGTGAAATATAACTTATGCAGTTGATCATTTATTTTCAGCAACCCCTACATGTGCAGAAAAGAAATTAGACATCTCACCTGCAAGTTCAGACCATTGACGATATCAATCATTGGAACACATTTTGAGATCATATGCATCAGGGTCCCGACTACGTGAGAATGCCGATCATGAGATGATTTTCAAAGATCTGTTTCTGTCAGCGAACAATGTCGGAGATAAAGTCGCTATATGAAGAGTGAATCAAATCACAAAATGTTTTGTAAGATGACAAAGGCAGAAGTTTAATCACGGCAACTGCCTATATCTGCAACTTGAAAAGATCCATAAATGACTTCTGCGAATTGATTGTGAAGGTCGAACAGCGGTAGCAGATTTGAATTTCCTCTGAATGTCCAAAGAAGCAAATGGTGATCAAGGCATCGTTTTAAAAAGTTGGGTAGTACTTTTGATCGTAGGCAGTAAACTGTTTCACAGGACACGAATCTAAGACCGATGCGCTGCGCAAGTAGAATATGAATGACTCCATGACCTCTGCATCCTTTCTCGCTGTCATGTGATGATTGAGACACGTCGATTGAAGGTCGCTAAATATCAGTAGCCCAGGCGGGAACACGGAAATATTTTGTGCGCGCGATTCTCCTTTACTCGCGGAGCACAAGTAACATGAAATGATGTCCGCGAGCGATATCTTTTCTCCCTGTCATTGTCATGTGAATGAGGCGCGTCGATTGAAGGTCGCTAAATAGCCTGGGTGGGCGTATGGAAATAATTTGCGCGCGCAGTTCTCCTTCAGTAATGAAATGTGAGGTTTGCGTCGGAAGACATAGGCCTACTTAAAAAGGATCAACTGGAGTGCGTTCTTCTGATATTGAACTATTGCAATTGAAATAAATGCAAAAAAGTGCAGACGCAAAATTTTGATTTCATAATAGTATATCATATCATGCGAAATAATTATGATTTCATGAATCAAATTTTTAGGAAATTTATGGGGAGAAATTTTTGATGCATTTTTACGCAGGATATGCATAAAGATCAATTTGTTTTCGAAGATGAACATAAGTAGAGTTTACAAAACTATTTAGGAAATAGACAGCAAGAAGTGAGTGAGGGAGAGAGAAAGAGAGAAGATGAACGACAGAAGAGATATGACGAAGAGAGGGAGAGAACAAGAAGATAAAGAAGAGAAGTGAGCTGAGAGGAGAGACAAGAAATGGAAGAGGAAGATAAGTTAGTAGAAAGAGAAGAAACGAGAAAGTGACGAGTCCTCAGGCTTTTTGCCTTACTTTTGAAATTCGAAAGCGATTATGACGAATTATTAGGAAACATCGGTAACACAAAATCAATATGATCAATATCAATAGTAATGAGTATTATCCATAAATGCAGGTCTACAAATTATTGTTAAGTATGAATTAAAAAGATCCTAATAACGCAATAAAAATTAGGCCTAATTAGGGCTTACTGATATCGATAGCACTTAATAATGAAGTAGGCCCAACTGGTACCCGAAGAGACCAAAATGATGCATTTGTTAAAAATAGTACCGGAACTCCGGTAGGCTTAGGTGATATGCAAATAATTTATACTGAAAGTTTAATCAATGCATCACATAATCGTAATTGAAAATTATTCCAATTGTGGTGAAAGAATGCATTACTTCTCCACCTTATTTGCATATATACAATGGAAACAATTCATAAACAGGTAAAAATATGTAATACCAAACCAACGACAACACAGAAGTAAGCAGAACTACTAATTGTGTTGCCAAACTCTGAGGGAAGTGGGACCAATTTCGGTTGCCAACTTATGCGCCAGCTTGGCATGCCAACTTTTGCCAACATAATAAAAATCTATACATTGATAAAAGATCAATCACAAACTGTCTAGATTCAACTGTGAGCATCATTTACTTTGTTTTATCATGATTTCTTTACTCAAAAGTACTAGATTTCGAAATTAAAAAATTATACCGACTCATGCCAACCGGCGGAAGTCAGACCGACTTCCGGCCGACTTTGGCTTTCACACTGGGTACAAGCAAGCGACTAAATGTCCCTTACACAAATGTACATCGATGGCATAATGATGATTTTCGACTCTGTCGTAAAGAGGGCTCTGGTCGTCCACGCAAAACATCCAAACGTAGAGACCGCCTAATTTTGAGATTTGTTAAAGTTGATCCAAGTCTCTCGTTAACTGAGATGGCTGCACTAGACTCGTCTATTTCTAAGTCCACTATTCGTAGAAGACTTATTGAGTCGAATTTCAAGAGCTGTAAGAGGCCCTCTCAGATCGAATTATCAGATCAGCATACAAAAAGACGTCTCAGATGGGCAATGAGTCATTGTCACTGGCGAAATCAATGGGATCAGGTTGTCTGGTCTGATGAGGCATTAGTCCGTCTGAAGGATAGTGATGGTCGATTGAGATTATGGATAAAATCTGATCAGGAAATTCCGAGACATTTACATCGTCCCCGGGTACAAGGTGATGCGACTCTACTGATTTGGGCTGGCATTTGGACCAATGGCCGCTCTGAACTTCACATACAGTAAGGAACCATGAATTCTGAACCCTATGTGAATGTTTTACGAATGAACATTGGCCAAATGACAGATCAACTTAGTGATCCATCGACTTGGTTATTTATGGATGATAATGCTACGTGTCACAGGAGTAGTAGTCAAGTCAACTTATGCAAGTCTCAATTAGGGCTTAGGACATTATCTTGGCCAGCTCGTTCTCCTGATCTGAATCCCATAGAAAATGTATGGAGTATTCTAAAACGTAACGTTCGTCGTTCACTGCTACCTACAGATGGCGTATCACAACTTACGTCACTGTTAAAAAGAGAGTGGAGAAAGTTAGATCAGTCAAAAATCAACGATATCATCGAATCAATGCCTAGACGAATTGGTAATGTCATTGACAGTGGCCACAAAATATTAGCTTCTTAAGAACCGTTACTGTATCATAGCTTATCAGATTATATAAGGACATTTAAATATATTAGGGACATGAAATAACATGAAAAATGCTTTCTGTATACTTATGTTTTATTTAGTCAAATTTTAGGATGATCCACTTTTTATGAAACGGACTGTAGATGAAATATGCCTATTCTAACTTCAAGACCAAATTACACTATATCTATGGCTATTGGCTGCAAAAAGCAATTGCAAAATTGGGCTGACTAACCTCAGAGGACGAAGTTGACAAATAAAGACTCAAATGGGACGTTATGATTCTAGGTAGTCTTATAGTGTCAAATAGTCTTCTAATAATACATACTTGAATTGCTTGGGTGAGCCGGGCGCGTTGCTGCTATATTTTTCATAAATTACCGTAACTTACCGCATAAATTACGGTAATTTTCGGTAAGTTACCGCCTTGGGAATGTTACGGTAATTTATACAGCCCTAGCATAGTGGTATCCCCTCAATTTCTGTCAGACATTCTCCATTTACCAATCGGCTTGAACTCACTGACAATAGTAATTCCTGTAATATCACAGTTAGTTACAGGGAATTGTTCTTCTGAACTTGCTAATATCATTATACGTCGCAAGTGGCTTTCAGATACAGCAACTCACAGAATGTTAACTTTTATTGGATTTTTCGGGTCTTCTATCGGATATTTGTGTTTGGCGTTTTTCGACACTAATTTACACATGGCGATCATTTTATTGAGTATTATTTTAGGTTGCAATGGGATAAATTACGCAGGATTTTTTGTTTCACCATTAGATGCGTGCCGCAAGTATTCTGAGACAATTTATGCAATCGGAAATGTCTGCGACACTGTCAGTGGCGTTCTTGCACCGCTACTTGCTGATGCAATCACCAGCTCCTTGGGTAAGACACGTGCTGCTTGGAACATGGTGTTTCTTCTATCTGCAAGTGTAGCAGGAATCGCAGGCTTATTATTTGTATTTTTCGTATTAGTCTAGAAAGTACGTCAGCATATAATGCAAATGGGCTATAGATACAGGAAGTATGTGTAACGTTGCATTCGAAAATCAAAGGGACGACACAACTTGATCAGAAGATAAGATAATATTCTCATTCTTCGTTCATAAATTATTTCATAGTTCACAGCATTTTCTGCGCACATAAACTGCCAATGTCATTTGATCTATCACGAATAATTGCCGTCAACGTACATATTGCAAAAACACAAGTCTGCAAAACTCATGCCCGTACAAAAAGTGAAAATGTTCACTTTTTTGGTAATGGCCAAGTGCTGAACAGACTGGTCGGGATCAAGGCTTCCGTAATTAGGGTTTCATCTAATGAAGCCCAGTAAGAAACGGAGCCCACGGTCACTCCATTGTTCCCTCCTTATTAGTTTGCAGGTCTTGAGTGCCGATGCTGGGTGCAGTCAACGGTTGGAACCAGGGGTACGCTCGACTGAAAAAAGGTGGGTAGGCCCTATTTGCAACTTTGACCCCTACCCCCTTTAGGTTATGAAAATAAAGTCATTTTTGGAATTTTCAAAATTTCGACTTTATGAAAATATCAGAAAAGCTTCAAATTCTTGAATATTTGACGTTGGTATGTCTAGAATAGAAGTGAAACTCAGACTCAGCCATTCTTAAGCATAGCTCACAAACGATTCAATTGAAAGACAGGGCCTAATTAATATGAAAACCTAATTAGCTGAAATTTCATTGTCCCTCAAATAAAGGTTTATGGGATTAGGAGCCTTCACTTTAACTTAAGAATTATTGGTATGGTATGTATCTCCAGAAATATGCAGCGAATAAAAAATCGTTTTCATCAAATCTGTGTAATAATATCAGTGCAACTTTAGCAATCAAATTCTGCAAAATCTTTTCCGAGAGCACAATAGTAGATTGAAACAAAATCTACATAACAAACCTTTTCAAATTAATTCTAAAAACTCTCCTGAGCAGCAGACAATCCTTTGATAACAAACTAATTAGTAAACTTTCTCAACAGCAAACAAAACAAAAACAATTCAAAGTTGAAAACGTGACTAATGTTGCACCTGCTCGTATGTACAGTGTATAGGCTGTCGTAATCAGACTCAGAGGACGAGATATACATAGTCAATGTAAGAAAACAAGATTTAAACAATAACTAACAACAAGACTTACAAGTTTTGCACATATGAACGATAAAACATCTCTGAAATATGGGATCTCTTAGGAGCAGATTCTGATAATGAAATCTTCAGTGGCAAAATATTAAAGTACTATACTCATAAACTCTGAAGCAAAAATATTCAATGTTCAAGTGCTCAGCAAAACGCGAGCGATATCCATTTCTATGGATTGCTTCTACACGCAAACACGTAGATTATTGAGAGCAATAACATTTGCTTCTACACGCAAACACGTAGATTATTGAGAGCAATAACATTTGGACAGTTCATGCATGAAACAACAGAACGCCGAAAAATTGATGTCGGTAAAGAGACTCGAACCACCAACCTCGGAAATCTGGGCGGCCACTCTATGAGGCGAGAACATAGCATGTGGATTTGTTTTAGATATATCGAACTTGCGACAAAATTCAGATTGTGATCAATTTTTGGTTGGATTTGTTTGATCAGCAGTACCTCTACTCAACTTGCTAAATTAATAATCATTTATACCTTCATATTTTACACTGATCTGGCAAAATATAGAACTGACCGTGCAAAATATGAAAGTACAAGTAATTGAAAATTTATCATATCACTTCCTTCCTAGATGAGCAGAGATCCAACCAAAAATTTATCACTGTTGCTATTGACTTTATCGGAACATACTTTGTACTGCTTCAGCGTCTATGAATATTATTGATCACTGCACAAACTGCGAAGCGGATGCATTCCAGAAATGCTAAAATCCTTAAGTAGCCGTAGTTTTAATGAACACTTTCTCGACAGAAGTCAAATCTTTCTCCATGACAGCAATACGTTTTCTGGAGAGATTGTCGGTTGCATGGTGGTGTCGCTTCGACCATTCAGCAAGACTAGGAGCTGGATCCCAAAGATGGGAGGGTGGTCCATTGACTCCTATAAAGAGAAGGGACGAAACGTTCTGTATCGTTAGCACAGACCTACTTGAAGTGGAAACCAAGTTCATCTGGGAAAAGCCTCGTTCCGCCTCGGAGGAACTCACGGGGATCATCATGGCCAGTCCATATATCATTGACTTCTGAATTTGCCCAGGCACTTTCATCGGGTTTGACATATATTCGCGGAATGAGGGAATAATTCCTTCCTGAGGAATAAAGAACCTCTCGCAAAGGTGTCGGATTGTGTTTTCACCCTCAAGCCAGGGAATGTCATAATCTTCAGGCCAGTTTTCCGGGTAGAGAACATCTATCAACTTCAAGCATGGCTCCTGTGTCTAATCGAGAGTCGTGCGCTCACGTTGTCGATCAATACCTGAATGAAGCGACCATGACTGAAAGATTGGTACTGGGTTCTCCTGGTAAATTCCTTCAAATCAACACCCATGATAGTGGAGCAGCTTATAGGTTAAATCGTGCAAATTATGATACAAGCATGAAACTTCGCATGGGTGTACTCAACACATATCTAAGCAATTCCACCCGATGAGCCACTTAAAATTCGACCTTATTTCAAAATGGCGGCCATTTTTCAAAATTGCCCTAGCAACGACCCCTAGGAGCCTGGTAACAGCATTATAGTGGTCATTTTCAGGCATTTTAAGAAATGTTAAGGGGCACAAATATATAGCATTAGTATTTGAATAACATTTGAGTAAGTTTCTGACCTAGCAACGGTTGCTAAGGACGCTAAAAAACAATAAAAGTGTGAATTTCTCTGATTTTCCTTAGCAACGGCCCACTTATCGTTAATTGATATGGATGAAATTTGATATATAGTGTAATCAACTATATTAAAGCATAAAAATGTTGTAATGATTAAGTATCACTTACGTACTGGTTGCTAGGGTCCTGATAAATGCATAGCAACAACCATTTGCAGGTAATTTCAACATTGTTTTCAGCATTTTCTCTAACAACGACCAATCTATAAATTTTACAAGCCTTGTTTTGAGACGGTTGCTAGGGCCACAATATGCAAGATGGCCATCCATTTTACTTTGATTGTAAATTATATTTTTAAATTTGCATTTATGACACCCATAAATGTTGATGTAATTATGGGTCCAAAAGTTGTCATAGCCGGGAGTGAGAGTGGGGATAAGCTCCCACTGTCTAAAAAATGCTCTCAGTGGCGTGCGACTCAAACAGTCTCTGACAACTGAAGTCCAGCTCGTGTAGCCTGCTCGAGTGGCTTATAGACATAAGCCCGGCGGACCTGCTTCTACTAACACGAGAAGGGGCGAAGGCGGGTCACTGGCGCCTTAAAACCAGTTGCTTCGGGTAGATGGGGCTCGTTAGCCGTGGAAGGCAGCTCATCTAGGGGAAGGAAAACCTTGATTTCAAACCTCCGCTGCCTTGCGGCATACCCATTTGTGGGAAAGGCTTCTGGTATCAATTGAGGAGACTTGCAAGTCCAACGGTGAAACAGACGGTAGAGGGACACAAATGACTGTGAAGACGAAAGAAGCAAGATGAGTGGTTGTCAGGCACTACCAATGCACATTGGTGACATCACTGCTGTGAAACCCAGCATGGGGTTCAGTGTCAGCTAGGTTAATTGTGTCAGCATTTTCATGCAACTGCAATAACGTAGTATCCCAAATGCTGCCTAATCAACCCCAGAAAAACTAGGCAGCCGCACCTGAATTGACAGGACGTGCCAGCGCGGGACAGCCGAGCCAAGGATAATGGGGTTATAATTATCCGGATGGTGTGCAGATCGCACGGGACTTATGACACTGGATGAACGATCGGACTAAGTGTAGGGCTACAGCATGAACTTAGCTGAATCCCATACAAGATAGTGTCCAATACACAATTACGAGTATAATAAACATTCTAGGGTGGTAAAAGGATAGCCCCTCGGCCCTTAATGTTTCACTGAAAATGGATTCAAGCTCTCAGGTAATACACACCAACTGGGCTAAGTGTTGCCTCTGTCAAGTGGACATACATGGAACATTCATGACGAAGTCTCTGAAACCTTCGCTAATCTGAGTCAGATTCCAGCAACCATTAGTGATCGTGACATTCAAGAACTTGAAAAATTTGTCGTGCTCTTGTATGACAGATCATCGGCAGCAACTAGTGTGGATGAAGCAAGGTTGGAACTTTTTGCCGGCAAGCAGAAACAGTATAACTCGATCCCTCCGACAAAAGCTGCATTACAAGAACATATTAAACGTGCAGCATATCAGGCTGGCATTATCTGGGGTCAGAGCACAATAGCTAGACCCAACATCAGCAGTCCCGCTGAGTGGGGATGGATCTGGGACGGGGAGATGTGGCAGGTATTCTGGACAAAATTGCCTCCAATCGCAGACAGCTGTAAAGAGCTTACCAAGTGCTCTTGCAAGAAAGGTTGCAACACAAGTAGATGCAAATGTCGTCGCTCAGGACTTCCATGCACAGCACTGTGTGGCTGCAACTGTGATGACTTTGTTTCACAATGATTCTTCGGTACCGTGATTGACATTTGAAAAGACTTTGTTTTACTTCGATACTGTGATTCATATTTACAGAAACGATTTGTTTACAGTAATTTTTCGATTCCGTGATTGACATTTGAAAAGACTTTGTTTTACTTCGATACTGTGATTCATATTTACAGAAACGATTTGTTTACAGTAATTTTTCGATTCCGTGATTGACATTTGAAAAGACTTTGTTTTACTTCGATACTGTGATTTATATTTACAGAAACGATTTGTTTACAGTAATTTTTCGATTCCGTGATTGACATTTGAAAAGACTTTGTTTTACTTCGATACTGTTATTGATATGCACAAAATCCCTTTGTTTTACAGTAATTCTTCGATACTGTGATTGACATTTACAGAAACGATTTGTTTACAGTAATTTTTAGATACCGAGTTTGACATATATTTTACTTCGATACTGTGATTGATATGTACAAAATCATTTGTTTTACACAAATTATTCGATCTGTGAAATTCTACGATACTGTGATTGACATTTACAAAAACAATTTGTTTTACAATAAGTCTACGATACCGTGATTGATATTCACAAAGACTTTTGTTTTAATTCGATACTGTGATTGAAGATATTTTTCTATACTTCAATACTGTACAAAAAATCTTCGATATTGTAAATATTCGATATTGTGATTGAAATTTGTGATTAATACAAACTTTTTCTCAATGCATGAAGTTTTCAATTCTTAATATTTTTTGGAAAGAGCTAAATCACTTTATGATCTTTTAGGATTTAATCGTAACAAATGTCATCTTTTCGATACATGTTCCCTAATGGGTTCAAACTCATAATTTGATAATTATATCAACATGCGGAAAATAATTCATTTACTAGCATATTGTGGCCCTAGCAACCGTTGCTAGGCTGAAATCTGTTTTACTGACCAATGGCCATATCGGATGGCCGAAATCCAAATACGTCTCAAAACAAGGCTTGTAAAATTTATAGATTGGTCGTTGTTAGAGAAAATGCTGAAAACAATGTTGAAATTACCTGCAAATGGATGTTGCTATGCATTTATCAGGACCCTAGCAACCAGTACGTAAGTGATACTTAATCATTACAACATTTTTATGCTTTAATATAGTTGATTACACTATATATCAAATTTCATCCATATCAATTAACGATAAGTGGGCCGTTGCTAAGGAAAATCAGAGAAATTCACACTTTTATTGTTTTTTAGCGTCCTTAGCAACCGTTGCTAGGTCAGAAACTTACTCAAATGTTATTCAAATGCTAATGCTATATATTTGTGCCCCTTAACATTTCTTAAAATGCCTGAAAATGACCACTATAATGCTAGGGCAATTTTGAAAAATGGCCGCCATTTTGAAATAAGGTCGAATTTTAAGTGGCTCATCGGGTGGAATTGCTTAGATATGTGTTGAGAACACCCATGCGAAGTTTCATGCTTGTATCATAATTTGCACGATTCATCTGAAAATTCGACGTAAGCTGCTCCACTATGAAAGTTACTTTGTGTTCACCTTCGGCCTCAATACTGAGATTTTCCTGTATTTTGTCAAACGCATATTGTCCGTTAGCCACGCCAGATTGCATGCTCTTCAGGGCAGAGATCGTCCATTTAATGTGCTTGTTTGCCATATTGATGGTCATGGTCCGATTTTGAAGAGTTTCGCTCAATTCAGCAAGTGCTGCTCAGCAATCTTTGACGAGTGCCAGATCTTGGATGAACTCTTTGGTCGTGAGTTTGGAAACTATTCCCGAATACGTGTATCTTTCATTCGATTTCACTATGTCATCCCTCGATAATTCACTGAAATGCTTGACCAGGGCGGCATAGTCACTCCATATCGCGTTGACGGTCCGGTACGATGAGGCAACCCATCTCACATCGAAAACTTTGCCAATCTTCTTCAGATGAACATGGAGATTCCTTGCTACATCGTTCAACTGCCGCTGCATCTTCGAGGAATATGAGCAGATATTGTGAAGCTTCGATAGCATAGATTGAATGTGAAAAATGCCGTCCACCGCCTTTATTGAGTCAGAGACACTGAGCTCCAGTCTGTGGTTCAAGCAGTGCCATGACGCAATAGATGGAAATTGCTTTTTCAGCTGCGCTCCTACACCGCTTTGCTTTCCTAGCATCACGGAGGCTCCATCAGTGCACAAGGAAATCAAATGGGAGGACAGGTAGGCGCAGAGCTGGAAAAATTCCACTGAAATTTTTTAATTCCAATTCCAATTCCGGAGCAGAAACTTCAATTCCAATTCCAGTCGAAACAGTTCAATTCAATTCCAATTCCATAATGAGATTCAATTCCGATAATTGCATGACGCGTATAATGTATTATTTTAATGTATCTAAAGCTTTCTCGCTTCAATCTAACCCATGTGCCCTTATCCTATCCTCGTTGTTCGTGTGCGCCGTTCCCTGCGTCGTTCTTATGTGCGTTCTCATGTTCATAGTTCATACTTCTTGTGTACATGTACGTGTATATATATGTAACCGGTCAGCCAGCGCCATTTTCGTTTCGTAAACGAGATTTTCAATATCTCGTGAAAAAAAGAAAAGAAAATTAACGGTCAGCAAAGAATCGAACGCTGGGAGAGAGAGAGAGAGAGAGAGATGCGAATAAATCTATTAATTAACTGACAGAAGAAAGAAATTCAATGTGCGAATAACGTGATTGTTGATGAAAGAAAAAACGACGATAAAAATGATATCATGAAAACTGATTAATGGTCCATATTAAAAAAGGAGACTAAAAATTCCGTGATAAGAACGAAATGTGGTCGGATCGAAAGCTAGCGAGCAGAGATTAAAGGAAACTCTTTCAATTTTCAAAAGAAAGTGGATTTATCGTCAAGTGTCAAAAATTTGCATAAATTAAAAACGATGAGAAATTGAAACAACAACACATACGACATCTTCAGTAGCTGTTAGAAGAACTCCGGGCTCTCGCGGTGTAACTTAACTACAGAAGTAACAACTACAACTGCCTACCAGCGAACAACAACACAGTAGCGTATGCGGCAACACATCAGCGAGCGCGATTGAAGATTGACGGTATAAGTGACACTGATATTCATGATATTTATGATATTATTTTGGTATAAGTGAGTCCGATCGAATTGAAGTGAATTCAACATTAAGAAGTGAACTGCAAGTTTAAAGTTTTTCTTTTATCGTTGAGTATCGTATCTGTACAACTAGTCTTGAAAATTAATATTGTCAATTGTTGTGATTGGAAGTTGAATAATATTTCATGTCATTGCCATTTTAATTAAATCATTAATTATTAGAATAATTTGTTGACACTGTCTATATTGTTATTTGAAATATCCTTTAATGCCCTTTAATGCAGGGTTAATTTTCCTCTTTCCAAACCGATTGTTTTTCGTGTGTACAACAATTAAGTTAATCTCCAATTTTTGTGCTTATCCAATCAATAACTAAATTCAACAATTGTTTTATTTTGATTCATTATCTTACATGATAAATAACTAAATAACAGACTGAACGAAGATGATTGTCTTTTCATTGTTTGCTTAATCGCTGAATTAACATTGTCCAGGGCTGTAGGCCCATCGAAGTCACAATTAGCACCCTTTATTCAACAATAGAATGAATCTACCTCTGTCGATCTATCTCTCTCTCTCTTATCTGTGCGTGCAGCTAACACAACGGCCGAGAACTGTGATTTCAATTTTTGTACAAATAGATTTATCACAGGTCTATCGAAAAAGTGGAATTGAGGTTTATCAAGGTCAATTCCAATTCCAATAGATTCAAATATCGTCAATTCCAATTCCGACGAAAAATGGAATTAATTCCGACCCGGAATTCATTCCAATTCCGACTTTTCCAACTCTGGGTAGGCGTCATCAAAACCATTGGTTTTTAGCGATGTCATCAAGCAGTTCAACACAGTGGATGCATTCTGGGCAGGAAGTTCAACAAGGTCTAGAAACAAATTCAGTGGAGGATCCTCCGGGGTTATCTTTGAACGCATGTAAATGATCAGACATGATCGCTTCGATAGCGAGGTTGATTCGTCGATGATCAATGAGATTCCATTTTTGCTCCCTCTGATCTTCTCACAGAGTTGGCGACGCATTGTGCTCGAGATCACTTCAATCATTCTTGTACATGTGTCATGAGAATGCAAATTTCGACCCAAATCTACGCCATTGGTCTCTTGAAGATCTATCAATGTTTCATAGTCTGTATAGGGCCGATTATTTTTGGCAATGTAGTATGCCGTTCTGAGACATTTTGTAGTGGTCGCTTTGCTTCGATTTTCCATTTGTGCCGACAGAGTTCCGATCTGGTCCAATTTCCCTTCCTGCATAATTTTTTGCAAAGCGCAGTGAGCGTTCGAGCCCCTGTGCCTATACACTTTGTTTCTTAAATGCTTCTGGCGACTGGCTTTGTCCGCTTTGTCATTTGTGCTGTCGACAGCAGATATTTCGCATGCTGCACATTCTCTCGACACATGGACACCTTGCTTGCTGTGTGGTCCCAAGTTCATTGTCATAAAGTCTCTACAGAAACTGCACCCAAGCTTTCCATTCTTCATAATAAGCCATTCGTTAGCTTGCATGAATATGAGTTTCTGTTTGGCTGACCAGGTTTCATCGACATCTCCTTTCTCGTCATTTTCTTGTGTTCTTTCAGTCTCTTGAGACGAGGCCATTGATGGCACTGATGGCTCCGTATCTGCAGGTAGAGTCGACGTTGGCGAGGATGATAAATCATCACCTGCAGCTTGCTTTCCAAAGAAGTCCAACAAACTTCTTTGACGTTTAGCTGGCTTACCATCCATGTAATTGTGCCTGCAACGAAAACAGAAAATATGCTATTATCACAAATGCATTAAACTGTAGTTTTTATACACGTGTATATATAGGTAGTATTTCATAGAGCCAAAGATCGACTTAATCAAGTAAATCTACAATTAAAATAGTAGTGGTGGGCAGCGATCACAGCAACCCATGCAAACAAAAGCACCAACTATGAAATGCCTATAGGTGTCCTTTCAACTCGGTCCGGCTATAAATTCTATAAACTGCAATATTCAAAAATCATCCTCTATCCATATCAAAATCAGACTCATATGAGCTTTAATGACGTGTGCTTCATTCCTTGATGTAACAAGTGTGAGAGTAAAAAGGTGGAAGAAATCTGACCACCAATATGCATCAGGAATCTGGGAAATTTGTAGGCCTATCTGCGCTTTGGCAAGCCTACCCACCGGTACCGGCTATCTACAAAATATCTGAAAAATGCTGCATGTGCTGCAGAATTTGTTTCTTGCAAGTAATTTGATCTACTTGTACATATGCATGCAGCTTTTACAACATCAATGAATTATCAAAATGGAATATCGTATAAAAGCTTATTAACAGAATGCGATTGGGAAAATGACTGACCACATTCATCCCACCAGATGAAAAAAAGTAAAATGAAACCATTAAACGAATCAATAATCAACCATGAATACTATCATCTTGTTAACTCAGATATAGCTTCTCTGATCTTCTCTTGATCTCAACACAATCTTATCAAATGAAAAAGATGCGTTGCACATTTTGCAACAACAATGGTTTCAAGGGGGTCTAAAAAGCATTGTTTCTTGCAAAATGAAAATGTCAGATTTTTTTACTTCTAAGATGATAGGGACGCATCGTTTTTTCATTCAATTGAAACAAATAAGTTCTTCAAATAGTGATAATTCCTCAGATTGCAGTCCCTGGTGCTTATTCAAGGTTAGGTGACCCAATTCACCCCAACTGACCAGGTGCGCCATAGGGAGGGCTAAGGCTTTCCCACTTTTTAAGAAGCACGCAACAAAACTTTTATATTTTTAGAAGCATTGTGGCTAAAGCCTTCCCATTTCATAAATACTATACCGGTATCAGACCCTACCACTGCAAAAATGTTTAAATGGAGTGAAGGAAGTTGGCCTATCCCGTGTTATAATGTACCCAAACAATTGAAAAGGAAGCCTCTAGTTTTAGGCGTTCCTAACTTACAAAAGTGGTTTTACTTGAAGTAAACGAAGAAGGTTTTCATACTCGCCTATCTCACAAAAAAGACCAGAGGAGGCCAAGGGTCGGGCTAGGCTTTCACATTTTATACAAAATGAACCCATGAAGGAAATGGCCTTATTATTCCAAGATTCATGCCTCAAAGCAAATCTTATCAGGTTGATCATTAAGGCTATGCCTTTTCAACTTCACTAAAGCACTTATATTTTCATAGGCCTCGGCGTATGGAATGAAGGAATAGGCCTATTGCAGTTATCGCACATTAAAACAAATTTGACGGAGGAGAGCTTAATTGCCGCAAGCTGCTGTGACTTTTACCGGTCATTAAGCATTTCAAAATCGTGATTGATGTGTCAAATAAAGCAAAAATTGCATTTATCAGAAGAAATTCCAAACATCACACGATGCCACTACCTTGAAGTGCTCGGGGTTACCTTCACTGATCGGCTGAAAATGGACCAACATATACGAAATCAGCTTAAGAAATCGAATGGCAGTCTATGCGTTATCAAAATTATTAAAAGCCGAGGAGCAAGCCCCGAAACTCCACATCAAGTCTACACTGCTCTCATATTGAATCGCCTTCTGTATGCGGCACACAGCTGGTGGGGGTTCGTGAGTACAACAGAAAGGAAAAGAATTGCCAATTATGTGGGAAGCTCGCTTCAAATACTGCCAGGCTGCCAGCAAATTGATGTGCGAGGTTCAGTCGAAATATCAGACAAACGGCTGTTTAAGAAAACCACGACCAATAGATTCCACGTCCTACAAAAGTTTTTGCCTTCGACCACCAACCATAACCGAAACCTTAGACAAAAGGGTCATAGCTTCCAACGCAGTGCATTCAACACCAATACCGGCCGGAATTTCATAACTCGAATGCTGCACGCTGACTTCCTCCCGTGACATTGACACCATATCGTTTTTCTTCTTCTCCCGCTCGTGATCTACCTCCTTCCTTCCAATTGTGACTTGTAACTTCACTGTTCCTTACTGTTAATCGTTATGCGCATGTCATTTCGAAATAGAGCTCTTTTATTATTATTATTTACGAGGGAACATCATCTAATACTCTTTAATAATGGACTTCGTCTTTTATTAACTACTTGTATTGACATGACAAAGGCCCAGCAATGACGAAGATGTATAAGAAACTGATTATCAACACCGACACGGACAATCAATACATCAATAACGTTAAAAACTCAACATCAACAACAGAAACCACGTGAAATATCATATGATTGAACAGAAACTTTTTTTGAATTGATTAATATAGATCCAAGCACAAAAAATCCGATCATTTTTCATTTGAGGTGGTTGTTAACTATCAAAAACAAATGATAATACATAGATGAAATAATTGTTTATTTATTATGATTGGTGCGAATGTTTATCGACTACAAATATTTTTAGCACAAGATAACACAAGCATCGACACGCTATTCGCTGCTGAGATTCAGCAAATTAATATGTTCAGGGTCATGTCGTCATTACCTTTTACTTTTGTAAGCAATATGTAAAGGTACTCACCAATTTTCTGTTGGACATCCAAAATTTGAAGAGCGAAGAAATACGGATGACAAGCGTGTAGCACCTTCATATTTTAGTGAAATATTCACTACAGATTTCACCATCTTTATCAATAAATTATTCAAAATTGGAGAGCCTACCCGAGCCCCCCCGGAACTGGGCCATGAAGAAAGTGGGTAGGCTCGGCCTCCCCAGGCACCCCCCCGAGCGTACCCCTGGTGGAACGGCCGGGGCCGTGCCGGCGGCCGGTGTATTCAAAACGTGTCGGTCGGTGGCTGACTTATCAAAAATCGACCGGTCCAGCATGGGACGGTAGCTGGCGTTTTTGTACCGGTTACCTATGGCCTTGATCGTCAGAGATTATTTGGTCAACTGATGCCATTAGACATTATTGAATTTTCACATAGCATACGTGAAATGCATGAATGGTAGGCCTACCGGTACTCCGGAGAAGCGAACTTTGCCTATTGCAATGCAATATAATGCAATGCTATTGCAATGCAATGCAATTATTCGTACTTTGATAACATTCTTTGTGTGATCAACAGTAATACGCGCAATTACTTATTTGATAGTCTAATGAGTTGAAGGCCTACTTTATAATTTATGATAATGTAAACTGCATTTTATTCTAGACTGAATGTCCTCAGCGGTTGACATGAGTCTTATTAAATTAAGCGGCCGGCCGGTCCATCGTGTAGTGGCTCCCGTGAGCGTCTTGACTAGTTGGAATGGTAGTACCTAGATCTCGGAAGCCGGATAGTGGTTCCATGCAGTAATCGGAGGAGCAGAATGGTTCCGTAAACGCAGAGTTGCTTTTGCTGTGCACTACACTGCACCACACTGCAAAGCCAGTCAGTCAGCGTTCGAACGTTCACGATTGTAGTGTTCGCAACGTTGTAGTGTTCCAGCGAAGAAGCGAGCGACCCATTTACATCCTGTCGGAAATTAGACGGTCGGAATGACTTGGTCTACGAACTTTGCGACCGTCGGATTTGGACTGTCGGCCGGCTTACGCAAGTTTGACTTTTTTCGAGATTTCTTATTAATGAATTTAGCTACATTTATTTTCCTCCTGTCCGATGGGTCACTGACTTATACTCGCACATCCATCATGTACAGTGCATAGTATTCATGCTAGTGATAAATTGAAAATTTTTAACATTAATCAACATGTTATATAACTAATTTTTCAATTTAAAACTAATCCATGAAGTTAGAAATCGAAAAGCAATTGCTATTTTGTATTATACTCCAAAATCAATTTCAACTTTGTTAGGCAACAAAAGTGCTATTTTCGTGCCAGTTCATATAAATTAAAAAGTCTCACAAGAGGATTTTGAAAGATTCATTTTTTCTATCGTTTGCAACATCGTAAACGAATAGAACATGAAAATAAAACTATTTTCTATATATGTGGAAGTTAATGGGAATTCTACCACATCGAATTTCTAAATCAAAAGCCACATAATGCCAAAAGATCTTGATGATATCTCATGTCATCTTACATGTGCACGTATTTCATGCTTCGCATTTTTCATCTGCTAAAGATCCCTGTGCAATATCTTGCCTGAGAAAGCCGTCTTACGTTCTAAAATTTGCGTAAACTCCCGGCAATCAATAAATATCTTTCAGCAGCTTTGCTTAGAACTTTTCGGTTATCAAGCAATTACATTGCCAATTTGATAGCATTTTCAATTTCATCAAATTTCTATTTGACCTCTAGTATGCACGTGAGATGCAGATTTTCAGTTTTGGTGAAACTGACAAGGAATTTACTTCTTTAATGGCTATGCAGGAAAAATATAGCAATTCATTTAATGTCTGCGTGCATCATATCGCCTTATTTGACGTGCAATGCAGGTTATTGCCCGCGCGGGAGATAATATTTACTTCAGCAATGGACTCCAAGATACAATTCATGTGTAACACCTAGACTGTCAGTCAAGCAACACTGGACGATAAGAAAACATTTTGTTGCTCACATTTTTCATTGATATTCAGTCAAGAGCAAATAGAAAAAGTGAAGCTCGTTTCAAACAGGAAATCAACTAAGATATTAGTGTCTATGCTGATTGATGCAGAAATCGACAAGGTGGTCATCTTCATTGGGATAGAAAAGGCGTTAAGCATGCAAATCCTTCAAGTCAATGATTAATTTGGCGAGGGTATACATTTTAACTGGCATCGATGGAAGTGACACTGTTTTCATAAGTAATTCAGCTTGGGGTCCTTTAAAAGACTTCGGAGCTGCTTTCTGAAGCTCAAGGAAGTACTTCACTAAGAGACTTAAAGGGCCAGATATTTGTTATCTAAATTTAAAGAAAGTCCATTCTATCGACTTCTAATTTTTATTGCTTTAGCGAGGCCTTTCAGCCACTAGGATGCTAAGATAGCTTGAAGATAGCCTCTTGTAGTGACTGATCGAAAGGCCTCGCTAAAGCAATAAAAATTGGAAGTCGACAACATCTCTCACTTTCGGGCTTTCTACAAATTAAGGAAGTATGTTTCTCTTACCTTTTCTATGAATATTTACTTTTATTTAATTATTTATTGATTATTTATTTATTATTTCAGCACATCGTAGAATTGGAACAACTGCATGTATGCTCTTATCTGATTTGAATGAATTTTTTCACTATCCAGATGTATCTTTGTGTATGAGTCCTAGCTGTTGCTATGTTAATACAGTAGAATTCGCATATATCGGCGCCTCAAGGGACAGACGAAAACCGCCGATATATGCAAACTCCCTGAATTTTGAAGTTTTGTGAAATCTACACGAGCTCTGAGATCATGCCATGCATCATACAATGTATTTCTCATACGATGATGAAAGTCATCCCAGTAGCCATTTATAATAGAATATAATGCTTATTCTATACGTGTATTGACTCATGAATTATTGCGTTGCTATACTTAAATACATGTACATATTGACTCATTGTCCAACATGTACAGTACATGTACATGTAATTATGTCTATGTAATCAATAGATATCTAAAAATTGTGCCTTTCTGAACTGATGCTTGCAACGTAAGTATCGCAAACCGGATATCACTATGTTTGTCAAAAACTGAGTATGCTTTTTGAATCAAGAAGATTGAAGCTTCTCCATGCCTACATGCTTACCTGCTATATGAAGCACAAAACAAAGAAGAGTATGCATAAATCAAGACGCTGCTAAGAGTCACGTGCAGGCGAAACCATAGAGATGGATGGGGTGGCGAGCCGCTTTCTGTCTAGAGAGAGGACATGCATCGAACTCAACAATGTTTTCGACGGTAGCTTGTGCTCCTTTGATGACGCAACAGTCACTAATTCAGGTCTGACAATAGCATTGTAGGTGAAGGCGTTAACAATGCAATCATCACGTCGAATGAAAGACTAATTATGTGAGAATTATCAGTGAGATACAGTGGCAAGCCTACTTATCTTTCCTCGGCTGCTAGATTCTACAATTTTGATCAAACCCCCAAACATTATCGAGATGAATTGTAGAAGATCTAAATTTTCACATGCCACTAGAATAGTTAGAATCGGATAGTCCTAACAGAATCTACAGCCATCCGCGTCCTTATATACTGTCATTCTAGTGACTCTTTCAGGCAAAACACGTCGTTTGAGGATTTCCAGGAAATCCGCCGTTATAAACGATTTTTTTTCTGTCATGCGTCGATATAGGCGAATCGCCGATATGGTCGAATCGCCGATATAAGCGAACTCGATTACATGGAAAAGATAGGAAATTCTGCCGGGACAAAAAGAAACCGCCGAAGCCGATATAAGTTTCATTACTAATCGTTTTGTACATTCATTACAGCAACTGCGGGTAGCTCACTGATCTTCATGATGTTATCATATTTAGCACATAGTTTGCTGGGTCAAACAGTCCCATTCTAAGCAATTATAAAAAAACGTGTCAGTTTATCTATGGTGCTTCCTAGGCAGAGCATGGTAGCCTACGCAGCGCCATACTAGGCAATTATTACAAAACCTGGCAGTATATGCATGGTGCTTACTATAAGCTACCTATCAAGCATAGCATATTTTTTTACTCGGGAATACCTGCTGCAAAACTCCGCACCGTTACTACACTTTGGATCTTGGTAGGATGGCAAAATTTTCAAATATTTAGAAAATTACAAAATCAATTTTCAAAAATTTATGCACAGGAGTAGCCTTAGGCTCGTAAGCATAAAATCATGTCTATCATAATGCACTTCAAAAGACGAGACTTTTTGCTCGCACATCAAATGATTCTACGATTTTGTTTGTTGGCCATTTTGTTATCAGTTCACACGAAAAGTATCGTCTACATAATTTACTAATACGACACGTAGAATTTATGTACACCATAACAACCCGGGACGGTAATTTCTGATCACAACGAGCTTCAACAGAAGGTTGATTAGATAACATTTTTATGTAATTCATGAAGAGGGCACACATGCAACACCTGCAACACCCTTGCCGGCGTCCCTGCCTGATATGTTGACATTAACCCTTCATTCATAGAGTAGGTATATATTAGGTAGAGTGGTAACTTCACATTTATTAAATCCCCAATGTGTATACACTTTCGATTTTATTAAATGAACTCAAGGGATATAATTGGCAATTATTATCAAATGTGAGATAAGCAAATTTTGAAGTTTTAAAGAAATTGCCACCATAGAGTAGATACTATCCTACTCTATCATCCCTACTCTATGATTGCCACTGATGGTGTCATGGATGCTGTTTTACACTCTCAGTGTCATGATAGCCTTGGAGATTTAATGTTTGTTAAATTAGCAATTCGATGTGTTCATTACTTTCATGCTCAACCTCAAGAGTATTTTCTTAAGCGTGATCATATCACAGGCAACCTGCCACTGGCAGAGAAAAATAACAGAATAAATAAATACAATAATTTCAATCAACTTTGAAAGATGTAAATGGGTCCACATCACTATTCAGATTCAGGAAATGAAACATGAATTTAGTGAATCATAAAGTAATGCCGGTGAAAATTGAATCAAAAACTTGAAATTTCAGCCAAAAAAGCACGAATAATATCGCGATTTTTTCATGAAGATTTCCATTCATAGAGCAAGTATGTTAGGTAGAGTGGTAACTCCGCATTTATTAAATCCCAAATGTGCATACACTTTCGATTTTATTAAATGAACTTAAGGGAGATACAGTCGGAATCGTTCCAAATGTAAGGTATACACATTTATGCAGTTTTGAAGAAATTACAGCGGAATTGACTGATCATGATAGCAAAGCAGAAGGAAATGACATTATTTTACAGATTGTCCGTGTCATGGCAGCCTTGGAGAGGTAATATTTGTTAAATTGGCAAATCAATGACCTGCTATTGTTTTCATGAATTAGAAACATGAAATTTCAGCCAAGAAAGCACAATAAGATGTCGACTTTTTCATGAAGACTTCCATTATAAAAAGGATCATGAAATTGACTTGATAATCATCTTAATTTCCGCTCAGTTAGCATGCTTATCAGCAAATATTCATTCCTTTTGATATCCAACTTGTTGCATACTACTTTCATAGAGTAGGGATATATAGGATATATCCTATATATGTCCTCTCTACTCTATCTAGGGATATATCTACTCTATGGTCCACGTATTTCACTGTATATGTATATCATAGAGTAAATATCTCTACTCTATGATGTATATCTTGTGATATATTCGTCAGTTGATGACGAAGTGCCTACGAGTCATATCAAAAACATCCAGAGGGATCACATAGCGTTGCTGCTTGTCGGCATCGGCTTGTCTCGTGCTTCTCCAGGCGCCTTGATTCCTTGGTCTGGATGGTTGATGTCTAGTCCTTTGAGAACGTGACCGAGTCTGTTGGCGAGATCGTGAGGCCGAAAAATTGTTCGTAGAATGAGAACGTGACCATGTGTGTTGACGTTGACGAGAACGTGAGAAAGAAGAATAATCACGGTCTTTGTGGTTAAGTGCTTCAGTTTTATAGGCAGCAGAGGTAAATGTCTGCCCCATCGTACGCTGGTCCTGGGACTATATGGTAGTAGATACCCGAAGATATCAAGGTTGGGCCAAAACCCAATTAATGCCGCGCACACTGAGTTCCAACAGAGAGGACAGAAAACTCGATACTAGTGCGATGACCGGTTTCGTGTAATATCTTTATCAAATCGCATAAACTGAAGCACAGTACAATCGTTTACAGGCATTAAATACATTAGCGAAAAGTGTTCAACAAGTTGCGAAGACTTGAGTAGTTTGTGTAGCTGCCAATGGTCTTGTAGTTTTTGATTGACTGTTGACAGACACGGACAACTTGCTTGCTGCAGGCGCTATGTGGTAAGACCAAGTGAATAGACCTATTGTAGTCACCAAGCTTATTGATTCCGTTCGGTGAAATTGTATTGAGCCGCTTCATCCATCTAGCTTCTTTGGTCTTTCGTTTGGTAGTGTTCACACAATACTCCAATGCGGTAAAAGAAAAATGTGCAATGGAACAATGCGTACGGAAATGTTCAGAGACAGCAGTAGGATGACAATATAAAATATTATTTACATGTTCTCTGATACGAATTGAAAGACATCTCGATGTTTCTCCCACGTGCGACTTAAAACAGTTTGTACAGGTAATGAGATAAATTACAGCTACACTATTGCAATACAACGTATGTAAAATGGGGTAAGTATGTACAGAAAAGGTAGGTGTAGCGTATTTACAAATATTACAACACTTATGTGGATCACATGGAAAAAAGTCCGGTTCCCACAAGGAGGGGTTACGGTGAGTAAATGCAAAAAGTTTGCGAATACAATTTCTGATAGCACTGTGTGTACAGTATAACCTTTTTTCATCCAGTTCTTTTATACAATCTTTTTGCTCAAACAGAAATCATGGTAAGTAGAACTGAGAGTTAAAAATCTGTACAATTGAGAATAAATAATACTGGAAAAGATATGTGATGGATGATATGAATCGGTATCTAATAAATTAAAAGAATCTGTAGGTTTGAAGCCTACACGGTGAAAAATACAATCATTACATCTGTACAGTTCTAAATCGCGTGTGTGAAGTTAGCTGAACCACTCAGCGGAACCATTTTTTATTATAGCTTAATTCTATTCGAAACAGCTGCTAGTTTGTCAATTTCAGTCTCCTGATTACGAATCTGAGCTTAGATTTCACAAATTCACAGTCGTTTTTGAGAAATTCAAGTTTAAAGATAAAAGTGGTTCCGCTGTGAAGATAGCGGAACCACCTACTGGCATTAAAATTTCAAATTCTAATTTTTGCACAGAATCACTGCAATAGACATACCAAGAGAATGGAAATGCTTCACTGATCACGGTTTGCCCTCCGATTACACGGGAGAATAAGTACTTGCCGAGAAAAATTGATTTTACGGTTTTCATGGACTTTTCTGCAAGCTGATTGTGAAGTTAGCGGAACCATTTTTCAATACAAAGAATTTCTCAGCGAAATCCATCCTCTCCTACTAATTTGAAGCTCCTAATCACAAATCTGATTACAGATTTGAATTTACAGATGAAATCTCCATTGTTTTGAAAGATGAGGCACATATTCGTGATCAGCACAACAAAATTGATCGGGTAGTGACCAAAAGAAATTGATTTACTGCGTCAATCAGCGAGACTCAGCAATTGGTTCCGCTGGATGTTTCCGCTATCTTCACAGCGGAACCACTTCTACCTTTAAACTTGAATTTCTCAAAAACGACTGTGAATTTGTGAAATCTGAGCTCAGATTCGTAATCAGGAGACTGAAATTGACAAACTAGCAGCTGTTTCGAATAGAATTAAGCTATAATAAAAAATGGTTCCGCTGAGTGGTTCCGCTAACTTCACACACGTTTCAAAATCTAAAAATCTGATACTGTACAAATTAAAAGTCACAGAGACAGAAATATTTACATCGAGGCTATTTACAGAATTTACAAAGGTAAGTAGGTCCGCTTCCGAATGATTCCACACTCCAAAAATATCATCAATGAAGCGGATCCATAAGCATGGAATTTTTGAGAACTTAAGGATCTGATCCTCCCATTGTCCAAGATAAATGTTAGCATAGGAACCACCAAAGGCGCCTCGGCATAATGACGGCAAAGGTCCTAATTCCCCGACTATCTGCCGACGAATCGGTGAGCCGACAATTCCCCGACGCACTACCGACAATTCCCCGACAGCCTCCGACAATTCCCCGACAGCTGCCGCCGACAATTCCCCGACAGCCGCCGACATCTAATTATATGTTCACATTCTTTTGATGAAATTACAGTTATAGCCTACTTGACGTTGTAGCAAAATATTGAAGAAATTTGCTGTTGATAGTGATGAATATTGTTGATCAAAGTCATCCTGCTACGAAATGCTCCAAGGATTAACAGCAGAAAAACTCAATGCTGCTAAAACCAAAACATTCGGAGGCAGTGACAAATAATCGCACAAGAAATTACTTTAGCGACTCACCTCAAAAGTAAATGTCGGCCTACAGAACAGTGGTATGCTTCTCTGTCATCGGTTGTGCTGGCTTGGTAGTGTCCGTTCTCACTTGATGATATCTTTTTGAGAGACAACGACTACGGTCTAAAATGCGCAGTAAGACGCTTGATGCAAAAATATTGAATATTATTGACGCATAAAAAGAAGTTATAGAATTCAACATAATTAAAATAAATAGGAACATATATGTACATCTAACATAAAAAATAGGAAAACGACACGAGCTTTTATTCACTTCAAGTAAATATGCTGCTTGAAATCAATGGTATTATACAGTAGAATTCGCATATATCGGCTTCGGCTATATCGGCGGTTTCTTTTTGTCCCGGCAGAATTTCCTATCTTTTCCATGTAATCGAGTTCGCTTATATCGGCTTCGGCTATATCGGCGATTCGCCTATATCGGCGCATTTTCGCTGTCCATGACATAAAAAATTCGTTTATAACGGCGGATTTCCTGGAAATCCTCAAACGATGCGTTTTGCCTGAAAGAGTCACTAGAATGACAGTATATAAGGACGCGGATGGCTGTAGATTCTGTTAGGACTATCCGATTCTAACTATTCTAGTGGCATGTGAAAATTTAGATCTTCTACAATTCATCTCGATAATGTTTGGGGGTTTGATCAAAATTGTAGAATCTAGCAGCCGAGGAAAGATAAGTAGGCTTGCCACTGTATCTCACTGATAATTCTCAGATAGTTAGTCCTTCATTCGACGTGATGATTGCATTGTTAACGCCTTCACCTACGATGCTATTGTCAGACCTGACTTAGTGACTGTTGCGTCATCAAAGGAGCACAAGCTACCGTCGAAAACATTGTTGAGTTCGATGCATGTCCTCTCTCTAGACAGAAAGCGGCTCGCCACCCCATCCATCTCTTTGGTTTCGCCTGCACGTGACTCTTAGCAGGGTCTTGATTGACTTAGATTGGCTGGCTTCGCCTGCACGTGACTCTTAGCAGTGTCTTGATTTATGCGTACTCTTCTTTGTTTTGTGCTTCATATAGCAGGTAAGCATGTAGGCATGAAGAAGCTTCAATCTTCTTGATTCAAAAGCATACTCAGTTTTTGACAAACATAGTGATATCCGGTTTGCGATACTTACGTTGCAAGCATTAGTTCAGAAAGGCACAATTTTTAGATATCTATTGATTACATAGACACAATTACATGCACATGTACTGTACATGTTGGACAATAAGTCAATATGTACATGTATTTAAGCATAGCAACGTAATAATTCATGAGTCAATACACGTACGTGTATATACATTGCATGATGCATGGCATGATCTCAGAGCTCGTGCAGATTTCACAAAACTTCAAAATTCAGGGAGTTCGCATATATCGGCGGTTCGCGTATATCGGCGGTTTTCGTCTGTCCCTTGAGGCGCCGATATATGCGAATTCTACTGTATTAATTGCCCGACCTGCTGTCACATTTATTTCCCGACAAAAAATAATAAAACGACAAGAATCACAATATGTATTACATGAGGACTAGACAAGTTCCGATGAAAAATGTGTCATGAAACAAATGACGAGATTAGGATGATTACGAAGGAGATAAAGTGTTCAGTCTGGAAATTTTCAAACGCAAATATGCAGCTGACGATCAGTATAAAAAAGGAAGTACAAGTATGACAAATAAATCCATGTGAGAGCATGATTGCGAGTGTGGACCATTAGCGCATTTTTGGAAATTTTTAAAGACAATTACAAACAGCTAACAATCATGAAAAATAAATATAGCAAATGCCTGTCCACTTGCAAACATGATTAAGAGGGTGGTTCAAGTCAAGTCAAGTCTAATTTGGAAATCTTTTAAGATAATTATAAACAGCCAACAAACACGTAGAGATGTTGGTTGGACATTCTAAATGAAAATGAAAATAGGATTGCCGATATGATGCTAATTTATTAGATCATGAAACAATTAATTTCAACTATACTGAGCGTAGCCATTTTCAGGGTATAAAAAATGAGAATGCATTGATGAAATTTTAAGCATTTATAAATATATCTTTATGCATATCATTACATATCATCACATCATTAAGTTACACATGCATAAATTACATCAGATAATAATTCAAAAGTATGGGAATGCCAAATTAGCAGCAATTTGGCATTCCATTACTTTTGAATTATTATCTGATGTATATGTAACTTAATGATGTGATTTATTCAGCCGTTATTGACCAATTTCGAGGAATTTCAACTACAGAACGCATCTTCACGGTATAAAATGATAACTGAAAAGAACATGCCTTGATGGAATTTTAGGCATTTATACATATGTAAATGAAGAATATGCATAAAGGTATATTTCTAAATGCTTTCAATTTTAAAATGCTTCAATTAATTTGCATTTATTGTTACTAAACAAATATAATTACATTTGTAAATGAATTTATGTTTTCCTCACGAAGCTATCTTCAGGGAACATAAATGTTAGGTCATGTTTAATTAATTATAAGTTAGACAAATAGTCCGGCAACCAGAAGTTAATTAATTAATTGTCATTAATTTTTTTTCATAAAATGATGTAATAACTAACTTGGCATTCCCTTACTTTTGAAATGTTTACATTGAGTGTACGCATTCTTTTCACAATTGCATCAGTTATGGCTTTCCTATTTTCATTTGTATTTCGATAACAGTATCAGTGTAAAAAAGAAGCAACGAACCAATGGAAGCATGATTACATTATAGTTTAATTGAGAATGTCAATATGGTCCTGTTTCCACAAAACGGACCATGCACTTTTTTACATGCAGGATTTTTACAGTTTTTATCATCGTTGTGTTGTCACTAAACCAATTTTAGATAAATGAAGATTGCGACTACACAATTCAAAAGTCGTTTAGCCTTGGTTCATCAGGCCAAGAGAGCCGATAGTGTAGGCCTAATCACTGCGGTATTTTCACTTTCACGTAGAAGTTTTATAACCTATTTCGAACACGAATACTTACTATCGCTTTAATGGTTGATTATTGCTTGACATCATTGATTATTGATCACTCATTCTTGAGAAGAAAAAAATGACCTAAATTAGAAGAAAAAATATTATTAATAGACTTATTCATAAAAAGGATTAACTTTCCTTATTGTATATTATTATTTATATCTATAAACTTTATTAAACTATCTTTATTTACTGAGTTAAAAGCTAAAAACTGTTAAACTCACTAAATAAGGATACTAAGTTTGCGACCGATATCCCTGAAAATAACTACTTGAACTATTATATAAGATTTCACTATAGGTTAAGCAAAATTAATTTTCGCCATTATCAAAATGAAATCGTACGTCAAGTTGTATCCGTCCTTTGCTAAAGATAGTTGGGTCTCCAGTTATGTAAAGAGAAACTTCACTGTCAACACCTTTGACAGCATCGATAAAAGAAGTACAGCTTTAACTCTCTTGGCATCGAAGCTGGAAACAAAACCAAATCTCGTCTCAAGTGTAATGGTCGCTCTGATAGAGATATCGTTATTAACAAACGCTCGCGTAAATCAAAAATTATTTTAATGAAAATAAAGTTGTTCTAAATATTGATTTTATTAGTGATAGTTTTTCTCGCAAAATTAATGATCGTATTCGTAAATATAAACTTGACATTAAATTCGCAAATTAAAGTAACATAAAATTATTTTACTTATTTCGAAACAATAATAATAATAATACGCGCTAACTAATCGTTTTCTTTGTAGTAACTTCGTAATCATAATAATTGGTTTTCAATAATTAGTTTTGTTGTTTATCCGTTCATTTGTCATTTTAGTTCTAATAGTTACATAGATGAATCGAAAGTAGCCAATGCTGTTATTATTATTTTATTTCCCAAATTTTCGCCTACACAGGCAGCGTCAGGGGATAAAAGGATTTTATGTTTACAAATATAAAATTTACAATATATGAAGCAGTGTGGATCAACAAGCTACAACCGAAAATTAACTCGAGATAAGAACGTGAACAATATAAACATTTCTTTTTTATATGAATTATTAGATAACATTCTCTATACTTATACCTCCATGACTAATTTTTACATCTATGACATCTATGTAATTATTACATCTATGCACTTCATATACTATCAATACTTCTATGGATTTTATTTACTTACTGAAACCTTGATATCTTACTAACAATAATTTTCAAAATCGTTTGATATTTGTAAACATAAAATCCTTTTATCCCCTGACGCGGCCTGTGTAGGCGAAAATTTGGGAAATAAAATAATAATAACAGCATCGGCTACTTTCGATTCATTCTTTATAATGCTGTTTAAGCGGAATTTTACTATTTTGAAAAGTTACATAGATGATCTTCACGCCCTTTTCGTTTGAGATTTGATGAACATCGCAATGTAGCCACCCCAGTGGGTGGTTCAATGTGCCCCACGCATGGGGCACATTAAACCACTTTGGTGGAAATTTCAAAATTAAAATTGTGAGGAGACTAAATGTCACAAAAACGTCCAACAACTCAGAGATTACTAAGGATATCCTCAACCTTTCATCCGAGTTTGATTTTGGTTCATTTGATTATATTCAAACTGCTGAGAAAAGATCAAAAACATGTTCAATGTGCCCCACCCGCCCCTATCAAGACTGATCTCTGACTGATCGCTGTTTGAAATGTACCGCGAACTGTATTGAAGACTGACGTCAGTATATTGCTAACTTTGGATTGCCCTGTCAAAGCCAGTATCAACGAATCACAACTCGAACATTGATTTGTACTTCGTTGTGATTGCCTGGCATGATGCTATTAAATATAAATACATGTACACATGTCAACGGATTCTCATCGACGATCGCACCCACAAACTGAAAGCTGTAACAAATACGCGAGTGACTCACAACCAAAAGCAGTTTAGCTTAAATTAATAATGGCAGTTATTCGATTAAGCAATCAAGCAGATTTTTAGAGTCATATAATCACACATTTTCACTAAAAGTTGACGTATCTTGATGAACAATACGTCAAATAAAAGCCTAGGATTTGACTGTTCATCTCATGCGGGTTTCATCTCTTCATCTACACGATTTCATGTTTAAAAATTATGAATTATGAAATGGGTTTTACTTCTGTAGAGGCACATTAGGTAATGAGTAGACGTGTAATATAACGTCATCAATTCATCATGAAAAATGCAAATTATCATATCATTGTAATAACATCAGGATAAGCTTAACGATGTAAAATGTGGAACGCTTTTATTTCTGAACAAATATTGCCAGTGATAGACCTATGCGTACAATAATAAAATTACTAAATCCTGTACAAATTATAACTAACAACCGATGGAGAGAAATATTTATAGATCAGCTTACCTATTAACAACATGATTGTTCGAGTCATAGCAATGACTTACTTTTTGCATAAATTAGTCAATTCCGTTTCTTAGATTGTGTCATTCGTTTCCAAGAGACAGTAAAATCGATTGCCATGTATCCTGATTCCATCGATGTAGCAGTCAAATGACAAATCATGAAATATACGAATGAAACTTTGAAAGTGTGGAGACAATTTATTGTTAAATGATTCTGAAGAAAAATGAGATAACACTGCGCACTCGGGAGTCGTAATATATGTGTAATTTGTTGGGAGATTTATTGAAGAAAGCCAATCTAAGAGATCCTCGAAATCGGTAACATCATCCTTGGGAATTCGAATTATCAAGTTTCCATTCTTGTGTTCTCTCCTTCCATGCGAGCCGTTGCCGCTGATGCGTTTTCCACAAAAAGTTTGGTTTGTTTGATGAAGATGCCGAGGTATAGTAAGATGGAAAGTTGTTGAAAACACTGGGAACTGTCGAAGATTTTAGTTGCAATAGTTTCAATTCTTTTCTGGGACGCTTAGATGATCTTGAATTGTTGACTTGTCTTGATCAAATCATTTTCGAGGAAGTGCAGAGAACAAATTCGTGAAGACAAGGTTGGAAGGAAGACGCTTCTTTGGCCAAAATTATCGACATCCTCTCGTTTAATTGCTCTTATCCATTTGTCGCGAAGAGTCTGGTCATGAGAAAATGCAAAAAACGAAATATGCACATTCGTTGAGTTATCTGACGTGCTTTTGTGCACTTGCTGTTTATTATCGTAGGACGTTAACTGGGCGCGCTGCTTTCCAGTTAGGCGCACGCATAATATGTTTTGAGACAAGCTAACCAACTTGATGCTATAGCAACGCATCGATCAATCAGATGACGCTTGCCTCACATATTTGCATGTAGATTCGGCAGATCACTGTGAGGACGAAGGACAAAGGCAGAATTATGACTGCGTGTGCACACACTGTTGTGCTGTCCTGTATGAAACTTCCCGTGAACAGCAGCTCAATGAATTGCCAATGAATTGCGCTTTGCGCTATCGAACAAGGAAATCTATCAGTCCTGAGACTGTATAGAGTGTGGACTATTCGTAAAAATTTAGGACTTGCATATCCCGGTGCTCTAGATATCTCACAATGGCTAGAAATAGAAGGTTGGAAGAAGCTCTTTCAAAAGGAATTACCCTAATTCACGTTGGTTCGGAGATAGCGAAAATAGACAGATAAATGGCTACTTAAAACAGCGCAACAATGTGTTCTGAGCAGGGTTTTCAACTTTCAAAGGATTTTTTTCTTTAGTTTGCTTTCTCGTAGCGTTTGAGTACTAGCAATATTTTCTGCGCTGCAGCAAAGAATGTGTAACAGATTAATGCGCTGATTAAAATCGGGCTGTTTTGATTGTATACACACATCTAATACATTAACATGCGTTTTTCTTCTTGTCAGGATGTTCTGTGAATTTCCATGTAATTCTATCTACATTTTGAATCAGTCAAAAAGAAAATACAAGTAACGGAGACAGAGCTGTTGACCCACATAGCTGCCGCTATATGTAGACATGTATTGATATATTAACTTACCACATGCTGCCGGAAATCTGGTCCTGATATCTGGTATGAGGAATTCTGTAATCCTTTTTGCAAGAGGTTGCCATTTTGTCTTTCATCTGTGCCACTTGCAAAGAAGCGGAATGTGCTGACTATTTGCTCCTCGAGCGCAGCAGGAGTCCTCTGTTATAAATCACAGCAGTGTTTAAGTTATATAGATCACACGAATTGGAGTGGACGAGATTTGCTAATATTGGTCCAATGGGAGCTACTGTCGGCATATAGGGAGAACATGCCGACACTTTCCGATTTTCTAATCATCATATCGGTGCAGCCGTCACTTAGCCGATGGGTACCGACAACACCTGTGTCGGCATTCACTCGGTGCGCCGACACGGTTGACAGCCGACACCGACTATTTGACGAGGGATCCCCGACGATTTTTTTCACCGGGTAGATGTTTTGCGTATTGGATCTATGAGGGGATTATGAACTTTCGCTCACAGATTGCTTAAAACGAAACGAAAGCGTAACGTATTCATAGTCAATTTGCGCGATCAGGATTTAGCCTATACTTTTGATAAGTCTATACTTTCCTTGAAATAAGATGATAATAATCAACTAAAACTTCGACACGCTGACGTACGTACGCTTGTTCCTTTTCGTGATAGGCTAAATCGCAGGAGACTCCAATCAAAAATGAAGGCCACAGGGCAATAAATCAATCTAATGAAGAACAGCTAGATTTCATTTTATTCAAACTTTGAATGATCTTGGTCGATATAGCAGTATTTTTCAAACATGAGGGGAATTATATTTTTTGTGCATCACAGGAGAAAAAGCGTCGTGTAGGACAGAGGGCAAATTATTCAGGCGAACAAATAATGATAGCTTATAAAAATTGAACAGCCCTAAGGCAATGGGAATTGTAAAGACTGGAAGCAACTCCAACATACTTTGGAAAGCAAAGATGATCAGTAGAATCCTCACTCAATGCATATGGTGCGATGTCTTCATTGAGCAAAAATGAGTTGCTTCCAATCTTTATGTAGGGATCTAGCTGTTTCCGTCTTTCAAAATATACAGTCCTTGGAGTAACCATGGACTATATAGGCCCTATAGTGTGAATACTTTCACAACATTAGACAAATGGTCTGACCTTTTTCATGGCACATGATGACCAAAAAGATGAAAGATACACTAGACGAAATGACTTGCTAAGTCTTATTAAGTCTGATCAGATTCTTGCAAAGTCTGATCAGAACTTATTTTATTTAAGATCTTACATTTCCTGACCAGAAAGTACCAGACTTACTAAGTCTTATATTTTGCAAATTTAAGATCTTTTCAGATCTTACCATAATAAAAGTGAACTGAAATTTCAAACTTGAAGTCCGATTTCAGTGCAAAAATCAGACGATATAAATGGCTTTAGTTGTTAAATGATCTTGCTGGAACATCAGTGCACTGAATATATATAGACAAAACCCAAAATGTAAGACTTTTTTCTACTCAAAAGATTTCTAAAAATCACAAATAAGATCTTATCAGATCTGATCAGATTTGCTAATAAGACTTGGCACGACTGGTACTTTCTGGTCAGAACTTGTAAGATTTCTTTACTAAGATTAAGTAAGTCATTTCGTCTAGTGTAATTACGGCCTATAAAATTTGTCGTTAGGCCAGCTAAATTCCAATTAACGGTACGCATGTGTCCTATTATATGCTTCATTCATTTCGAATTTCTATGCGTATAGGCCTAGGCAATAGGCGCAATATAAAGCTTATGATAAGCTCATGCAGCCTCGTGGTAATCAAAAATTCTTGTTTTCACAGGCCTACATGCGAATGTGGGAAACAGTATAAGGATCATCATGGAATTATCATATGAGGCCCAATAAACTAGCAGCAGGTAAGTCTATCAGCAATCATCACAGCTGCCATAAAAAACTACTTGTGACTTTGTGAGCAAATGCTTATGAGTGAATCCGTAACCGAAATTGGAATGATCATTCGTATTGCAAAATAGGCCTACTACAATTATTTTTTACAACAGCTGCCCGGTGAAAAAAAACTGTCGGGATCTGTTGGTCAATTGTCGGGAAACCGGCTTCCCGACAATTGACCGACAGATCCCGACAGTTTTTTTCACCGGGTAGGTTGCTAGATTTCAAGAGCATTTATTCTGTCGATTCGAGCGCCAATTAGCAACCAAAATATGAAAAAACTACGTAGGCCCTATTACTGTGTTTCAATGTAGCCGCATGAGCTTTATTCGAACAACTGTATGAACAAAACATAATTTTGAGAAAAATGGCGTTGGGAATGACATGAATGATAGTTTATACATGGCAGCAAAACGTATACTTTACAGCATATTTTGTTACAAAGACCTATTCTAGCGGTGATGATGATTGTATAATATGGTTAGGCGCATAGGCATCAATTACAAATCATGGGCTCGATGTTCGATGATTTTGTAGTCCAGATGGTTCAGAAGCGTATACCATTATTCGTGAGCAAAAATCGAACAATTACAAATACCGTCATGCAATATTCATCATGACCATGTTGAACATACACCATGCGGCCAATGAAGTGAATCAGTAATCACATAATCATCGCTGTAGAGCATCCTTTCTTACCTTGGTAGGATCGCATCATGAACAATGCATTCACAATTGACCCACTATCACTTTTGAACAATTAACTGCCTTCCCGCTCATACCTTGTCGACAGCAAAATTAGTCCTTTGATTTTTTCTGTCATTATCCGATGACGATCATTCACGACTTAAATAAAATTGTGAAATTTGTTATTTTGAAGTAATTGTATCGTCCAGAGACAAATAGATCGCTCTCTAAAAGAAAATTCAGGAATTGACAACAATCCATACTTTTCATTGTATTTGTTTTGATACATGACATTAATAAGTCATACTTTATTTGCGGATGTTTTATTAGTAGTATCATTCTTCTTTCGTGTGATTCTCGTACGTCCTATTTTCTACGTCTCTTGCAAGGTATTCAAGCTTCTTTAGTGACTCGCGAATTTTATGTGCTCAACCATGTTGTACATGTCATGCTCGACCATTAATTACGTTATTTGATGTTATTACAACGTCAATTGATATGACGCGAATATCTGTTAGAAAAGTAGGCCTATATCTTACTAATTTCCCGTCTATGTGTGGCCTGACTATAATATTTACATCAAGCGCGCCGGATTGTGCGCCGGCACCAAGTTCTATTTATAGATTATTCCAGACTAAGGCGCGCCGGGAGCAAAATCTATTTGTAGATTCTACTCAATACAAATCCGCATGATATTTCCGAAACTATCGTTAAAAGGTAACGATATTTATATGATATCTCATACTTAACCGTGTTCGTTACTTAACAGTGGTATTCATATTTTTTGATCATTATTACTGAGTACTCTCTACAGTATACTGTTTGTTACTACTCCGTTAGAATTATATTAAAATGTACTTTATCAAAGGCCAAAGCGCGCGCGCCGGATTAATCCAGCAAAACATGTAAAGATTCCAGTTGGGATGTGTGGCCACCGTTGTTGAACACGGTGCTTCATTTTGTCATTATCTATAATGCAGCATTCGCTGATCAGCTAATAGCACCAGATATGTCATCCTCGCATGTAAATTTCTGATGCGCTGATATCTTTATCAATAATAGGGGCACAAGTGAGGTGACACACATTCAATCACAGTACAATTTTGTCTCACGACTGTTGAACCGGTTTTGTCTGCTATACTGATTGCCGCAATGACTTAGCGAGTGAAAGATGATGTCTACAGCAATCAAAACACAAATTTGAATTTTGTTTGACTAGTTACGTAGTAATAGACTATAGCAGATATCACCAAAATATACCGAAGGCCAAAATGATGATTCGTCGATTAACATATAAATGGAAGAAGCGTGCAAAATGACCTATAAGGGAGGAGTCACCAGATTCATTTCAAATCATTGGTAACTTAATTATGGAATATAGCTCTCCCTCAATTTAGTTTTTTTTGTCAATTTCTTCCCTCAATTTTTGTTTACATCGTGGAAAATTGAATAATGAACCTCCCGTATAAGACAACAAAAGATTTAATTATGGAAATTAACTTCAATGGAAAGTTATACGTAGCCAAACCTAAAATCCATTGAGATTTCCCAAGAAAGATATGTCACTCTTTTCAGGTGTCACTCTCTTTTCGAGGCAAAATCCAACGAGCGACTGACCTGAGAAATACTTCATTAAATCAACAACAATTGTCACATTAATTTTCTTATTCCCACATCAATTTACACATAACTCTTTAATTACTCCTTCATAAAGCTATAGGCCTACCTATCTGTAGGCTTGTTGGGTTATGTCAACCTGCTTTCAGGGTCAGTATTTAAAGTTTTCCGGAGAATTTTCAACAACACAGGCATGAGACACAGTTAACACAAAAAAGGATTGTTTCAAACAGTCCAATTGAGAATCTACATCAGAATATGGCAGGCTAGTTGCACCCACAACCAGAAACATTGCCAATATTTACTGCGTCAATCGAAACTATACTTGCCTCACGCCTCGGTGTCATTCTCCGTAGTGCTTCTAAATACAGTAATATTCCGGCATCTCAGGACTGAGTGACATCACGAAATCTGCACACGTTTTCATAAATTTTACAATTTTCTTCCAGCATGACTTTGCACCTACAGAAATAACTTTGCTAATGATGCCTCAGTTGAAGCCAATCTTGCCCCACACCTCAACATCAATTTTCCAGAGCTCTTCCAAACAAAACACCGATCGGTCAATTTTGGCTGGAGAGCCAGTTCTCCAGAAAATTAAGTAGCCTTGCTTCGTCGGGTGGATGCATCCCTTCTTCGTCTAAATTATGGTTCTACATTTAGAAATGGCAGTTATACCGATAGCAAAAATTCTGTCGATGCTGTCACTATCGAAGTCAAACGACGAAGTTGCCCGTTGGCTAAGGTGTGTGTAGTGTTTCTACGCTATCATTGGACTTTGTACAATTGTACCAAGATTATTGAAGTATTCGTGGAATTAAACTTTATCCAGACGGGCAGCCAAACTGATCTATTGGATGTTGTGGTGTGGTAATCGGTCAGTGATCATATGTATGTATAGCGAGAGCGGTGGTGGCCGAGCCCTGGGATCGACCGAGAATTTTGCTTGGTGCCCTGGAATCTCCCTAAATTTTGAGTGAGATAGGCAATTAGCCCATGAATAGACTCGGGAAGACAATTTAATGATTTTTCGTTGCTACGTTTAATTATCATAATTTCTTGAACTTAATTAAACTTAATTAAGAAATTAAGCTCATTAATTTTATTCACTGTCATCGAATCTCAATTGAATTAGGCAAGTAAATCTGTTCGACATGTATGTACATGAACATTTTACTACATCTAGATGAGCACAACATCGCACATGATAGGAGGGGACATGTAAAAATATGCAGATGACAACTTATCAATGGAATAACTCTACTTTCTTTTTTTTAAAGCAAGCACTGAATGGTCAATTATCTGAAGAATGAACCTACATTCTTAAAAAAAACTTTCGCCTATAGCTAGTAATAATAAGTCGAACTAAAACACATCACTATAAAAATCGAAGATTTGTAAAGAAAATGCTAGAAAACTCTGGCAGGGTGGCGAACGACCTGGAAAGACTGGAAAACCTGGAAAAGTCAGGGAATTTCATTGTGTCTGGAAAAGACAGGGAAAAGTCAGGGAATTTAAGAAAATTTCTGGAAAATTGTTTGACTTGCTTTATTACTGATTTTAAATGTCTCAAAAATATGTTTAATTTGAAATTATGTAGTCAGTATCTTTCTAGTTAGATTTCAGACAGACAAGCCTATGCTTCCTTTTTTGTACCAAGCACTGGAATCACTGATGGGGACTTTGTTGCAGCGACTTGTGAAAGACTCTGTGTTCACAGAGAATATGTCGGGTTCTAAAATGCTCAAAGTTTCTTTGAAGGAAGATAATTTATTGGATGAGAAGTCAGTTGACATCGGATTCGCTGCAAAAACTGCTTTGAAGTCACCGAAGAAAGAAGTGTGTCAACAAAGAAAGTTTAATTTTCTTTCACAGTGCCGCTCTTTCCTGGTGAAACTAGTTACTAAGCTACAGGAGAGAAACCCAATGAAATATGACCTAGTTTTAGGAAGTGCATGTCTCGATCCTGACGTTATGCTGCACGATGAAGTTGCCATCAAGTTACGCCTGATCTCCAAAGCACTAGAAATTTTGGTAGAAAACAACCGGATGACAGGAACGGAGGCAGACAGAGCTAAATCTTATTATCAATCGCTATGTTCACGCCCATCAGCACAAACAGTCCTGAAAAAGTTCAATCAGGCAGATCGGTTGGATGATTTCCTAATGGATCTATGTCGTTCTCAACAATCGAACGATGAATTTCTCAAGTTCGTTAGAATAATTCTGTGCCTCAATCATGGTCAAGCGTCAGTGGAAAGAGGCTGTTCAATAAACAAGAGTCTATTGGTTGAGAATTTGTTGGAGCAATCACTGATTGCGCAACGGATTGTGAAAGACCATTTGAGAGCAAACTACGATGGGAGTTTTTCGAAGGTAGAGATCACCAAACCTCTCATCTTGTCAGCCAGGAATGCTGCCTCACGTTACAAGGAAGCCAAAAAGCTCGAAGACAGCAAGAGGGTCGTTGAAGAGGGGGAGTCTCGTGAGAGAAAGAGGAAATCAATCGAACTGAAAGAAAAGGAGGCTGAAAGAAAGAGGTTGAGACTGCAACTCTTAGAACTAGAAAAGGACATCACATATCTGCAGAAGTGATTACATGTGTCATTTTAGTTTTCTCTGGAACGAGTTATTGTTAAGAATTTTTGTTTTGTAATTTTGCGAGCGAGGAATTACCGTTATACTGTTCACGTTATTTTTACTGAGTCTTGAATAATATGCATTTCATAATATCGATATTTTTGACATTGTTTATCAATACAAAGTTGTTTTACAGAATAAGAATTTCAATGCATTTCTCTAGTATGGAAACAGTTTGATATTTAGAATTCGGTTAATTTAGAAACGGTTCGTATATAAAGCTGTCTTAGTAAAATCACCAACCCTACTTGCTGATCAGAATTTATCTTTAAATATCTGAACCATCAATCACCCAAGCATTAGCAAAGGAATATTAGTGGTTTGCAACACCTGGAAATTCTGGAGAATTTCTGGAAAAGTCAGGGAAATTTATTCTTCGGAATCGTTCGCCACCCTGTCAGGCGAAAGATCAAGTTACAGCAAAGTTCACACAATCATCACTGATCAGGTAGATATCAACAAAGTTTGAAATCACATTTTTCCGGTTTGAAGAAGAGAAAAGATTTGTGCACCAGGTGCACCACGCTTAGTTAGAACATCAGCAATCATGCGAGTGCCTGAAACCCAGGGAACGGATGTAATGACATCTTTCAAGAAGTTGCTTTACATATACTACGTCAGTTCGCAATCGTTTGTCGTACACTGAATGAGTCGAATACACAGTATGAACGGTAGATTTGTTATCCACAATCACGTAAATAGGAAGCAGCTTCACTGCCACAGTCAGTTCAGCAAGGACGCGTCGAAGATAAATTTCGTGATCTGCAGCCTCAACCATTGCAAGCATTTCTGCAGCCAAGGTTGAACGTACAACCCGACGAATCTTTGAAGAACACCAAGTGAGTGGCGAACAAGTCTCATTCTCATCTACGATCAAAATAACGTATCCAGTGGCACTGGAAATTCCATCTGATGAATTTCCTAGTGATGCATCGGAGAAAGACATCATTCGATATGTTGATGAATTCGCAAGCTGAGGCATTGAAACATGAGATCGTGAAGACTTCAGCCTATTTATTAGCTTTTGACCTTTTATCAAATCTGACACGGTGGAAAGCTGAAAGCAGGATGAAAGATCAACTACATCGAAGGACAATCGGGACGTGTTTCTTGCGCAGCCCAATTAAATTGACCAACCACACTGCGAAACAATGTGCTTTCCCTTGCCGTAACTTATTTTCTGACTCGTTCTGCCTCCAACGCTATACACTACACTCTTTCAGTGAAATGATCTTGAGAGCATTCTATAGCTTTATCACTTTCAATAATTCGGATTGCAACATAAGTCATCACATTTGACTTTTTCTGTCATAAAACGCTGTCTCAAGTCTTTCATCAGTTTGTTGAAGGACATCATCACCGACATATAGAAAATCGTCGATGTGGGTGAAAAGGGCTCCCACAAGACTTCCACTTCTTTGAAAGAAAAGGGAGGGGTCCACCGTTGATCTCAACATAACAGCAGCTAGCAGTAACTCCGAGATAGCGTTGTATAATTTCCTAGCAGCATCCACCAAGCTATAAAGAGTTTTCCGCAGTTTCCAAACAACGCCCTGTTCCGCATCGGCTTCCAATGGTGGCGTTGCATAAACGTCTCGGGATGTCACTGCCTTAATTAAATGCTGATCTGATGTCAGTGGCTTTTATCTTTCATCCATTGCAAGCAGCCAATGCTATGAGAATCCGCACAAGATTTGTCTTCTTCGAAGCCACGAGCCACAAGACGCGCTTTTAGTCCACCTGACTTTTCAACAGCGACCCAGGTTATACTAATGCTAGGCTTATTATCAAAAACAGTTGAATTCACCATGGCGCTTGTGAGGAATTGTGACAACGTTGACACTCTTCATTACAATCAACTCACCTCCAGTCATTGACAGCTGGTGGATTTAGACTTTGGTGTCCATTCGCAGAGCACACATTGAACCAATGCTTTGTTGCGTTGAAGCTTCGCCGGCTCTTCCAATTATTTGTGCCCTCTGCTAATCATCGTAATCAGTCACGCGATACTCGATTAAATAATTTTTCCTCAATGTTGATGTCCCCATGGGTTGATCATCGGAAACTTCTAGGTGGTCAATGTTGGCATGGACAGTGATATTATTTGAAGCAGAACCAGTCTGCTGAGACGCAATATCTTCACGAACTGGAGTGCTATCTGTCATCGACAAATGCATTGACTCGCTGTTATTTTCTGATGAATTAGTTGTAGACATTCGCCTTGTTTCTTTTTCTATCGCATTTTCGTTTGTTTCAAAAACCCCAC
Source organism: Prostheceraeus crozeri (assembly GCA_907163375.1). Taxonomy (NCBI): domain Eukaryota; kingdom Metazoa; phylum Platyhelminthes; order Polycladida; family Euryleptidae; genus Prostheceraeus; species Prostheceraeus crozeri. Next base: position 74,161 of record CAJQUW010004964.1, read on the forward strand.
GAGATGCGATTAGAAGAAATACGAACGTACACGCTGCCATGTCGACCAAAAACGACACTGTCATCTTGGAATATTACTTTTGCAGGTCCTTGCCACTTATTACAATTTTCCTTCTTGTAATATAGCCTTCTATATCACCGTGATGGAAGCTCTTCGAATTCGTTAGGGTGATTCACATTGTGTGTATGACCGACGAGCCTAATGCATAACATGTAAATGCTTCTGCAAAATTTCTGACGTATTTTTGAGTTTTGTATGACAAACCAACTCAACTTGACTTGATTGCAAGAGTGGAATACAGTACCGGCCACTGCTTATGAATTCCAAAGACACCATTGAGCCAAGTATTTCCGCACAGTCATTCCATGTCGACTTTGACTTTGGCTGCTTTCAGAGCTTTTATGCTTAGTAAATGGAATCTTTAATTTCACAACGTCAGTGTTAATAATCACATTTTTGTCAGCAATCATACTTGGCAACAGACAGAAGTAGAGAGATTTCAAGCGCTCATCTCCACCGAATTTGAATATTCTATGACCGTCTCGAATTGTCACATTTTCCTGTCGTGTCCTGGAAGTGAGTCAAGATAAATCTCAAGTCATCTTTTACCACAAGCAGTCGACGTGCACGCTGTGTCTAGCACTGCACAATTAATGGCTTCTTCTCCGAGTCAATTCAAGGGAATATTCATCAAGGGAAATTAAGCCCCTGCTCAACAGAACAAACGATGATAATGATTCAAGTAATGAATTGCGATATATGATCGGACGCATGCACACATAAAACACATGCATGGAGTGAATACATACAAACATGCAGACATAATAGCATAACACAATCTATCTAATTCATTCATCTACTTCCATTCATTCAGGATTGATGTTTGGCCGAGATGGCATAAGTTGGGATGGGGAGAGTTAACATATGAGGTGATTGTTGTTGTTGGCCTACTTTATAAAAGACTTGGGTCAATTATTTAAGACTTTTCTTATGGTGCTCTTGTCTTTCATTTAAGTTGCAAATCAACCAGCTTTAACACAGAATAAGATTCATCTGCGCGCGCTTCGGTTGAATGGTCTAGAATGGAAGTATCGTATCTGTCCTTAGTATCGAAATGACACATCACAGAATCAGACAACTTGCTCCTTTTCGAATTGATAATTCGTATACCGCTTACTATTGGCAATGGTAAACAATAGGCTGTCCACCGGTTTTGGACACCAGAGCCAGTGAGTGAGTGGCGTGCGTGCTGTGATATCACTTCGCACACACCAAAACACGTGTGTGCGAAGTGATATCACAGCACGCACGCCACTCACTCACTGGCTCTGGTGTCCAAAACCGCGGACAGCCTATTGTTTATCATTGCCAATAGTATTGTTTATCATTGCCAATAGTATTGTTTATCATTGCCAATCTCTGTCTGGCTACAGCTACATTCAGTGTAGGCACTATGCAGTGAAGAATGCTGAGAAGAGGATGGTGAAATCATCAGGTGAACTAATTTTCGTGTGCCTGCTACTTTCTTTAATAATGATCGGAAGGACATACATTATGGAGAAAGCGTGTGTGCAATTATCTGAATTCTTCGAATTTAAAGGAATCGTGGCAATAGAAGCACTTTGATAGAATTCACTGCAATCCGCAAGCGACGCACGACTTTTTTCCCATCTCTGTAAGGTATTAGGAATTCCTTTTTGTCCACTTATTAAGTTCCAGCATGTACTATCGTTTTGAATTCGTTTGCTATTAATAGCTTTCATAAGTGGTAAGCTAATGAGGTCACGAGGTCAACTGAAAAGAAATTAGATATTTACACATATGTTTTCGGATTCATTTTTTCCATTTGAAAACGAATAGAACATTCAGGAATGCGCATCATCTGTAAGCTCATGATACCAGCTTTTGTGAGCCTTGCTACATTTTGCCAATAGCTACTACTGCAAAAGTTGACCTGACTGGATACAAAAGATGTATAACAATGAAGAGTCATAAATAAGTGATACACATTGCCTAACTTTCATATTGTCGTGTTTTTGCATCCAGTCATGTTAATTTCTACATTAATTGCTATTGGCAAAATGTTGCTAATTACTACCTGTCGCATGTTTTATGTTTCATGAATGTTGGTTATTATAATATTCTCATACACAATTTCTGTACTTTTTGGGAGCCATAGTGCCCAAACAACTTGAATATAGAATTCGTGATCAGTCTATTTGTTTATGGCAAATGTTTGTAATTCGAAAGTAATTAGCATGTAAATGATTAGATTTACTGAGTTTTCCATCAAGGCGCGTGGCTCCTTCATCACTAATAAAATCAGATTCCAGTTATTGGTGGAAACTTCAGGAAATCGGATAGGACTCACGGCTCATATGCCGATCTACCGTGTCCTCATATGTAAATTATGCATCGTGTGGTCGGATAAAGCGATAAATTTGATAATTTTTCTAGAACATCTTGTACATGAACTTCTGAAATATGCTGTGCTGCTGGACACTCAATCATACCAGTGCAGCACATACATGTATGCATGCATGGCATATATGCATATCGCAGAACATTTGAATGTCATGGGTACTTCCTTCCAGAGTTATGTTTCCTATTTCATAGAGTGGCAACACGCATGGATTCGTGCATTGGGTGGGCAGGGATTAGTAATTGAAAATAATCTCAGTTTTCATGTAATTATTCCTTCTTTGTTTTTTATACTTCCACAATTGTGATAATTTATGACTCCTCCTCATCTAAACTAAATTTATTTTGTTTTCAGGTATGTTCTAGAATTCTGACTTGCTGACTATCTCAATTATGTCAGAAATTCGTCACAGAGAGGTGAGCACATGAGTTGCCAACAAAGTACGAATACATGTGTAAATTTCGGATGAGTATGTTAATATGTTGTAGCTTATTTCCTTAATACTCGTATCATCAATTCGTCTTTTAATGATAAAAAAGATACTAAATTCTACCAGAGGTGCATCCTCGACCTTGCAGACTTCGATGGTCTGACCTCGACTTCGATTAGGCAGATCTTAATCGAGGTCGAGGTCGGACTGAACAGTGGTCAGATAATTACAGAAATTTTTTACCATTTAATAATTTTATATTAGTTTCTTTCTTTTTCATACTGATTTGCTCCTTTCGGACATTTTGGGCATAGGAATCTTGAATAAACACAAAAAAATTGAATGATTGTCGCAAATGCTATGGAAATATAGAAATGTAATAGTCTCTCCGCTGCACGAGTTTTTGCATGGAACGAGACCGAAGATGAGACTTTCACAGCATGTTCTGCAGTCCCTATGACTACTACGAAAGTGAGCGCCTTCCGAGTTCCATTAATCTTTAGACAAGATCAAAGAAAAATACATGTCAATTGAAGGAAAATTGAAGCTTTCGACCAATGTATCAGTTTGGTGTGTTTACTCCGACTATGCGAGATTTATTGACTCTAGCGCAATGGATTTTGGCAAGATATATCTTGAAGTCAGGTAACCACCTTAACCGTTACTGATAAAACTAAACATAATATGAATTCAACCAACATCTTAGTAAGGCAAACATAAAATTTTGATCACATTTTGCTCAAACCTAAACCATCTAACCACATACTTGCAAATATCACACATCGAAGTTGTTTCTAACACTTGATAGAAGACGATATGAAGACATCAAGCCTAAAATTGTGTAGCTTGAGTTAATAGATCTCGCATAGACGGAGTAAACGCATCAAACTGATATTTAAGTCGAAATCTTCAATTAACAGGTCTTTTTCTTTTATATTGTTTGCAGATCAAAGGAATTCGATAGAACTAGGAAGGTGCGCATTTTCGCATTAATCATAGGGCGTAGAACATTCTGTGAAAGTCTCATCTTCGGTCTCTTTCTGTGCAGAAGCTCGTCCAGGTGGCGTGACTAGACGTATATTTCTATCTTTCCATAGTATTTGTTGCAATCATTCAAATTCTATGCATATAGGCTATCTAGATTTGTGTTCAAGATTCGTGCGTCTAAAGTAAGCACATGTTGAGATTGGACGTGAGGCCTCTTGCCATTAGATAATTTCAATGAGTTTTGTGAATCTTCATTTACAAAAAAAATTGTTTTTGCAGTGATTTTATGTCATGTTTTCACTTTGAGTAATGATTAGAGCGTGTCCGGGAACAATTGTCATGTTTAATTCGCAATTGTTAGCAAAAAGCATATTTTGTTTTCCAACATGAGCATAAAGAATATTATGATATTCTAACCTTGTTACATTCATTCTAAACTTTGTTTTCACCTCTTGAAAAAAATTCAACAGGTGAGAACAAAATCTGACTTGGATCATTGCGGGAACTACAAACTTATAAGCCAGAAATGTTTGTAGTTCCCGTGGTGGTTTGAGTCGGGTTTTGTTCTCACCTCTTGAAATTTGTTAACATAGTTTTTACTTTTTGCTAGATTTCTTGTCTACTCCCTTATTTCCTATGTTAATGTGAAATTTGAATTCATGACTTTTGCGTTTATGTTTAATTCCTTCTGTCTGATGATGGTTGCCGAATAGCAACCGAAATTAATTATATCATAATTAAAGTAAAACATCAATAAAACCTTGGCTCTTCCTCAACAATTCAATACAATATATGACTAGCCAAGACATCTTCAATCAAAATTTCTTGAGTTGACAGGAAAAGTAGCTACTATCAAAATAATTGGTGCCATTCGCTGGACAGAAGCATTGACATTGTGGACAGAGAGCACTTGAACTGCTACCATCGCTACATGTTACGTGAACACCGTGACACCAAACCCGGATGTTTGGTTATACAGCTTTCTCGACCAAGCAACAAGAGATCCTTTTCTTGAAGCAAAACTGCATTTTTTCCGCTATGTCGCATCCATTTTACAACCATTTTTGACGACCTTCCAGACCCCAATCCTGTGGCTCCGATGCTTGCTGACGCTGGTGAACAGATGATCTGGAAACTTCCATCTTTCTTTATAAAGCGTCTGTTTTGACTGAAGCAAAAACGAGAAAGGATCTATTGATTGAAAGTCAGCATTGACCCACAATCAGGCAAAAGTAGCTACAAGGAAGGACATGCTCTTGACTTCGGATTTGGAGCCAGTAATGCGTTGAGAAAGAACATTGTGTCCCCATCAAATCTTCTCGATTTTCGAAAATCTTTCATTGTATTTTGTCATTATTCAGTCATCAGAATCTCTCGATTCTTGCAGATAATGCTGATAAGCGATAATAAGCGATTGTTACGGATAATTATTGACTGCAAACGATTGTAACCTGTATGTGCTGATAAAGTAAAAGAACAATTCGATAAATTCATGGATGAACCTACGATTCTGTATCAAATGAATCCTAACACATAGGAAATGCGACTGGATGATTTTTATTCACTACTATTGAACGGAAAAATGAATACCGTGATCTGTGACGAAATGTTAATTTTTACCTAATCCTTTCACACGACAACGCTACGGTCGAATCAGGTTTTTCCGTGAATGAAAATCTACTCGCTGAGAATATGAATGAGCGATCCATTGCTTGTCAAAGATTACTGTCTGATTACATTCACAGTTGTGGCGGACCTCTTAAAGTGAAGATTGACACGCAAATGCTCAGATCTGTTCGGGGTTCGTACCAAAGATGTAAATTATTTTTGAGGAACAACTAAACAAAGGATTGTAAAGAGGATTGTATAAAGCGTGACACTGAGAGGCAACGTATCTTGTCTGAAATCAATGTTTTGAAAAGAAAGAAAAACAAACTGGACGTGGAATCTTCTGTCATCGATAAGAAGATATCTTTCTTCGAAGGACAATTGTGATTCCACATCTCTGAAGTGCAGTTAGTTATTAAAGGACTACTCTTATACGAGTACATAACTTTTATGAACGTTTTGTTCAATTACAATCATTGATTGAAGATTGATTAGAAGAAGGACTATTTTATACTCTTGATGTCCAATGAATTTATCGAGATTAGCAATTTTTGTGAATGCCAGTGCAATGTGATTATGATTATTAATATTAGCTATTAGTAAAAAGGCTTGTTTTTCATTCAATCGTCTGATAATGAAATCACAACGCTAAAACGGCTTTTAAAGATTCATGATAATGTACGCAAAACCCGGGAAATATACGGGATTTTTTTTCTCTCAGTGCGGGCAGCCTGTTTAAAACAATGTTTCAAAGTACCGCTTTAAACATGTTTTTTAAAGTATCATTATAGTGGTTTCTTAAGACATTTGATCCAACTTTTTAAAATGCTAGTGATGAAAGTTAAGATGTCATAGTAATCTTAGTATCAACTGTTGTGTGTTTTATTCGTACCTGAGATTATTTCATGGGGAGTGAATGCACTGAATGTAAGTTTTGCTATACTTAATTTAATTAAAATCAAATTTTTCTTTCGGTATTATTATTCAGTCCTAACTCCTAAACTCATGCGAGTGTAATTCATTCGTGCGATCATAGCAATGAACAACAAGTGGAACTTGTTGTATTAGAAGAATGAATTGGGTCAGATTTCAGTAGGAGTGACTATACTTAATTTATACTTAATTAAATTAAAATCAAATTTTTCTTTCGGTATTATTATTCAGTCCTAACTCCTCAACTCATGCGAGTGTAATTCATTCGTGCGATCATAGCAATGAACAACAAGTGGAACTTGTTATATTAGAAGAATGAATTGGGTCAGATTTCAGTAGGTAGACTGAAGATGTATTCATTTCTCCCTGCCAATCCATTTTCGGCCATTGAGATGTAGACGTATTTCAATATGCTATAAACCGAGGCTATCGATGAAATCATCTAAGTATGATGGCACAGTTTCCTAATTTTCTGATGACAGTGACAGCTGACATCTACATAGATCGAGATGTACATCCTACATGAGTGCAAAGTAATAACGCCAGATACAATTATGGGAGAAGTTTCAGGCGATGCAATAGAAGCGGTATAACTGTGATTTTTGTTTGTTTAGGGGCGGCTGCGGGCGGAGATAGATTCCTGGCACTCCTTAAATTTTTAGGCCACATTTTTAAAACGTTCTTAAAGAGACGTCTGCATGACAACAAATGAAAGGAAGCAGACAGAAATTCGATGCGTGTTGGCCGACCCAAGATATGCTAAATCCTATGGAAATAGATGTAACTCGTCAATGTGGCATATTTTAGTTCCTGCTCATCGAAATTGCAGCTCATGGTTCTCTTCGTATGTATCTTGAAACTATCCATGGCGTTTTTAGCAACTGATTAAATAGCTTGGAAATTTACAAAAAAACGTCATAGAATGATGGAATTAAAAAGCAAAAACAAAAATTACTTAAAATACTAAAAACACAATGATTTTTTTTGTTTAAAGGCATTTTAAAAAACATGTCACCCTTGCCATGATGCAAACGCTTATTTTGTGTCTTGTTCTCGTTAAATTTCGAACCATTTCGTAGCTCGAATTTAATAACTAAATGTATCCTATTTCGAAAACGAAACCGACTTTCGGAAGGGAATCTGATAGCTCTGGTCCGCAACCGTGAAACCAATAACTAAAATGCCGTCCAGATATTTGAAGTTAAGACTTCGCTGTATACCCCAATGCAGTTGATGTCACTCTATTTTCCTCTTCAGGTTGCGGAGGAAAGAGAATGCAATCCCCTGGACGATCTTGCTAAGGGAGATGGTGAGGGAAAACAAGCAAGTCCTCCCGGAGTGGACTTGGCCGCCTCACAGACAATCCCGCAAGGCACCGATGCAACACCGTCCATCCTCAAATCGACACTGGAGGTTCTTCCACCTAGGTAAATGGCTCCAGTTTACTTCTTTCGTATCTCATATTATCCATACTTATTTCTTACAGATGGCGGAATTGGGTTATACGAGGCATTTTCTCAGTAATCATGATTCTCGGATTTTCTTTCGTCATTTACTTGGGTCCATTAGCACTCGTTTCGTTGGTGAGTCAGATGTACTTCCGTTCGCATGTGCATTCAAAGGAATATCATTTTGCGATAGCTTTTGCTCTTTGATCTATACGTGAAGCAAAAATAGATTTAGATAGATCCAGTGATACATGCGAACATAGAAATTCGACACTTGCATCATTAACCCTCAGAGACCTAAGGAGATCGGCCATATTTTTCCACTTAACGTTTTTGATTGACATCAAATGCTTATGCCAAAGTGAAATCACCATTTCTGACAATGATTCTGTAAGTTAGTTATCCAGTTTTAATCCGGTGATTTCCCCGTGTCCGAGGGTGGCCGGTTGTACCTTATCGTGCCGCAATCGCCTTCACACCTCGTCTCCATTTCCCTCTATCCAATGCGTCCTTTTTCGTCAGGCCTATCCTGCGACATTCCTCCTCCACTTGAGTCTTCCACATTTTCATGGGTCGTCCTTGCTTCCTTCTACCTCCAGTTTCAAAATTCAGCGCTCTCCTCAAAGCACAACCTTCATCCCTCCTCAAAACATGGCCATACCATCTCACTCCATTTTTACCTTACTAAGCTATCAGCACCTTCATTCAACCCAAGCAAGCGCATCAGCTCTTCAGTGCTCCTCTTATCCATAATCTTGACACCACACATAGTCCTCACCATCGCCCTCTCCGTTCGTCTCAGAATAGCCAGCTCAGTTTCTCTCAAAGTCCATGTTTCGCTTCCATACATCATGCAAGGTCTTACACAGCTGCGATAGATTTTGCCCTTCATCTTCAACGTGAATTTTCTTCCTGTCAACAGCTCTCCGCACTCTCTAAATTTCAACCACCCAAGTCTTGTTCGGAATGTTACTGCAGCCTCACATCCACCAGAAGCATTTATGCGGTCACCAAGGTAACTGAACGCATTCACCGTTTCCACTTGATCATTCAATGTCTCACTCGTCTCTTCAGTTCCTTCATCACTTCCTTTGCATTTCTGGCATTCAAAACCTTCCGCTAGTCTCTTCGTCACCCTCTTCATCTTGGCACATCTTCCATGAATCCATTTCTCACACTTCGTACAGCAAGCTGAATTCTTCATTGCCCTTCGTCCGCACATGCCACACGGATAAACTCTGCTGGTAAAAATCTCTCCATCACCTTTGTCTTTCCGATGTTAACTCTAATCCCTTTTCACTCGAGCGACTCTTTCATTTCTGAAATTTGCATCTCAAGTCTTCCATGCTATCACTCATCAGGACCAGATCGTCTGCATGCGAAATCTCCATCAATAATCCCTATCTTGCATTTTGCGTGATCACATCCATCACTATAGCGAAAAGCAAAGGCGATGGCACAGACCCTTGATGTACACCAACCCTCACCGGAAACTCATCAGATAACTTCGTTCCGACACGAACTCTCGTCCTCACTCCTTCATATAGACTCATCACAGCCTTCACAAGTTGCTCAGATAGACCCTTTTTCCTCATTACCCATTCCATCACCTCTCGTGGGACTCTATCAAACGCTTTTTTCAGATCGATATCTGGTTTCGTGTCCTGCTCAGCTTCACGTTTCACTACTTTCGCAACTACTTTTTTCAAGCGGTTTTTCAATCGCTTGTAATTGGCTACATTTTTATCAGATCTGTTTCTGCGCATCTTTTTGTATGCGTCTTTCTTCTCGCCCATCACTCACTTTCTTTACCTCGTCATTCCACCACCATGTCTACTATATAAATTCCATTTATATTAATTTACCATCTTGTCTACTTGGTTTACCAACAAAAGCTTAAAAAAATTATTATCCAAGACCTCGTCAACACTTAAATTGAAGGAAAATTGAAGTTTTCGACCCATAGGCTATATCAGTTTGGTGTGTTTGCTCCGACTAATCGAGATCTCTATCTATATAATTTTAGGCACTATGTATCTTCCTATCGTCTTCTATTACGCTCCATCATGTGCTAGAAACAACTTCTATGTGCGATATTTGCTCGAATGTGGTTAGATGCTTGATGTTTGAGATAAAATTTGATCAAAATTGTATGTTTACCTTACTAAGATGTTTGCTGAATTCAAATATGTTTAGTTTTACAGGTAGCGACTTATGTTTACGTGACTTCATGACTTGAAGATATATCTTGCCAAAAAGTATGGCCCTAGAGTCAATAAATCTCGCTTAGTCGGAGTAAACACACCAAAGTGACATATTGGTCGAAAATTTCAAAATTTGTTCAATTAACATGTCTTTATCTTTGATAAAATCTGTCGATCAAAGGACTTCGACAGACCTCGTAAGGCGCGCATTTCGTGGTAGTCATAGTTAGGATGTAGAACATGCTGTGAAAGACTTATCATTGTTCTCGTTTGATGGTGGGACTATAAGTATATTTTTAGGCTTCCATAGTACTTAATACAATCACTCAGATCTTATGTGTTTATTCAAGATCTTTATGTCCAAAGCAAATCAGTATGAAAAACAAAAGAACAAATAGGAAGTTATGAATGGTGAAAACTTTCTGCAATTACCTGACTACTGTCCAGTCCGACCTCGACCTCGATTAAAATCTGCTTAATCAAGGTCGAAGTCGAGGTCGAGGCTGCACCTCTGATCAAAATATTTAATCACTACGACGATTTCCTGTCACTTTCACACTTATCTGTTCGTAAGTTTGCCTGCAAATTTATGTCAAAGATTCATGATGACGCACAACTGCCAATTCCTGCTTTGAGAAGCAGAACGCCGTACACTGGACAGGAGGTTCGCTGTGGATGGCTGATTAGAGGAACCCTGTAGTATGCATGAAACAAATCTCTGAATGGACCTAAGATAACTAGATTATTCTTTGATAAAGGATGTCTAATGATGCGTGTGGTTGATCACGATGCAGCACACTCACGCGCACGAAAGCCAAAATACAACAATGATTGTTCGCGCTTTTTATTACCTGTCACATAGTGACTTTTTGTCAGTACATTTTTGTGCTTGTCAGTAAAATTTCGAAAGCTAGATTCTTTTCAAAAGAGGGCTTGCAATTTTCTTCTGAATTCTTTATTTCAGTATTTTGAGTGAATTTCTTAATGATTATTGATAATGCATTTCTTGTAGAATCTAACTAATTCACTAATTGTAATGCAGCGTCGAATGCTAAAATTTCCATCCAGCATTTTTGACATTTTATGTATAGATATATGTATAGGGCCCACAGAATATTTCAGGATATGGTTGAAGTTCGATGTTCAGTTGAGCGTCAATGTTAAGGACCTTTTGAAGTTAAAGATCAGGTAGGACGACAAGGATGGAGCCTGTATGTAGTCCACCCTCCTACCCCCTCCCTGGGAGCAAAGTTCATCCATACATACGTGCCTAGCAAGAGGCACGGGCAGCTGCCGGGTTTTTGGTGGGCCGGCCGCCTGTTCCCGCGTGATGGCTGGCGCTCCTCATCCTCCTGGCGGGAGAAATTGAAAGAAACCCTTGTCCCATCCCCAAATATATCTGTACCATATGCAACAAACCCATCACAAAAAGACAAACATCCATACGCTGCAACATCGCAAATTATCACTGGCTTCACCTTAACATCACACTCACTCAATACACCACATATTGGACTTGTGCCAAACACAGACCTAGTACCACCATTGCACGCAATCAAAACAAGCCCTCTAACAACTCCGACGCCAAACCATACCGTGCCCATCACCCTCCACACCACAACCACTACCTCACCCAACTCCACCAACCGCAATCCAGCACCTCCAAACAGCAACTTACCACAGGTGCCACAAACACTCAAACCAACAGCACAAAACACAGACAGCACGCTCACTATCGTGCAACTCAACGTAAACGGCATCCAAAACGCAGGGCATTTCAGAGCTCACACAGGCAAGCTTACATCCAAAACAAAAGACCGAGTAATTCCCAATCACACCATCGTACGAGCAGATCGAAAACACAACAAAGGCTAAGCCTCCTCACCTACACACACAACAATATCAAATTCCAAGTTCTCGAGGAAGTTCTGCGAGTTCTATGTAAACCATAACGTTCATTCAGGATAAGCGCCACGGAACTTCATTTCCTCAACGCTAGTTACCCCTTCTACGTAGTTAAAGGTCCACAGGATTTTGGGATTTCTGTATAGAAAGTGATTTGCATTTGGAATTATCTATCTTGAGTCCATTATCCCTAGACCATCGTAGAAGATTGGAATCTCTACGATTGGAATGCTCTTCTTTGATATGGGAGTTATCAGCATATTTGAATAATAAATAAATAAATGAATTCTTTATTGTTTCACTTCTTTGCAGAATCGGTGAACACTAACGCAATATCGAAGTCAATACAACAGCAAGTGATGTGCGTAGGTCAAACATAAGATGAAAGTCACAAGCCAGGAACTAAGAAATAATAAAATACCAAAAATAAAAGAAAAACTAAAAGACTATTTACAAAATTTAACAAAAGAATTGTTAAAACGTCTAGTTTTACATCGAGGTCTTCGGAACACAGCACATGATCTGGTTCATGGTTGACATACCAACACCAGGTGTCAGAGAAAACATAACCCTCAGCGGATGATCAGCTTCACTGACGATACATCGGAAATTTTTGTGCAGGTTTTCTCGGCTGTAGTAAGGAGTGAAGCTTTCGATGAATGAAGGATATTTATAATGTGAAAGATACGCTTTTCCAGTCTTAACATTCCGTCAACAAGATACTGGGAAGCATTACAAAAACATGCATACCCGTACATCAAAACAGAGCGGATAAAAGCGTAATAGCATCTCAGCATAATATTGGGATCTCAATCTGAACGTCTCAAGTTACGGATGATGTAAATTCTCTGAGAAGCCTTCTTTATAATTTTCTTGATATGCAGGTTCCACTTCAGATCACTCGAAAATTCTATCCCAAGATAGCAAAATGAAACTACCTGCTTCACATACTGGTCGTCGGATGTAATTACAGGACTGGTCTGCAGTGAAGATCGAGTAACAACATCCATCACAGAGCATTGAGAAAAATTAACGGGAAGGGAAGGAGAGGCTGACCACTGTACAATGTTTTCCCATTCACGTTGCAAATTGTCATCAGCAGATGTCTTCAAAAAAATGTATAATCAAAATGTCATCTGCATATTTTACAATTGATGTGTTAGGAGAGACAGGGCGCAACGAATCAGACGCAATAACAAATAGAATTGGCCCTAAAACACTTCCTTGTGGCACCCTACTACATATAGGGAACCAATCAGAATTTCTATCCTTGAAAACGACACGCTGGTTACGATTGCATAAATAATTACAAATCCATTTGATTGTAAAATCAGGCATATTAAATGATTCACATGCATCAATAATGAGTTTATGCTTGAGCTTTTCAGAGGCTTTAGACAAGTCTATTGAGAGCAAACGCACTGCCTCGGATCCATAATCTAAATGTCTCAAAATCTTGTCTTGGGCCAAGATTAATGCACAAGTTGTGCCCGAGCCAGCACGAGGCAAAAAAGCAAATTGATCAGGACCAATAGAATTCTTAACATGTGGAAGAATCAACTTCTTCGCAACAATACGTTCAAAAACTTTTGAAGCACAAGACATGATAGAAATAGGTCTAAAGTCACATAATGATGTAGGCTTGTCACATTTTGGAATCGGAAAAAACATTAGCTTCCTTGTAAACTGAGGGAAATGTACACTCACGTAGACTCCAGTTATAAATTAACGTTAAGGCTGGAGCAAGAAATTCCGCAAAATCTCGAAAAACCCAAGATTGGCAACCATCCGGACCAACCGTGTTCTTTTATAAACGAGTTAATTCAAACATCACTTCCTCATCTCTGATTTCAACATCACATGAATTCGATGAATCAAAGATGTAGTCAATATCGACAGACGAATTAAAGTTCGAAGCAAAAAACTCCGCAAATTCATCAGCGAGAATTTACAGCGACTGTTCATTTTTGAAAACCGAGAAATTTTCTTCACTGAAGACCATACTCGTTTCAAATTACCCGAGTCAACAGCTTCATTCAAATACACACTTTTTAAAAACTCTGTGTGCGAAATGACTTCTTTATTAAGACGCTTATATTTACCCATATTCCGATAATGAAATGCTCGATCCCTGTCGTCAATAAGAACTTTTAAAGATAGTTTCATCCAGTCAGGATCATCTGATCTGATTCGGACTGTTCGATCCGGAAAGCAAAATTGAAATACCGCCATCATATATTCATTCGAATCCTCATTCATCGAATATCGGAATACTTAACGTCATTATCATCAATATGCTGTATCAATTGAGTGGATACATTTAACGGCCTTAGAGAGCCAACTATCAAACAGAAAACCATCGCCCCCAACAAATAGCCTCGAAGGACTCCGGATACAATATCTGACAGCGAACTCAGCGTACAACCAATACGGGTTTGTGATCTGTTTCACAAATAATCTTTAATCCACAGAATAAAATCACATGAATTTTCATCAACAAGTCTTTGAATTATCAGGTCGTGCGATATAGTATCGAAAGCCTTTGAGTTGTCATAGGCAATATTTTTGATTCCAGATAGAAAAGGCGACTCAGGGGCAAGTAGAGCGTGGTGAAGCAATCATATTATAGCATATGTTGTCGACGTGGATGGCCTGCTCCCAAATTGGCATTCCCCAATGCTATTCAAGGTCTGATGGACTGACTGAAACACATTTTTCCAAGATCTTTGATGGAGTTAAGTTATACAAGCACATGGAACAACAACACTTCAAAATACATCTCGCACAAAACAAACAACTCCTCATCACCAACGCGTACTTTCCTCCAAACGGCAATCACACTTTCACACAAGAAACCAACACAGAAATCAATCACTTTCTCACCTATCATACAACCAACGCAACAAACCTTATTCTAACAGACGCAACCGCACACTCACTCACGTGATTTTCAATTCCCAATGACGGCAGAGGAGATAACATCGCCGATTTTCCGGCCACAACCGACTAAACCACGCACCGACACACCTACACGTCTCCCTCCGACCCACAACCAACTAAACTCTTCTGCATAGATAATCATTGACAGCAGCCAAACTGCACCTCGCACAACATGGAAGACCCTCAAAAGCCTCATATCCGACCCCCTACCGATACTAATCACCACACGCACATCTTCACATGTCAAAGAAAGACACCTCAAACACACATTCACCAACTACAATAAAACAAACTGGGAGGACTTCACCGCACACATCTAACAACAGATATTAAGCACCTCCACCCCCGCCAACCAATGCTCACCAGGTCAACAACATAATCACAAACGCAATCTTACAAGCAGACAAACTCCATGTACCAAAAGCGATCCAACAGATCAAATAGCCCATACTATCGACACTCATCAGACAAGCCATTCATCAAAGAAACAAGATCCACAGTGTAAACCCAAAGGACCCACAGCTCAAAACACATAGTACAGAAATCGCCAAAGAAATCAATCAGCACAAGCAAAACATATGAATCAGCAACATTTCCTTTGGCTGGTCCCACACCAAAAGCGAAGCAGACAGGCGCACCATCCCCACACTCAATGACAAGGGCGGTAAACCACCCAAAGGATTATACAATCAACTTCCAGAGCATCGCGAACGCCGTCAGCAGACACTCCAGCACACCCACACCACACAGAACACGGAAAGAAAACAGATAGTTCGACAGACACACACTCCAACTCACTACTACCAACACAAAAATGAAATATAGCATGTACTGGGTCCTAAATTTCATTAAAAAGTGTCAGTAAATTTCTAACTCAGTGTTGCGCTGTCACCATGCCGTCAGATTCCGAAATGTGCATTTTCATGTACTATAATTTTCAGAAATATACGACAACTACAAGAAATATGCCGTTACTGCAATTCAATACAAAATGTTTTTACTTATCTGGAAAACCAAACGTTAGACGAACTGCAGTAACTTGACTCTCTTCACTTTCTGAAGAGTAGTACATCAAATAGAAACTATCAAAATCCATTTCCATTTCATCTAAAAGGATCTCAAGTTCGACTCGAGAATTAGTTGATAGCTCCATTTCTAACTAAACGTCTTTTTAGCGAGAGAAAATTGTAAGTTATTTTGCGCTCCATCTTCAAACATGGTGCAGCCTCCGTACTCAAATGGAATGAATGCTGTCTGATTTTGCAATATTCCTTCAACATCATATCTTGGATCTTTCATTATATCTTATTTTTGAAATGTTCAGAACATACAACACTGTGCCCCGTCGGTTTAAGATAGCTCTTTTAATGCTACTACACATTATGTTTTCAGTCTTTCGGGAAGTTGTAGAAGGCCAGGTCCCTAGGACCGTCCGTTTTGTTTGTGCACTTGTATGCGCAATATAGTGCTATTTTGCAGATTTTGTATATGTTCAGAAAACATAAACAAATGACTTCCAGTGTACATCCCTTCCTGTTAATTTTCTCCCTGTGTTGATCGTCTTGCGATGTGACTGATTCGTCATACGTCTCACTGATTCATCACGAAGCATGCCAATAGTGGCGTATCAGATCATTGGCAGATGTGACATCATCTCGTCTCCTAAATTTGTTTTTGGTTAACTGAGACATGAGAAATGCGTTTAAGTTAACAAGATTGACTGTCATTCAATGAAGAAGCCATTGAGACAAGGTTGAAAATTTGACCGAACTACACCTTAAAGCTCATGCATCGCTATAGCGGTTTAACGAGTAAATCGAGGCCATGAGTACTGGATAATCAAAATTCAATGAGAGAGCACTGTCAGTGGTAACTGATGTGATGGATTTTTATATTCTTTTTATTATCTCATTAACCTATAAAAAGTATTGCCATGGAATTGATTTAGGCTCGAGCTGAAGTTTTAGAACCGTAACAGAGACCTGTATTTGTGTACCATCTACATAAAGAATACATTCTCTATTAGATAGGATTGTCAGCCGTGAGGATTAATCTCACAATTGATCAATTATCCGATAGAGCTACTGAGGTCATAAATGCTGCTATTGAGGAATCTTCCCAGTCACATCCATTCGAACTGCTTGTATTTGATCTGTCCTTGACTCGTGTATTTCAATGAGACTTCATGCCCTGTCGTGCTGTCGACATCCGCTACCTCAACAAATTCGGCAGGGGTGTGATTACTCCTAAAATTCCTAAAATTCCTAAAATTTCAAAACTCTCCTAAAATTCCTAAAATTTTCCTAAAATTTGGTGAAAAATGAAAAATTCCTAAAATTTCGTATTACAAAAGTTGGGTTTTTTCATCTTACCTACATATTGATATTACAGCCATTCTGATTGCAGAGAGGTTAGCGTTCATGCCCTCAGAATACTTGGTATTCACACCAAGTTTGAATAAATTTGTTTTCACACTAAAGTGTTCATTGATTTTTACGGAGACTGTTCGTATCAGCGATTGCTACTGTTCACTGATATCATTGATTTGTTTCTCTCGCTTTTTGATAGCAAAGCTGAACAGCATATTCGCAGTATATTACTTGTTAGAGATAGTTTTTACATTGTTTTTATACGTTGTTGCACTTTTGTTGGTGGAGAAGGAATGGCTATAAGGGGTGAAGAGGAGGCCATTAGTGAAAAAAAATAAAAATAATATAATTCATGCTTGTTTTCATGTATTTATACAGGTTTTGAAGAGTCAAATCAAGCAATAAAATAGCGTTTTTTTAGCATACTGAATTCAATAATGACTTAAGCAAGCCATAAGAAACAATTTGTAGGAATAATTAGCTTCGTTACATTATATCAGTCATAATTATACAATTAATTATAAGAGGTGCTAGATGTTAGAGAGAATATTATAGCAAGTAATTCACCTCCCCGGTGGCATTCGACAGTGATCTATGTTTGAACCCAGGACTCTCCATGATATGAAAAATCCATAGATCACTATCGAATTGCCGTCGGGGAGGTGAATTACCGGTACTTGCTATATTATTCTCTCTTTCATCCAGCACCTCTTATAATTTATAAAAACACGGAGGCCTTGTGTATGACGTATATCCGAATATTATTTTAACTTTAGATCAGTGTCGATCAACAAAACGACTTCGTAATCCAAATATGTATACAGTGTGCAATCATTACGACATGTAATGTCTTAATTTCAGAGTTTAAACAGTTTTGAGGGATAATTTCGTTTAAATTTGTTAGGCGATCTGCGCTAGATGTGCATGTTTTTGCTGGAGAAATTGTCCTTTTATTTGATGATATCATACCTCAGTAATCATCACCGTTAACGTAGACATAACTGTACACTACATATCCTGTTCAGAAACTCGTTTACGAGGCATTTTTAAAATCATCTCTTTGTCAAGCGTTATCTGCTCCCCCATCCAAGTCTAGTTTACTGGAATCATTGGACGATTCCTATATGCTGCAGTCTTTCCAACATTAAGGAAGGTGGGCGTTTGAAGGTAATCATCATCATTAACGTAGGCATACTTATACGACGCATGTCCTGTTCAGAAACTCGATTACGAGGCTTTTCATTATTTCAATTCAACAAATCAACATTTGACCAACTCATAAATCAGTATGACTGTTGTATTTTTTATTACTGTTGAAATCTCAACGTCACTACATGTAATAAAAACAAAATATATTTTCAAAACAGCATTATGTCTGAGTTGAATAGGCTTTGTCTCTCGTGAAATCTGTTCGTCTGCCATGAAAGCACTATGTCTTATGAGATGTGGGATATTAAGTCAATGTTATATCAATTGCAGAGTATTCTAATTTTTCACTGAAATTCCTAAAAATTGTCTGTTAAATTCCTAAAATTTTAAAAGGGGTCAATCACAGGGCTGAATTCGGTCTCACGTTCATCTCTCTGTATCTTCTCCTGAATACTTTCGCACCACTCCAGTTGATCTTTCGGAATAATATAATCAAGGAAAAAGTCAGGTTAGTGCACTTAAAAGATAATAATACACAACAGTTAACATTGTTAGTCTTAAAAAGCATTACTTGTCAAAATAATCCTTACCAGTGCCACCACATCGGGTAGTGCCAAGTGGTGGAGAAAGGACATTTGAGATTCATTTTTCATTGCTATGCAAGGCTCGGAGACCGTGCAAAAGCTCCGAATGCCTAAAAACGTTTAAATGACGTAATCCATCTAAGTTTGTTTTTCATGACGATTGCTACTTAATTCTGGTCGAACACTTTAGAGAAATGGTGCTATTTCATCCGAATTCATGTTAGGTTACATGCAAGTTCTTTCATTGAAAACGGATGTTCATCCCATCAATTTGGATTGATTAATCATAGGAGGAAAAAATGTCCCAAAATGCTTGAAAATTACGAAGATGGTCTCTATCTGATACAAGCTATGAAGTAATCGATGAGTCATTTGGTACATAGACATTTTTGATGATTTCTATTCTCTCGCAAAGGTGATATTCTTCCTCCTGAAGGTGATTTCGGTCTTCCTGAATTGTCGCACTTTCTTTCAAAGCTTTTGATGTGGTTCGAGCATCCCTATCATATATTACCACGCATTCATTAAATTCCTCTATTGTCCATTGTCTTTCCTCCGGTTATCAAAATATCGCCACATTTTTCACACTTCACTAATTCCACACTGATGCTCCAGTGCATCAGTTCCTATCGGTCTTTCGTGTATATGCCAAGCCTACTCACAACAGTGCTCAACTCAAAGGATCCTGTGATCTTCCTCAATCGTGGTCTCAGGTCCTTTTACATAATAATAAAATAACATTAAATAGAACTAGTGAAAGACGTCAACTATGTGTGCTGCAATCGCATCTGAACATCGGTTTTTCTAACGACAAGATTCGCCTGGAAAATGTGATTGCATCGAATTGCGACGTGTTTTTATTTCAGGCTAAATTGAATGATTTGAATCAGGGATGCGAAGTCCTATCATTTTGATAGGACTCTGAGTGACAAGTATATATAGCCTAGTTTTTTGAAAAATAAACTGGTAACCTACATCATAGATCACTATAGGCTTACCTGAACCTATAAGTGATCATTGCTGCATCAATTGTCAATCATTTTCGATGAAAGTTTATCAAATTTCGCTTTAAGTTGGATGCATACTCCCATATTATTGATGTGTGCTTCACACGGTTTTTCTCCAGTCTCTACCAGGCAGGAAAATCCCCCATCCTTCTACAAAATATATATGAGTACACTTTCGATTCTTATATGCGCTTTGGAGGAGACATCACACACGATTAACGTGAGGGTAAGAGGTAATGTTCTCAAACAAACCAGTATTTCAGGCTTGTCTGTGATGTGACCTTTGGTGCGTAGGTGTGATCGAGGCTAGGAAGGCTTGTCTTCTCTACTAAATCACCGAATGAAAAGACAATCATTTTTTCACTACCACGGTTCATTCCCTCAACTATTACAAGCTTTGCATGCAGCAGTGTCTCTGCATTTTTGTTTGACGGAGAAAGTTGACATCAAGACAGTGACAGCTATGCACGAGGATAAATAATTTGTTTGTTTTATATTTTTGGTCTAGTTGTAAGACAAGAGTCCGGAGTCCTATCGTTTGATAGGACTCCGACTCTAGCAAAAATGATAGGGCTCCAGAACTCCGACTCTGCATCCCTGATTTGAATTTATCACTCAGTCTCCTTTATCTTCCCTGTTTGTGACAATTCTGATCCGCATTTTCACAGTTTTTTTGGAGTGAATTATCAAATCAGTCTACAACTTTTTTGTTGAGGCATTGAATTACAAAATTTAAGTAGGCTAAATGTCTGATAAAAAAAAACGCGAATCGTTGGAGAAGTGCTGATTACTGAAAATCCATTTATACGATGTTGTGGGCAGATGGGACACTAAAGTGAAGTCAAGAAACAATAGAGCTAGGGAAGAATCGAATGGAAAGCAAAGTTGAGGTCTTTTCCTTCATTCAAGAAGACATCTGAAGTCCTACTTCCGTTACTGTGATAAAATATCTATTAAGTTCTGTCTGATAGTGAAGACGTTTTGCATAGTGAATTTCCCCATAATTTATTTGTTTCCTAATCGATTCACTAAGACGCGAATGAGATGACGATGAGGTGGAAGTATCTTTCATCCATAAGATTGCGGAGATCCAAAAATTCGTTGCACCGTAACTTGGATATTTATGAGCATCAGCGTATTTGATCAATTTTGAATATCTCAAAAACCGATTGAACAATGAATTGCAGAAACTGATTAAATCGATATTTACTGCGAGATTTTCGTTCTTAATTATGAATTCAAGGTGTATTTTGTCATCAATGCGCTCTTGATTGTCTTTCTGTCGAACTTGTAATGTAATCTACACGCTTATATAACTTTTGAGTTTTCATGAACTATAAAAATTGTTATATCATTATTGAATATGAAAATCAGCCTTATGATTCTTTTGTAAAGCCCAGGATGGCTTTCAATAAAACATGTCTGTTTTAGAGTCCTTCTTTGTGTCCTGAGTTAGAGTACTGTTCTGCACAAGCACTCGATTGCTCACTGGCACTGTATTACCCGAGTAATAATCATTCCGAGTCACAGAATTAGATTCATCTGCACGCTCAGATAAACAAAATATTTAATTATGTATTCCGAGTATTCGTATCAAAACGTTTTTATGATAATTTGCACAATTCATCGTTTTTCCACGAGTCCACTTTGTTGTAAGTCATCTTTCAGTATAATTTCGTTATTTTTCTTCCATCAAAAAATGATAGTTTATATGATGATAACACCTATAGTAACCGCGCAGTCTGTCCTGGAAGATCGATTATAGAATACTCTGGACGCCGAATGCCTCTCAACAATTTGCGCGCTAACTTTTTATAGAATCTGCCTTGAACAAAAGAGGAGAATTTCGCGTCCTACTTCTTTGCTGTTTGGCTATCATTGAAAATGATTTTCTGTCAATTGGTTAACTGTATCAACCGTACCATGAACATGGAACACAAGGAACAAGGCAATTAGTTATTTTGATTGCCATTTGAAGTATGTGAGAACTGAAACGTATCAAGTTTTTTGAAGATATGCTTAAGGCATCATGTGATACCTAATATGTGTCACACATTGTCAAGATAGATCGGATACTTGTATACGAAGATGAAAACGCTATCAGAAGGAAAAGCGTATAACTGGCGATGAGAGTGATATGAGTCGACATCAAGAATTGAGGAGAAGCATCGTGAACCGGTCAAAAAATGCTGCTTTTTATGCTATAGCTAAGCTTCCGATGAACAAGTATATTCTCAATGAAGTAGCCTCAATGAGTATGCGGTCATGAATACCTTATTGTCGTGCTGTGTATTGTACAAAAATTCATCCTGCAGGATCAACCACAGAAAGTACTGGAGGCTAAGACCTGCAAACGTTTAACGCATTAACTTTTAATAAAATCGGTCTTAGACAAAAAAGCGAGGAGCTTTGCCTGTTGACTTGTTTGCTGACAAAACAAAAATTGAGTGCAAGTACAGTGCATGCATGAGTAAGATACGTAAATTATTTATTTTATGGGTTCTTCTCAGTTTGCATTAAATAATGCATTGAATTAAATGGTGCTCTACTATTACATAATATATTGCCCCATTGATGTACATACTTCATTCCGAGTACTAGAGGAGTGTTTATTCGAGCAATACCGAACATAAATTTAGAGTAAATGCAGTATTTGATATCGTCTAAGTCTATTTCTTCCGAAAAATAATCCCAAGTTTCGTGTAAATGTTTTGAGATGATATGATAGCCATTTTGGAAATCAGTAATACATGTAATACATAGGAAAATACTAATCGCAGGGGAAGTAGATATTCTTAACGTCTGAAATAACGCAATATTTTGAATGTGTATTTTACTATTTTACTCTTCACCTTTTTCAGGTTCTCGGAATTCAGATGCTTTGTTTTCATGAGATCATCAATATTGGATATATTGTTTACAAGTCTCAAGATCTTCCTTGGTTTCGTACATTAAGTTGGTATTTTCTTTTCGCATCAAACTATTTCTTTTTCGGTGAAAGCCTTGTTGGAAACTTTCGCATTTTGTTAGCAAAGGAGGTAAGTTATATAATTTATTTCACGTTACTATTTTAAGTATGCACTCAAGTTTCAACGGTGATGGTTGGTGATGCTTATGTTATGTTATTTTAAGTATTATAGTGAATGTCATGTCGAATAGCAATAATTTTATTTCTCAAAGAAGTGCTGTTTTATGTTTCGGCATTGCCCTAGTCATGACCTTCGTAAAAGTTGCTTAACATTTACAAATTTTGTGAAACTGGCGCAAGAATGTTAAAGCCGAAAATTTGAGCAATATTTTGAAATGTAAGATAAGATAAGACTTTATTGATGGCTCACAATGTGCGCTGGACGCATTACAGAGGTAAGTTTAAAACATAGACAAATAATAAAAATACGAGGTACAAGTGCATCGTAAAAAAAGAGTTGTACAACTTTACCTTCCGAAGCGGATAAATGAGTTGCTAAATCGATTATGTTTGGCTCGCGGTGCTGTAATACACAGAGGATTTCGCAGAGTGGGTTTTTTCTCATCAAACATGATATTCAAAGAAAGGTTATTATCACTGACAATTGTATATATTTGGTTTTCGTTCTGTTTTTTTCTTCATAAACTTGCAGCAATAGCTTAAAAGGAATTTGGATGATGCTACTTTGCTGCATTAAGCTGTAGCGTTGAAAAAGAGTCTGCTATCAAATTTACAGCATACAGGTAGTGTCACTCATGATATCTCAACTATTAAAAATACGGTGAATCGTTGAATTAACTTGTGATTTGATGTTCATGAAGATAATTTGACATTTAAGGCAACTTTGCTTGCTGCTATTCGCTTTCAAACGAGTAATCGTCATCAAGAAATAAGCCCGGAGCAGTAGGGAGATAAGACAGAGCTTTAACGATTCCAAATCAGCTATCTGCTCAGCATAACTTGAGACGATGCCTTTTTGATCCAAATGTAAAGATGAATTTTCAAGTGTGACATCCTGAGTTTGATTTCTATAGAAACGATGCTAAATTAAAAATTTTGAATAGATGATCTGTTTGCTTCTAGAAAGATATCACACTGGATTGTCCCACATGATGACCACAATCATTGTGCAATCATATCATGTCAAAGTCCATTATTGAAGAGCACTTTCGAAGAACTTAACTCAACCAATCGTGTATTCGGAAGAGATCATTCAATTACATAATGATAGTCGGTTCGTACATGTTTATGTAAACTACAACTGAGCTTGCAGAAGGGATAACCAAGTTGCCGACGCTCAATAGTATTTGCGGATCTTGGCCGTGCTTTTGACTGACTGACTGGCATTTTCTTCCTGTCAGCGATCGAGAAAATAGCAACGGATAACTTATAATTCATTTGCCATGCATATGTGTACTTGTCAATTGTGACAAACCAGTCCATCAGAAAGTAATAGCATATGAATGTATTCATGTGAAGCAATCTACTGACCATCTCCATCTTTATGTTGCTCAGTGACAGTATCTATCTATTCACTTCGATACCTTATCGGTTGAATTAACAGCCTCTCTTGTTGAAGCTGATCTGTCACACCAAACACAAAAGTACAATAAAACAGTCGTAAGTCCAATTTATGTTCAAAATAAATAATTGTTGTAGCTGTCAGGAAAGCGTCACACTTGCCAACGTCGGCTCAGGATATATTTGTAATCAGACATTGACAAACTTGAAACAGTCGGCAAAGTAGTTAATGATATTCAATTCTTTTTTTATGCCATTATTGTATAATTAAGGAGTCGCATGTTCTTATCACCGGTAAACATTCAGGTGAAAAATCTAAGTGAGTCAGTAAATGGACTAGTGGAGAAGGTCCTCCCACACAGAATTCATCAAGTTAGGTTCTAAAGTAATCCTACGATTGTCAAAATGTTTGACACGCTACGACTATATATGTCCATCGGTGGGAACGTACCACCTGCCCTCTATAGGGCAAACCATAGGTTATATTTAATGTATGTTAGATTACCAAAGGTATGTTCAATATGTAAGACTCATTATGGGACTGTCCCAGCTTCAATCTAAGTTTAGTCAACCAAATTTCTTTATTAAGACGCGTGGATCAGAGACATATAAAATGGAACAAATAGATCTTTTACTTCAATTTTTAGTCGATGACAGTTAACTATTCATGCTATCGTAAATGATAAAATTTCACATTTTCATTCACAACTGCCAAATAATTTGTTGACGATTAACATAGTTATGACTAAAATTAAATCCATCTGTTTAAACCCTATCTTCCCGAAAAACTCGTCCGACCAGCATTCGAAAATAAGTACGCTAGAAAATAAGGACCTGCGAAGCCTCGAGATTCGATTCGATTCGAGAAAAATTCAAATCGGTTCGCGTCGACTGCCCAAAAATTATTTCAACTGCTTTCCTTTGATTTATAGCTTCCTTCCGTTCGCTAATGCTTGAAAGTGACATTTCAATATGTTTCAAATGGTGGATTCTCCCTGATGTTGACTAAAAGCGTCGTTTGCTGACCTGCGTCATCAATAAATGCTCTATGTGTTGCATGTTGTTCAGATCAGGGCTTCGGACTCAGTCGATCTTTCTGACCGAATCTGATGTTTCACAATTAACTAACTGATTTACAGCAGAATTGTAAATGACCCACACCTTTGAGACCGTCTCTCGTCAGGACTCTTAGACCCAACTTATACTACATATCCTAAAACACGAGCTCTTGCTAAAAGTAGGCCATGACGTAAGGAAGCGAAACTCCAACATGATATTTAAAAAAAAGAAAAGATAGCTTTATGCATCAGTATGCCATCAGATCTTTTGACAGTGCACCCCAGGACTCTTAATGTGACCCCTTAAATGATTTTTCTTAATGAAACTTTTTTGCTTATCAGGAGGTTTTTTGCACTTAACTCCTGTAACTTTTGAACCACCCGATTACATGCAATCTCTGAAGCAGGCATGGGGCCATTTTATCTGGACTGTATAAGGCCAAATATCAATCAGAAAAAAATTGTTTCGATCATCGATTCAAAACAGTGTTATTTCTTCATTTTTTGTGGACTAATTTGGTGCGGTAACTGGCTTCTCTTTCCTGTTGAGATTTGGTCTACGGTTGATAGAGACGAAATGTTCCTCTTATCCTGAATCATCTGCATCTCAGAGATGAAATTAATCAGACGTTTAGCACAAAGTTTAAATGAGTTTAAGTACAGAATATGGCTTATTGTCGATTTATGATATTTGATCTACAGATTTTTCAATAAGCTACGGCTAGCTACTGGATTTCCTTGCTTCACTGATTTTCCATTTGCAAGCTGGCAGGTCCAAGACTACAATAATTAGTTGCGCATCTAAGTGCGTAATAAGTCATACGAGTAGTGCTTAAAGTCTTCTGCAAACTTGTATGAGCTTGAGAGAAAATTTACTTTTTCTCAAAAAACTTTTACTCTTTTTCAAAAAACTTTTTTCTATAAACCTGAGGTCACAAACCTACTCCCTATCATCAAGCTACCTACGGAAAATTTGGCAAAGCAAGGCCAATGGACATTTGAAGACTTGATATCAAATCAACATCGATAATGTCTAGCGTCAATATTCGATATCGTCAAATAGGTTGCAGTTACAAAAGCGTAGATTTTGATTTTTTCAGAAAAATACAGACTATTTAATTTGACTGTATAATTCTTTGAGTTTCAGAATAGTTCAGTCGGAAAGAGTCAGGTTTTTAAAGATCTTAATTATTATTTTTCTTAAGTACAAAATTTTTCGATCGCCATCCAGCAATTGCGAGAATCACTGCCCGATTCGAATCGACTTAATATTTGCTGATTCGCAGGTCCCTACTAGAAAACTTAGCAAGTGCTCTATCCACATGGCTAGACAGGTGGGCCATTTGTGCTTAATTTGTGTCATCTACGTTAATCTTCACAAACCCAGCAGCAGCTGTTCGATTGCTGGGATTGTGTAACATTGAATTTTCTGAAATTTCGCAGGTTGAAATAGCTGAGTAAAAGAAGTTGCAGCTAGTATTATCATTTCCTCCGAAGGCATTGAATATTGATTGGTGACATGAAATTGAAAATTGTTTCAAATTCTTCTGACGGTTTAGATCTTAAAGCTGTATTCCGAATCGAAATTTTTCAATCACTTATTGATGTTTATTGCATCGCAGAAGAATGCATTCTTCTTTATGGAGTTTAAGAATATCAATATACAAACTGTAATGCCACGATGAAATAACTTAGTCCAAAAATTGCTGAGATTGAAAAAGACTAATTAGCCAATCAGAGTTATTCCATAGAATGTGTATTTTGCAACGTGTTTGCAAAAAAGTAACATCCTCATGATAAAATTGTTAAATATGTAATGCTTACACATTAATGAAAAAATAAATATGTAGACAAAGATAGTCAGCCAAATGATTAATTCAAAACAACAACAAAATCAAAACGTTATTGGAAAGGAAAACACTAGCACTTTTTTGGTTTCTAATCATGTGCAACGACAGAATGGAAGTGCAACTACAAAGGAAAGCTCAACTCATTAGCGAACTGTCAATCACCAAGGTAGCAGCAGCAAGGCATGGATGAGATTCTCTTAGACATAAAGTTCAGGTCTGCGGCCAAGAATGAGCAATGCTTCCAGAATCTGAACGAAAATCGTCAGATGAAACAGCATGGTCAAATGCCCGGTGCGAACTTCCTTCCGATTGAAGGTGTCAGAAGAACAATGAGCAAGCTTGAGCGCTCTCTTTGAAGGCATCAACATGTGTAACGCCACCCTTCCACCCTAAACGGGTGGCGATCAAGCCTAAAAACATCCATCCTGTCCGCCCTATTCGCGGTAAAACAGAATTACGCGCCTGTGAAAGAGAACCTACAACTTAATGGACTCAAAATTTTGATAATCTGCCAATGATTTAAAAACTAAAAGACAATGTTGGTCCACCTGTAGTTAACATCGACCGTTGAAGGCGCGGGACGCCGAAGTACCGCTCAATTTTGTTTAATTTGACTTAAATAGAGAATCTACCAGAACTTAAAGGGGAGTTTGCTTTTGAGACAAATGACTATGATCTCCCGTCGTTTGGTCAACTTTGTAAAATACACTATTTTAAGTCTTTGGAAATGGCCAATTTTTGTGTTCAAAATTAACCATGTAATTTGAGTCCGTGTTATTTTACCATATTTATCTTTTAAAGGTTACAAACGATAAATAACTCAGAAGATCTTAATGAATTGAGAGACTTAATTTTGAAAAAATACTTTTCACTTTGTATTCCTAGGCCTTTAAATCTGATATTGAATTTCTACTTCCATTTTTTCTTCTTTGGATGATTGTATGACTCACGATTTTTATGTAAAATTCGTTTGATTATCGTCATTTCGGTTCTGTAGTGCAGAATGAACAAAATCACGAACTTAAATTATGTTGATTAATTTTCAAAACAAAGCTTGGCCATTCACAAAAACTCAAATCAGAATGTTTTGAATGTAGTTGGAAAGAGCCAATATTGAAAGATGGTGGTTTCATTTTCTTTTTGTTATTTCTTACAATTAATTTCAGTTAACATCCGTTAACTATCTTCAGGCAAAAAGGAAGGAAATATGGTCTAGTATAAAATTTAAAATTCACACCGACGTCTATGTCATAATAACATAATACTGAATACAAAAGGGGGAGGGCTATGGAACAGGCAGTATTACACAGTACCAATAATTTTCTTTTTGATAAAAAAAATTTTGTATTATGTAAAAATAATAAAACATGACAATGTGTAGCATTATAACAGTATCAAATTTCTAATTCACACCTCTTGCCTTCTTTCAATCGTTTTATAGTTATATATTTTTATACTTGTATGATATGTGCATGTACTTATAACTCAAGCCTTTGTATTACTAATCCATTTCTATGTCTTTTGTTTCCTTATCTAGTCAGGTCATCATTAATATGCTATTGGTACTATGTAACCCAATACTACCTGTTCCATAGCCCTCCCCCTTTTGTATTCAGTATTACCTGTATGTTATTATGACATAGACGATTGACAGCATTTTGATGAGAATACTTGGGTTGAAAGAGGAAATCGGGCAGTTGGCGAAATCGAATGCAGTCCGCTGCTACGGTCACGTTTTGAGGAGGGAAGAGGGCGACATTCTCCAGAAGGCACTTAACTTTGAAGTTAAGGGACAGCGGAAGCGGGGCCGGCCAAGGCGCATGTGGCGAAAACAAGTCGAGGAAGAGGTGAAGAAGATCGGTTTTAAAAAAGAAGATGTCCAGAACAGGACAAAATGGAGAGAAGGTGTGAGAAGGGTTTCTGTGCAATGAGGTACATGCGGCCACCCTCGCTCGTCGGGGACAAAACCGGATTCAAACTGGTTTGATGATGAGACGTTGATGTGAATTTTAAATTTTATACTAGACCATATTTCCTTCCTTTTTGCCTGAAGATAGTTAACGGATGTTAACTGAAATTAATTGTAAGAAATAACAAAAAGAAAATGAAACCACCATCTTTCAATATTGGCTCTTTCCAACTACATTCAAAACATAAGAAATAGCCAAGACAATATATTCAAAACTTCAAATTAGAATGACAGGTCAAGGCATTTTTTCACTAAAAGACACTAATGGTCTCCTGGACTATACAGTATTCTTTTAGAGCCCTAGCAAGACGTCAAAATGCTACTTTTAACCAAATTAGTGCAAGACAAGACCCAAGACTAATCAGTGCTGCAGACACATTTAATATTCATAACTGTGGTGTCCGTGGCACAGTGGTTGCGTACTTGGACTAGCGATCTCATGGTCCAGAGGTCGAACCCGGAAAGTGTCATTGGAAGTCGGCAGGAAGGGCATCCGGACTACAAAGCACCACAACGCTCCAAACAAAGTCTGACTTAAGTCAGCACCGTCCAAGGCCCAATAGGGGTAAAAAGTGACGTAAAATCCGTAAAAAAAACAAAAAAAACATGTCTATTTGTCCGTTTCACAGATGTATCGAAATAGAAATGATGGTACATTCACTACAGAGCATAAAATTACTTTTCTTCATAATTTCCAGGAATTTCTGCAGCCCCTCCTCACATATAACCGATTCATATCATTCTGTCTCTATTGTGGAGGCGTTGTAGCGTTTGTGATGAGCTTGGTGAAAAAGCATTATCTTCAGCAGTTCACGTTGGTAAGTCTACAATTCGTTTCTGTTTATTACCCTCACTTCCTGCCACATATTTTAGTTTGGATGGACCCATGTTACTCTCCTTATCATTGTATCATCCTCGCACTGTCTCATGAACAACATCTTCAACGGTGTCATTTGGTAAGCATTTAATTGTTATTGCATATGTCACGAGTCACGACTCGTTGTAAAAGATCGTCTCTACATCTCTGTATTGAGGCCTCTATAAGATTCATTATGCAATGGCTCCTAGTCTTTGTAGTTGATCGGTTCAACACCATATAAGTACCGCCTTGTAAGGCGAATGTTGACAAAGCAGGATTCTACTCTTCTTAACATTTTTGGAGTTGGAAACTTCCTACAACTTTCATTACAGCTTCAACATTTTAAAATCCGCAATCGGATTAGACACATTTGTCGTCTGTGACTTTCGAGTAATTCCGAAATGTTAAATTGAGTCAATAGTCCAATGCTTAGTTACACGGCTTTGTCTTGTATCTATTCTACAAACAATATATCTAATACATGTATATACATTATATTCCAATATATCTATTCTAGTGTAGTGTATTCCGTGATAGAATCATATAGAATATTGCATAGAATATGAATATGATGCCTCCTAAATCAATCATATTATTCCTACAAAAATACATGCTACATGTTTATCTGATCTTTCTTAATTTTAAAGTAGGGGTATATTGTCCTAAAGGATTAGCTAAGGATGAATATGTTTGGCAACATTTTGGTCCAAATGGACACTTACATCCTCTCTTCCCGATAGATTTGAAAACTAATTTATAAATCGTTACGCCAATGATTCTCTAACCAAAAGCCCAGTACACTAATCCATGATTTTACTGCAAATTTGCACAACTTGGAAAAGTAGTCCAAATGGTGGCGTAGTTATGCAGCAATACGACTTTTGTCTTATCTTGTTCCATGTCGAAGTGTACCATCACATCCGAAATTTAAAGATAAGCTTTCATGCACATTTACTTGTATAATGAGCTTACGATAAATATATATTTACATATATATATATGCCATGGACACAACTGTCTGTGACTTCTCTTTCCTGTTGAGATTTGGTCTACGGTTGATAGAGACGAAATGTTCCTCTTATCCTGAATCATCTGCATCTCAGAGATGAAATTAATCAGACGTTTAGCACAAAGTTTAAATGAGTTTAAGTACAGAATATGGCTTATTGTCGATTTATGATATTTGATCTACAGATTTTTCAATAAGCTACGGCTAGCTACTGGATTTCCTTGCTTCACTGATTTTCCATTTGCAAGCTGGCAGGTCCAAGACTACAATAATTAGTTGCGCATCTAAGTGCGTAATAAGTCATACGAGTAGTGCTTAAAGTCTTCTGCAAACTTGTATGAGCTTGAGAGAAAATATACGTAGAAGTCTACATATGTTATTTGATAGTTTATTTTGTATTCGTCCTGAATAACTGTATCATTGTTATTGGATGGAGAACGCCATCAGTCCTCCTTAGGACTACTTTAACTAATAATTTAAATTAGTAAGCATTATATTCTATTATAAATGGCTACTGGGATGACTTTCATCATCGTATGAGAATTACTTGGATAGTATGTCTTCAGATGCAGGTGGTTTCACGACCCCGCTACTGGACCTCTGCTAGCTGGCGAAATGCCTAATTTGTCCCACATCTTAATAATTATCATACATAGTCACTTAGGCGCAAATGCCAATAGATAGCAGGAATTTGAAAGTCCAACCTCGGCAAATTCCTCGCTCTTTTCGAGGCTCTGGCAAATTTTCTCATGGTTTATATGGTACGAAAAGTGTTCAGCGTTAATGCGAAGGAGTGGATAGCGCCCTCTACTTTGAAGAACATTAGATCTTGTGGTAGCAATAGATGTCTTTGCTGTAAATCTTTGAATACCGAAAATTGCTACGAAAGTTTCAGTACAGGCAACCGGTTTATCTTTGATCAGCCAGGTGTTTTTACTTGTAAAAGTAGAAATGTTATTTATCTTATATCATGTAGCAGATGTGGAATGCAATATGTAGGACAGACAAAGCAACCGCTACATTGTAGATTAAATGGTCATCGTCATTCAGTATTAAAAGGTCACTTAAACACATATCTTAGCAATCACTTTAAGCAAGATCATCATTCTTGGACTGATGTTGAATTGCAAATTATTGATCATGTTGATGACAATATATACATATCACCGGAAGAGATAAACAGAGAGCTCAACCGCAAGGAAGACATGCATATCAAGATGCTCAATACCTTATACCCCTTGGGTTTGAATGATAGAGTTTTGGGAGGTGGATGTGTATCTCAGCAGTCCATATCCAATGATCAATTTTTTAGTTATCCGATTAGCAGACGAAAAAGGAGTCACGGAATAAGAAAATCGGGTAGAAAAAGCTCAGGTATTATGGAACTTGACAATACCTATCAAGAATTACAAGATTCTTTTGAGACGCGTAGGATGTCAAGGTTTTATCATCATCTAAAATCTCTCCCTAAAACTATGCTAAGAGCCATTCTAGGCAAGACAAGGATGAGGCAAACATGATGACATTTGTACTAACAGCATACATTCAAAATAAACTTAACCTAGACTCGGAGAACAAAAATGTAAAAGAACGAGCAACCATAATTATCCCGTTCGAATCTCAGACAATAGACTCACTCAATCTCATGTCTATATTCTGCGATCACAGTGTGTGCAAGCTAATTCCAAGCACAATTCAAGAACGTTATCCACCGAAAATATTCTATAAATTAGATAAACCCACTGCATTGAAGTTTTGCAATTATGGGCGTTTTTTGAATAACCTAAAGTTTCAGGATGTGATGCACATCATGAACAATCCATGCTCATGTAGCAAGAGGCAATCTTTTGTTTACCCACATTATGGTCACGTAATAACGGGTGATCTGGATATTGTGGATGATGAAGACTTACGTCAACTCTTCAGTTTTGGTACCAAACACAGAATCCCCAAAAGCCTTAGTTGGAGTGCCATAACAACTCAAATTAGTAATTCATTAGATGAGCATATTACAAAAATAAGTAAGAAAGAGAGGCTTGAGGCTACTTTATTCTCAGCGTGGAAATCAAGAATCATGGCACTGATTAAAGATCGAATATATCTTGCCAAGAAATCCTCGAATAGATTTCGCGCACACAGTAATCGACACAAGATTAATGCCAAAATGGGTAAAAATCTGAAAGAATTGCAGAATGACGTCATAATTACGCCAGTTGATAAAGCATCTAATAATTATGCCTTTATTTGCAAAAAGTTTTATCTCCAAATTCTCTTAGCCGAGTTGGGAATTGATATTTCCACGTCGAACATATCGGGTAATGATACCTATGGTCCAGAGCAAATTTTAGCGCAGAATGTAATTGAGCAACACACAACAATTATGAAAAGCGAGTTTAAACTATCTGTCTGTGAAAAAGACAGAAAATTACCAAAATTATATTGGATTCCAAAATTTCACAAAACTCCATGCAAATTTAGATTCATAGCAGGAGCACGACAATGCACATCGAAAAAGCTTTCCATCAAAGTAAATTCAGCCTTAAGTATTTTGCGTGACAATTTTCAGAGATATTGTATGGCAATTAAGAGAAACAGCGGTTTCGATTGCTTCTGGAGTATAAAGTCCACACAAGAATTTCTACACAGATTAAATTCGACACAAGTTCATTCATTGCAAGTTTTCGATTTTTCAACCTTATATACGAATCTTGATCAAAAATTGATTGAAGATCACATATTCGCTATTATGGATTTGGTGTTTAATTCCTCAAATAGAAAATTTATTTGCATTGGATATGATAAGTCCTTTTGCTCAATGAAAAAATATAGTGGTTATCACTGTTTTGATAAACAGAAGTTAAAAGAAGCCATACATTTCCTATTATCACAGACCTACGTCACATTCGGTCATTTAGTTTTTCAGGCAGATTAAAGGCATTCCAATGGGAGGAAATTCTAGTCCACTCCTAGCTGACCTATTCCTCTTACACTGCGAATATGTTTTTATGCAAAATTTGATAAAGACTAAGAAATATCATTTAGCACGCTTGTTATCACCTACATCAAGATACATAGACGATATATGTGTTGTCAATTATAAACACTTTAATTCGTTGATTCAAAGAATTTATCCACCTGACTTGTTGGCGGAGAGAAATGGTGATAACAATAAAGAGGTAGTTTACCTTGATGTGAAAATACAAATCTCACAGAACAGGTTGAGAACTTCAGTATATCACAAGGTAGATGACTTCTCTTTCTCTGTGGTGCAACTGACTTTTCCAGAGAGCATGATCCCATTACAGATGGCCCTTCATGTATTCGCGTCGCAGGTAGTCAGATATTGTAGAATATGCTCGAAGTTACAAGATGCTGTACACAAAACTAACAAGACACTAAATATCATGAAATCTAGAGGTTATTCTCAGCATGACTTGATGAGTTACACAGAAAAGGCTCTCACAAGGCATAATGAATCGCTTCACAAATATGGTCTTTTCTCGGCTCGACAATTCACTTCACTCTGTGAATTTCAATGAGGCACGCGACCAACAAACGACTCACATTTTCCTTAATGCCTTGCTGCATAGGTGAATAAACGACTAACAATGACTTGTAGCCATCATATGGGGGTGGGCGGTGAAGAGTGAATACAGAGCGCTTAGCGTGGCTTACGGGAGATGAGAGAGCTCCCATTCTTAAGTCTTGATGTATGAGGCGAAGTTTGTGTAAAGGCGGATTACATATTTATCACACAGCGATTACATCTTTATGAGATTCGAGGATGAACAGGATCTGTTTACTTGTGGGAATCGAAAAGGCAAAGATTGATGTACAGGATTTGTTTACATGTGAGGATCGCAAAAAGCATACTGTATTTATTGATGGGATGAATTTAATGACAGGATCTGTTTACATGTGGGAAACGCAACAATTGAATGATGTCTGATTTATCTTTGTCACATATCTTTCAAGACATATCATTACCTATTCAGTATTTTGTCAGCCACTATGTGTGGGACCCCGCTCGTCTGGGTTTGAGTGTTCAGGTTAGGGGTCGAAACACAACTAGACGAGTACCTGCTGATGACTGACGGACTGCAGTATTATGTTTTATATCCCTTAATCGGTAGCTGAAGTAGTGGTCGATGTATTGTAATTCAAATGAAGAAATGTGGAATTACATGAAGTACTATAGTCTTAGGTATAGTGTGTATAGTTTCATTGCTTTCGGTGTAGTAGAGTGTCATTGTAGTTCTATTGTTTACCTCCATTATCCACTTTCCACTTATCCACTTAGTGTAGTGTCAGATATAGTTCACTTGTAATCAGTGTAGTAGCATAGTTGTATTTCCATATTTTACCTCCACTTTTCCAATCTTTATTCATCGGTTTCTTGTTGTTTTATAATATCCATTTTTAATTTCGTTAACCTATGGTGACCATTGTCTTATTCTATTTCCACTATCAGCATCTGTCGTCGGTACAGTATATTAGAAGTCTGTTTTGAACGTGTATACGGCAGTGTTTGGAATCTATGGTATTAGTATATTAACAGCAAGAATGAGTAGTATTACAAGTCTTAAGATTTCCATTTTTACCAGATATTTTACCAAAGCTGATCAATTTTAATTCGTTGCCACGAGAAAGCTACATTGAGTTCTTTTAAGAACTGATTAATCCAATGGTTACAGTAGCATTGCCTTTGTACACTTGCGGATTGGAGAACGCCATCAGTCCTCCTTAGGACTACTTTAACTAATAATTTAAATTAGTAAGCATTATATTCTATTATAAATGGCTACTGGGATGACTTTCATCATCGTATGAGAATTGTTGACAGCAATGACATGGGAAGTTGTAGGCATCAATAGTTTGTTGTCAAAATTCCATCAGTGTTTTCTAAACTGAAAATTGTGAAAATGAAATGCTTAGTGATGAGGAATGTTGTTTTAAATTACAGGGCGAAGTAATTCCTTCGCAAGTGAAAAAAGTGTCTCCAACCTATCGATTTTATTTACATAAAACAAAAAATGCAGTTTGTTCACTGTTGCTTTGCATTCATGAATTTCAATGTCAGTAAATTGTCATTACGCGTCTCTGTTACAATATGATCCATGACCTGAATGCTGCGCTCTAAAATGCGGCTCCTTTGTATCACATCCACTGCTGGTGGCTCCACCATCCGATGATTAGAGAGACAGGAGAGCGCACGGTTGAGATGTTTTTCAAACCATACCGCCACCCTACATTTGTAACCTGTGGTATTTCGAATATATCTGATCGGTTGTATTCCCCATGTAGCGTGTCATAGTATCTCAGATCCTCCATGAATGCATAGCACACAGTTGGTGATGTTGATGTGTATAGAAAGCTTCCATCCATCAGTAGACGTAGTAGGCCTACGCTGTCAAACACGTGACACCCAACGTACTGAGGTGGAAAGCAACGCATTACTTCAGATTGTCGCTGTCTGCACACGACGATTAATTGATGCACCCTTGAAAACAAAGTAGAGTAGAATGAAATACATCTTTATGTGGTTCCTATAGTGATCACTTCCAGTTTAGGCCTATGCTATGCATAACTTTGGTGTTCAACGATTTTCAATGGTTTATAGTGGCTTCGATAACTAATAAATGTAGAGATAATGACATGTAATTGCGTATTCATAGAAACTCATGTCACAACTAATATAAATATCAAATTGACTTGTTCTCCTATCCGTTGACCGGTACATTCCAATTCATAATTATGGGAAAAGTCAGGTTAGTGCACTTCGAATGAACAATAATATACAATAAAAAGTTAATATATGCTTAATAAGTGTAGCCAGGGCTGTTGAAAGCGTTCACGCCGGTCATCGGGTAATATAAAAGAAAGAAATAATACTTAGATGGCGTACCGAACAATAAAACATATTTACAATCTTTATACAAGACATACCAGAAAAGAATAAACATAGAAGGGGTTCATCAGCAAAATGACCAGCTAGGTCGCGTTTCGGGTCCTTTAACATTTTGTACGCTCAAACCCTAGCTGGCGGACCCCCGCCAAAAAGGCGGACCCCACACATGACTTAACAATGATAACACTCTTAAATGAAGCCACACAAAATACAAAATTCTCTGGCTGACTGCAAACCAAATTTAAACAAAACTAAAAAATGCTTTTTCAACAGTCTCTCCATACATTTGATTAACTTGCAGGCTTCATATCCGCGTTTCACAAAAACTTTAAACGTGCTTTTAGCTTTAACAATGGCATACGGCAGATGAGAACATATCCTAAGGTAATGAAGAACTTGACTGGCAAAGACATTCGCACCCATATGAAGAGGAAGAAGACTGTCGGGAAAAGTGAAAACAATAACATCAAAACAAAATTGCTCAACCTTATGAAAAACTGATGTATGTAAACCATCACTACAAATATTAAGCTTGACATCGAGATATTCTACTGAGGTGTTATCCGTCCCATTTCTCTCAGCCTTCAAATCCGCGGGATAAATCTTAGTCACCAAAGTGTCAAAATGTTTATAATTGAAAAGACATATATCATCGATGTAACGTGTGGTGCAAGACATCAATCTAGCTAATCCGAATTTCTTGTTCGACACTAACGATTTCATAAAAACGAATTCACAGTGGCACAAAAACAAATCAGCTAACATAGGGCTGCAATTTCCCCCCATAGGAATGCCCCTAACCTGCTTGAATGCCAAGCCACCAAAAACAACGAAAACTTCCGAAATAACAAACTTAATTGCGGACTTCAACATTTCCAAACTAAAACAGTGATAACCTTTGTACGTTTTACCAGCGAAAAAAGTTTTGAAAAAAAAATTCATTCAACTTCAATTCAAAACTTCATTTTGGCGAGCTACTTTTGAGATAATTTACATCACTTCACCTCATTAAAGTGATAGTACATGCGTCTTTGACGAATTTTCTGATGATAGGTCAGATACATGTATCATTTAGTGAATAATTGATTCTTTTTTATCAGCAATTTGCCATTTCCATAAACGTTTCTACCAGGATTTATCATTAGGCTAACTGACAACTACATGTATGTCGCAATAATATTAATGATAGTGTTGTTATCTACATTCATAGCTGTTGTGCCTCAAACAATCATGTGAATGGAACTCCAGGCTTCAAATTGGTCAAGAACCTTACTTTGTCTAGCAGAAATAGTTCAGCAGTCCCACATGATACAATCAATACTGCCAGTCTGATCTCTTAAGCTTTGCTTGATAGGCAAAGTGCTTGACGTTCTTCTCCTTTCAACGTTCTGAAATAAATACATGAAACTCTATTTTTAAAAAACTTTTTTCTGTTTCTTTAAACCAAAACCTAAAACATGCCATCATTTGCCATCAA
Source organism: Prostheceraeus crozeri (assembly GCA_907163375.1). Lineage (NCBI taxonomy): Eukaryota > Metazoa > Platyhelminthes > Polycladida > Euryleptidae > Prostheceraeus > Prostheceraeus crozeri. The sequence continues at coordinate 112,766 of CAJQUW010004964.1, forward strand.
ATTTTCTATATTTCATCTTCAACTTTCATCTACTGTGATGATGCGTTTCCGAATTGCTGGCTGACTCAGACAAGGCATTTTCACGCCCAATCTTTCATTTTCTTGCAAACTGTCGTCATTTCCTTTGTACTCAAACCGCAAGACATCAAAATAGCTGTTAAGTTAGTTGACGATCATTCAATGTGATCATATCTCATCAACGCATGACGCCTTGTCTCATCAATTTCAAAGTCCTGTCCAACACACATTACTTCATCATTTGCCGGTTCTCGTTCAGAATGCACCTACATCCGCTTCGATGGGTGTATATATGCCGAGTCGTCTGTTCTAGTTGTATAGCCAAATGGACTTTCGCATTTACTTGTAGACTAAAATTTTTTGTCTTTGTTAGTCATTCCCCATGATTTAAGTGCTATGTCAAAAACTTTGCCTAAATATGCCAGGAATTTCTTTCCTTTTCCTTAGTTAGTGTATCTTCTTTTGTTGCAACTTCAGGAAACTAAATGCTGACCTACGTTTCTGGTGTTCGTCTGTCATAATATCCAACCTTTCGCAGGTCTTCCATCTCCTTTAGTGCTTGAAGTCATGCATCCATGCCTTTTACTCGAGGCAGAGTTTTTGAAGTCTTGAGGTCATTAATGGAAGATGTTCTTTTCTTTTACCAGTTCTTAGATGCATTAATACCTTTTGTCTTCAAGGAATTCGCTGCAAATTTAGACATTCTCCTTGACGAATGAAATTTATTCGTTTGTAGCAGTGCGTATATGGACTATTGACAGCCATCCTCACCTACTGTCTTCACTCGAGCTCGGTGGCACGTCCTGTTTGGGACCAGGTTGATATTGCTATCGAGCAGACCTATAACTATCTAAATGTAAAGCAAAAATTTCTGTTTCATTGGTTGGAGGCACTTTATTAAAAATAGCCTTTATGTGACTCGTTTTCCTCATCTAGATCAATTTCCTCACCTAATGCCAACACAGCCTGAAAGAATTATTTTTTGGAATATCCCTAGTGTGGACATTTCTCTTCATAATATGCAGCACATGCTGCCAGAGGCTACACAGTGCAGTCGCTTGAGAATGGCCTGCGATGTAGGCCGAAAGATCTCGCGCTAGAAAGGAATCGTCTTAGATGTCAATAAATGAGGGAAGCCTCTACTTGAAATAATATCTTTTCAATTTTCTCAATACTCAAAGAATGGGTATTTACGGTAAAAGCGATCAACATGCGTGTAGATGTACAATATGCAATGTCATTACATAATAGTTGGTTAACATCTGAACTATCCGGTGCCGGATAGACAGCTATCTGGTTGCCACCAGATAGCAAAACCCCTATCCGGTGCAACCCTAATTGTGACATTTTGACAGCTGTTCTAAAGCTATTCTCATTTAATTTAAGAATTGTTTCACTCATTTTATCAATTTTTGTGAGTTTCCGTTGCACCTTGGTCAAGTGCTTGGGTCAGCGGTCTAGAGGTGGGGCACGAACCCCGAAAGTGTCAATGGAAGTCGGCAGGAAGGGCATCAGGGTAAAAGTTTACAATGATCCAGCTGACTATGTCAGCACCGCACAAGCTCCCCAAAATGGGGGAGCAGTGACGTTGAAACCTAATTCATTAAGTTTTTTCTATCTCCTAGTAGCGCTGTATCTGTATGATGCTTGGTACATATATTTTAACCATTATGCGATACATTGACAAAACACTGCGAAAGTGGAATAGAGAAGTTGCGATTGGCAAATCTACTACACCTTTTTCTATTCTAATTAAAGCTTGTTCCGTTCTATTTAAAACTTTGTCTCGATCAATTTAAAAGCATTCTATTCAGTTAAAAGCCTGTCCCACTCAATTCAAAAATGTTCAGTTCAGTTTGAAGCTTGTCCTATACAATTTAAAAAAATAAATTTCGTTTAAAACCTGTTCCATTCAATTCAAAGTATTAATTTGAAAACGTGTTCCATTCTTCAACTAAAAACAAATCATTCAACAATATCATAGTATTCCATGATGCATGCGCAGCATGGACTCTGCTGAGTATAATTACACGAATCTTCCTAATTATTGTGAAAATGTTAAATAAAGCAATGAGCAATGAAGCACTTTATCCAAAAAGTGTTTATCAACTCACCAGTGTAAGACTACACTATGTACACCGATATCTCTCTTGTCCGCAGCATCCACGTAAAATCGTTGCACATGATTGTACGTTGCATCGTTCACATGAACTCAAATCACTTTTGGCTCTTACTGTCCTGTCCAGTACAGTTTCTATCACTCGAAGTCTATGTGTCTATAGTCACTATGCCACTATGTTCATTTTGGGTAAGATAACCTTAGCCATTCAAAAGTTCAGTCACTTGGCCACTCATGTTTACACTGTCTCTTCTCCGATGACAAGAGGTATTCGATAGGGCTCAAATGAGACCAAATAAGCAGCCATCCTGAGGATACGGGAGTGTTCAGGTTTTGTAGATGACCAATGCGAATATTACAATCGTATGCAACGATTTTACGTAGATGCTGTGGACAAGAAAGACTTGCAATGCAGTCTTACATTGATGAGTTGATAAACACTTTTTGGATGAAGTGTTTCATTGTTATTTTTAGGAAGATTCGCATAACTTAATTCAGCAGTTTCCATGCTCTACATGTATCATGAAATATTGTGATGTTATTGATTGTTTCAATGTTGTTTTGTTTTTGTTGCAGAATGGAACAAGTTTTAAACGGAATGGATATTTTTAAATTGAATAGGACACGCTTTAAACTGTATATGCTTGGCTTTGTGATTTTTTGATCGTGTGTATGAGCCCCGTGAGAATCATAGGAAGTCGGTAGGAAGGGCATTCGAACTAGAAGTATCAAAACTCTCCAGAAAAATGTGACTGAGTCGCTAAAGCGATCAACAAATATTTGGATATGTAAAATCACATTTTAAAACTGCAAGCAGAGAACTTTTCTCATATAACCACTACGAATTGGGACTCAGTATGATAAATAGTGTTTTCCATTAGCCAGCGTATCCTATCTTTGATATGCGGGTTGTATACGGCTGCAGATGCGGGTTATTGTCTGACACAGGTTTTTCGCATTATCAAAATGCATTGGTGTGGATAATCAGTTGGAGAAAGCAACTACAAGAATGTTGTTGTTTGTTTTCATTTATTTGTTCTGATATCATAAATCAACTATGAATGCTTGTATGCAGTAGAGAATGTAAAGCTCATTCAAATTTCGCACAGGCTGAATGTCACATTAGGTTTTAGAATAGTTTATTGGTTTTATGGTTATGGTTTTATAATTATTTATGGAATTAATAAAATATTTTTTATAGTTTATGGTTTTAGAATAGGAATATTAACAATTCTTCTATTTTAATGAAGCGCCATCAGATATCTGTCGCATACTTCCAGCATAATGATGAAGTATATTATCTCCGCCAATTAAGTATGTCATCGTGCTCACCATCGCTCATGGATCGACTAGCTCTCAAAGTGTTCCTTCATGTCGGCTTTGATTTTGGATTGTGATGAAAACTTCATGTCTAGGTAATTGTCATAACTGGATGGGCCTTATTGTGAGTATTCGTTATCTGAATCTATAAATCTCTCATTCTAAACTATTTGTACATGCGGAGATAGTGCATTGATCCGCTCGCAGGAAGAATAACCAAGTGGTCGCAATTAATATTACGTTAATTCAAGTAACAGCAGCTACTAATCGAGAGAGCCGACTCATGGCAACTCTGATGAATATTTATTTTACAAAATTTTAACTGAAGTGCATGTGGTATTTATTGGCATTGAATTTTATTTTTGACCCTGATCGCTAAATAGAGTTAATCTGATAGAAAATTCAACCGATTGATTGAAGAAGCCAATTCAGGGAGTTATTGAACGATGGCATCGCACCGAAACCGACGAAATATTTAAAAATAATGGTGGTTTATCGTCACTTCTCCCCCATCTTGGGGGCTTGGCATAGTCAGTGTGCTGACATAGTCAGACTTTAATCTGAAGCGTTGTGATCTTTTAGTCCGGATGCCCTTCCTGACGACTTCCAATAACACTTTCGGGCTCGACCTCTGAACCGAAAGATCGCTATGCTAGGCACTTAACCACTGTGACACGGAGACCACGGATTTAGCTGAAACATATTTCTGTTTCTTACTGTATTTATTGGTGGGCCTAGTAGTAATGAGCAAATTAGTTAACGTGTAATATTGTTGAATATATCTATCCAGCTAATGTAATTTTATGTTAAAAAGCTATTTAAATGGTTTCTGTAGTTTTGGATTCCATAGAGATTACTCTTGCCACAATTTGTATTCCATTCGGGTATTCATAATCAACAATTACTTGTCCATCCTGATTGAAAGATGCAGCGCTGGCAAGATCAGCAGTCACCACTGCGAAGCTAGGGCTATTATTCAGGGTGTCCGCGCTCCCTGGAAAATGACTTTTACCCTGGAAAGCCTTGAAATCCTGGAAAACTCCTGGAAATTTTGAGACTAATTAAAACACTAATTGCAAGTTGTTGAAGTCATACTTACTCTATGGTTGAAGTGTTTTCTACTTTTCTAGATTTTATTCTTCGTATCTCTACTTATTTGTTACAATCATTCTTACAATCCTTCATTCTCATACATTTTTTTAGAATATTTCAGTGACTGGTATTTCCTATCATAACGTATACAACATTAATGAGACCAAAAATCACTGATATGATGCTTAGTTTTATTAGATGAGGACAGATGTCGAGTCCACCAGGCCTCTTTGACAATCCTTTTTCGCCAGTTGCACTCCCGGTCAATAACTTTCATCCCGTCGAAATTCACGTTGTGACCGGAGTCCCATGCATGGTGGGCAACCTCCGAACGCAGGACATCACAATCGCGAATGGCTTTAGCGTGTTCTTTCTTTCTTTCCTCCATGGTTCGCCCTGACTCCCCAACATAGCTCCACTCACAGTCCTGATGGGCACATGGCAGCTGGTAAACCACTCCAAACTGTGTGGCAGGAGCAGGACGTTTCCTCACCAACTGACTCCTTAATGTGGTCGTAGGCCTCATCCCGACACGAACCTCCACTTTCCGCAAAACACTCCTGATCCGCTCCGATATTACTGGAATGTAAGGGATCGAGCCGCTGAAGGTGTGATGTTCGGTGTCATCAGGCAAGCGATGGGAGACTGACCACCACTTACGACACTCATCGCTCGAATACCCATTCGCCATCAGAGTCTCTTTGACGTAGGCCTTCTCACCAGATGCATTGGCATCAGAGCAAATGCTGTCGGCACGCCCGGACAAGCACCTGACCAATCCCTTAAAAACACCAAGAGGATGAGCGGACTGACGATGGATATAGCGGTCAGAGTGAGTTGCCTTACGGTGCACAGAAAAGCACAACCCCGTAGACTGTCTCTCAATCTTCACATCCAAGAACGGTAGAGTACCATCCATCTCTTTCTCCATTGTGAAGCTGATGTTGGGATTGAGGTTGTTCAAAAATTCCATAAATGCAGGCAAGTCGTCTGGAGAAGTTTGCCAATGAACCAGTATGTCATCGACATACCTAAGCCAGAACCCAGGGAAATAGTCACCCGATGCCAAACACATGCGTTTAGCTCTCCTTTCAAAATTGATCATGAACAGGTTCGCAGCAACGGGGCCCAAGCTATTACCCATTGCAACGCCGTCTGATTGGATGAAGATCCCATCAAAATGACGAAAGTAGCCACAGGTCAAGACAAGACGGCAAAGTCTTACAATCTCAGTAGCAGAGAACTGAGTCCTGTCTTGCAAGCTGGTGTCACCATGAAGTAAGTCATTAAAAATATCCAAGGTCTCGTCCAAAGGGATGCTCGTAAATAACTATGTTGGGGAGTCAGGGCGAACCATGGAGGAAAGAAAGAAAGAACACGCTAAAGCCATTCGCGATTGTGATGTCCTGCGTTCGGAGGTTGCCCACCATGCATGGGACTCCAGTCACAACGTGAATTTCGACGGGATGAAAGTTATTGACCGGGAGTGCAACTGGCGAAAAAGGATTGTCAAAGAGGCCTGGTGTACTCGACATCTGTCCTCATCTAATAAAACTAAGCATCATATCAGTGATTTTTGGTTTCCTTAGCATTTTCTTCCTTTTCTTTACTGTTACTTTCCAGTATTTGTAGATAGTATCTTCGTGCCTTAATTTTCTTGTGAAGTCATGTAATTTTATTCTCTGCTCGTTCGTATTTCTATTGTGTAATTTGTGTCTGACCATTGCAGTATGAGTGATGTTAATCATCTAATGTGTTTATGTCATTCGCCTGACGATAGCCGGCTGTGCTGGCTGAAAGGCCTCGCAATAAAAAATCGAGAAATCTAGTAAGATCAACTAGTTTTTTGGGCTTCCTTCACAAGATGAATAGAAACCCAGGCCCACTTTTTCCTGAAATTAATGAGACTGAACTGCGTGGTATGGTTAACTACGAAATGTTGTCGAACTCAACAAACGAAAAACGCTGCGCGGTTTGGTGAAGTAGAAGTTTTAAATTCCCTCATTAACGTCGTGTGGTATCGGGAACTAGGAGCCGTAAACTCCTTTATTAACGTCGTGCGGAATGGCGAACTATGAGCTGTAAACTCCCTCATTAACGTCGTGTGGTATGGGGAACTAGGAGCCGTAATCTAGGATTAATGCTATTGCACACTTGACTGCCGTGTGGCAGAATCTACTGACGCAAAATGGTGCTGAACCTATAAACTTCACTTCATTTAGGCACCAGGCTTCTTCCGAATGATCCGAGGCTAATATCGGATATTTTCAAACACATTTCAAGTAGGTTTTCAATATGGAGATATATTATTCCCGACACGTCGTGTGCCAAAGAGCTTTCCTCGGTCAATTCTTCTGTGTCATTCTCTTAAGCTGATTGTGATTATTCTCATGCATATGCAGCACATCAACCATTATGTTCCTCTTTCTGGCTCTTGGTCTTCCACCTTCCACGGATTCACGCAGCAATGCTTCCGTTCAAATGATCTTACCTGAATGACAACGCTCTGACGTTCACCTTGTTGCATTTTATTATAGAGTGGACTTAACAGGTATTCCGTCAATTGTTGCATTTCATTGTTAAGTCTTATATTTTTCGTAATTGATTGTTATACTCTTTCTCTATTTTGTTCTCCTCAATCCGCAAGCTTTAAATTTGTTACGATCGATTATATTTTCATTTTTTAATAAATATGATGTAGCCGTCTGATGCATACATTGGTATTTTTTATTTGGAATCACCTGCGCCTTAGAAGTTCAATCAATTTCACGCCACTTTTCAGATTTTTTCGTCAAAATATTAATTTTATGGTGTGTAAACTCCTTAGCCACAGACCTTTGGGTAGATTTTTCCCGGAATACATCTGAGTAAAATTTCCTTGCAGAAAGTCTGGAAATTTTCGTTCAGATTTGACCCCTGATTTTTGGTAAATTTCCCTGGAAAACCTGGAAATTGAATTTTACCCTGGAAATCCTGGAAAACACCTGGAAATTTTCATTCAAATTTGCACGGACACCCTGATTATTCTAGAAAACACTACTTTCAAGTTAATCAAGTTCCTGGATCATAACTAATTCCAACGACTGATGGATGATGTTAAATTATAGCTGATTCTAATTACTTGCCAAGTAATAAGTATATATCTTGAGTTAATATTCCAGGGTTCCCAGGTACCCGGGAAACCGAGAAAAACGAAAACAAAATTCCCGGCCGGGAAAAACCCGGGAAAACGAAAAATATCAACGATATCCGGGAAAAACCCGGTAAATTTTGAAAAGTATAAGCTTTTTCTTCTTTTCATGTATACGCTTCCTTCCAGATATCTTTGGATCATGCTGCCTAGAGAATTGCGAATTTTTTTCAAGGAATTGAAATGCCAATGCGATGATCAATGACAATGTGCTATACTCATCATGTGCTTAGATATATCTTATTGTTAATATGACTTTTACAAAATGATGTTCTAGTTTTTTCTTCCGACTTTTTGGAGAATCATGTCTAAATGATATGAGTGTGTGTGTCTACCCTGCTTGTAATGATTCTCAATGATTCTTTCGGTGCTGCTAAGCTGTTGTTCATCAAATCAATCGCGCGAGCCGTCGAGTGATTTCTGCGCAAAGATCAGGATGAGAAACTATTGATATTGGAATAGTACGACGACCTCTCCAGCGTGATGGTGAATCTGATGTCTCGATTCATCAAGTCCAAACTTTTAGAGAAAGCTGTCTTCAAAAAGTTCTCAAAAATTGATATTGAAAATGAGAGTAACCAGAAATCTTTTTCCGATATTCAGTTTGGATATGAGGTGGAGGAAGAACTCAAAAGGCTGAAGAATGAAGACCTCTGTTCGGCAGCTGAAGTACTTCAATTCAAGGCGCATTGCAAAAGAATGTTCATTGCTATGGTGAAGGGGTTGTTTGAAAAGTCTCCGGCATCCTACGGGATAGTCAAAGAACTCCGATGCTTCAGTCCACACCATATAAAACAACACTCGGTAAGTCATGCCGTCGTTTCAAAAAGGTGCTGGCATATCTACAAGATATTGGACGAGTGAAGGCATTCGAATGTGATGATCTTCACGAGCAGTTTCCCAAGATGCTAGACGAATTTCGCTGCCAGACCTTTGATGAAGATGAGCGGGCTGACAAACTGTATCATGACTTCATGAACAAGAAAGATCAATTCAGAGCACTGTGGTGCATCATAAAGAAGATCCTGTTGCTGTCGTATGGTCAAGCCCAAGTGGAACGAGGTTTCTCCATCAACAAAGAGGTGTCATCGACAAATATGTCCCAAAGAACTTTGATGGCACGTAGAATAATTAAGGATCATATGATGAGCATCGGTGGAATTGATAATTTTGTGATTACAAAAGAACTAATCCAGTCCTGCAAGCTCTCGCGACAACAATACATGAGATCATTGGAATCTGAAAAAAAACAAAAATGAAGAGAAAGTGAAATGTGAGAAACGAAATATCATAATGAAGAGCATGGAGGATCTGAAAGAAAAACGGAGAAAGACAGAAGCCAACATTTCTCTCTTGAAAAGTGATGCAGAACTAACTTACGACGAAGCCGAGCGAACGGGACAAATAACTTTGGTTACAAAGGCAAACGCATTGAGAAGAAGATCCACTGAACTTCAAGGTGAGATGCGAAAAATGACTGCTGATTTGGAAGAAAAAGAGAAGCTACTGAAGAACATATAGTGATTTGTTTATACCGTGCTGTTGCTTACTTTCACCGCTTCCATTTTCCAATATTAAGTTTCGGGTAATAGTTATTTTTGATAGTTTAGACCGATGCTCTTCCGCTATAGTTTGCAATTGTTTTTTATATGTATCAAGTACCGGTATAAGTTGTTATTCTATTCTGAAACTAAGAAACAGTCTTCATATCTATTCAGACAGCTATTCAGCTGACCAACTTGTATGGTTGCTGCTTGATGCTGCTTTAAACTTGCTACATGATTTTTCTTTTTATCGAACATATTCATTGTTCGCATTCTGGCAAGTAACATGCTTAATACGATCTAAATCATGCAGTTTCTATTAATTAATCAGCTCTTTGTTCCGATGCCGCGTATGTTGTTGTTTTTTATGCTGTCATTGTCACAAGCTGTACGCTGTAGCCTATATGCTACGCTGGTGTGAAAACCGTCTTAAAGATCTGTTTTTATAATAATAATCATTGTTTTACATGCGATTAAAAGTCAGTAATTTCCAAAGATTCATGATGTGATTTTCTAGAAAGAGTTGAGATTTTGAAAATTGTTTTGTTTTTTACGAATATACAGTTTTTCGATACTATAGTCTTCTACGTGTTGGTGCTATATTGAGCAAATGGGGTAAAATTATCAACAGCAATTGAAATGTACTATAATACCGGTACGTTAAAACGTCATTGCCGTGATTAATCCACTATTCACTACGAAGATAATAGATGACTCAATGGCAAAATTTATTGCAAAAATCAGTCACGTCGACTAGGCTGTTGATGCACGTAGGCTTATTGCTGTGCGAATTTCGTATTATACAACTTCAACGCACAAAATGTTAATCGGGAAAAACCCGGGAATTTCGTTTTTCAAAAGCGTCAGAACCCTGATATTCGTTTGTTCGTTATACTTGACTACTATAATCAGAAAACTAAGAACATTGATTGAGAGATAAATTGATGCATTTTGATAAATATGCAAGTTTCGACTTACATTGAATTGTCCGGAGGACTTTGTCTGGCTGAGGTCATTAGATAAGACGTCCTCATACCTTTCCATTTATCTACAATAGCCAAGCCACAAATCGCACCCAATGAGGACTTGAATATAGATTTCTTGAACCAGTGAAAAACCTCAGAACAATTTTAAACCATCAAAATGAATTCAAATTTCATTGTGAAGCATTCTAACATGGAATTTCAGTGATCAATATTCATTTTATGTAAATTATCATGAAGTTCACAAGCGACACTAACAATCATACTCGTGGTCGTGTTACTGGAGCAGACACATTTGTCACAAATATAGCAATATCGTTGCTTTTGGTGGCTGCCCTCTTCTGCTGCTTTGCTTAGCAAAATTTCACGTCGGCCAAAAACATCATCTGCCGGATGCGTTAGCTGTCTTTCCGTTTCTTGTATCCCAAGAAGCCTTAAAGTGTTGAAATTTTGCTGGATTTGCTATCAGAACGCTACTACTGGCTAGTTTTTTTATACATAAACTCTGGACAGATTCAATGAAAGAGTCATTTGCTGTTTGGTCTACTGCCTTCTTCGCATTCAGGATTACAGATGGCAAAGCAGTATGTTTCACGGTGTGCTAGGAGAGGCGGTTTCATTTTGAAACTTTCCCATCGCCTTTCTCGACGGTTTCTGATGTATCTTTGTATGAAAATTTCGATAATCATGGTTTGAAAATCACACGATTAGACCTTTTCGAGAAAATGGCGGACAGAAAAGCCGATGTTGTTCGTCAGGAGTTTCCGATGTAATTTTATCCACCCTTTTCAAATATGATTGCTAGAAAATCACGGGATTTTGGATAGTGGACATGAAACCGAAACTGCAATCTGGTGCTAGATTAAAAAAGTCTTGATTATTTCGTCAACAGCTTTCTATGTAGTTTGACCCGCTCTTTTCAGTTATCACTGTTGGAATATCATGCGGCTAGTCTGGGGCTTTGGCTATTATGTATTATGCATCAACAGCAAGTCTTGGAGGTCTGACCGATCTGATGCGGACCACTGACTCACATATTTTGGCTTGTATACAAGCGAAAATGACGCTTCCAAGAGATTTTAAGCACCTTTTAGGACCTCCAAGACTTGTTGTTGATGCATAATACATAATAGCCGAACCCCAGACTGCTGTTTCAGTTTTATGTCCGCCGTTTTTCATTTTTAATATCTGTAATTTAGCTATATGGTATGCTAAACAACAATTTTGCGGTTTGATATTACAATCAATTGCGACTATTTAAACAATTAGAGAGCAACGATTTCGGTGGTCTAAGAATAGTTGAAAGGTTGAAATATTCTGTGACGCTGTTAATGAGTGGATCAATGGATTTGGTTGATGTTATCTCAGATTGCATTAAATGTCAACAATCGTGTCACATTGTCAAGAGCAAATGCTGCTCTGTGGTAAAATTCTTTTGTGCTGATACCAATGTGTATGTACAGCTAAACGAAGCCTCCATATCCTTAGTACTGCCTATTTGAATCAAGTAGAACTATTCTTGCCATATTTTTAGTGCTTGCACTGGAAAGTAGCATATAGGATTGTTAGTAGTGATTGTCTGGTAGATTTTTCAAAAGATATATACTACGAGTGTGTAGGCACAAAACTCTCCCGATTGTAGTTAGGCCGAAAATTATAATGACGTAAATAAAGACACAAGCTGGCCGACGTTTCCCGTCCTGACGCTTTATCAAGGCCTAATATGATAAAAGACATATTACTTTTATCATATGAGGCCTTGATAATGCGTCAGGACGGGAAACGTCGGCCACCTTGTGTCTTTATTTACGTCATTATAATTTTCGGCCTAACTGCAATCGGGAGAGTTTTGTGCCTACACACTCGTAGTATATATTTTTTGAATAATGGTCCTCCCGCCCAAAGCCATCAATTATGGTAGATTTTTATAAAGTGTATTTCAGGCTATTTAACATTAAATTATATTGAGCTATTATTTTCTGTTCAAAATGTAATGCTCATTGAAAAGATGATGAATTCCTTATTTGACAAAAAGTGCTTCAAATGGCCACAACAAAGCATACACTAGCAATAATACATAATTGGTGGTCACGAGGACTGTTACAAGTTTTGATATTGTTCAATAAGAGGGTTGTGGACTGAAGTCAATCGGTCGAACTGCTTTGTAAATTTTTTTACTATCTGCTCTCACAGGCAAATGAATGTTTGGCACCAGTAGCTCTAAGTGCATTGAAGCTCTTCTCAGTCAAATCGAGATGACCTTTTATACATGAACAATAAACCAAAGCCAGCTGCTCCTTTGCAGCAAATGAATTCTATCCTGCTTCTGAAGAAGATGACAACTAGAAGTCAATGAAAGTTTTCCCCGACCGCACTCCTGACCTAGGAATCGAATCGACATTCACGGAGGGGACGATCTTGCACATTCTTCACTAATCCGAACCGACGGTACAAAAGTAATGCGTGTGACGGCAGAAGTCATCGCTAACTGATATCGACAGCTTGTTGTCCTATTATTATTGAAACGAAGCTAGTAGTGTCTAATCTGTAGCGATACAGCATAACAGTATGTCATTCGACTACGTCGCACGGTGAAGATTAGCAAAAAAGGTAATGTTTTGAAACAATTTGACAATAATGTGATGATAATAATAAAATATTTTATTCACCAATACAACGAGCGGTATGGTATACAAAGGAAATGCACTTCAAGTAAACCTGGCGAACTTCACAAACGAGTTATTGTAGGAAGACAACTTTCTTTGAAAGCCGAATGGCTTTCTCTGATGTCTAGTCCTGTTAGAAGCAGGACGCACAATGAAAGAAATTGCCAAGCGGATGACATTCTGAGTTGTTCGCAATTATGTGAGTGAGTCTGATACGCTCTTTGTCCAACATAACTCGCAAGCTAGGCTTGGAGGTCACAGCTACCCGGCGACGAACGATGTGATCAAGCTGTTTGAGTTTTTTAGAATGAGATTGATTTATATTGCAAATGATATGCCAACAAAAGGATTTTTGAGACAAAACTAAACCAATATAAGATTTCCAAGCAATGTCATTGTTGTTGCAATTGCTACAAAGACGCTTGATAAAAGACAAAGCCCGGCAACATTTTTTGTACAGAAAGTTAAAATGAATGTCGAAATTGATATCAGACGAAAAATTGACTCCTAATAATTTAAGAGTTGAGACCTCTTCGATGACATAATTGTTAATTAACAGGGTCGAAGTGTGAAGGAAATCAAAGGACTTCCTGATGATGGTAAGGGACCTTGTTTTGAAGTGATTTATGGCAAGTTTCTTTTCACGACCCCATTCAACAAAGACGTCAATATCAGGTTGAAAAACCAAGTCATTGTAAGATGCTGAAAACTAATAGTTCAGAAAATATGGTAACTAAGTATGAGTAACTCGAAAATTCGTGGTGCCCTGTAAATCAGGGCACCACTAATTTTCAGTTGTAACCTAATGATACCATATTATAACAAAAATGACAAGTATTAAATCAATAACACGTTATTGAATTAATAGTTGTCATTCTCTTAAGATGCAATAAATATAATTCATTCTGTTGACAATAAAAGGAAAATATGTAGTCGATGTCACCTACAGCTGACTTCTGCCTTTACTTACATGTGCGAGCTCTTCTCCACCGCGAATGCGAGTTCGATTCCTAGGTCACGCGAATGCGGTTAAGGAATAAATGGTGTTGTTGTCTTTGTTTTGCTTGATATAGCTGTCATTCTCTTTAGATATTCAATATATTGCGACAAGCCATTTTGTTTATCAGCAGACCGTTCGGTTTTGAGACCTCTAAACTGTTGTTCCCGAGGTCTTAGACCGAAAACTCGCACGATAGCCGGGATTGAGCTCGGGCCTGTGAAAAACACCGGCTTGAGTCTCCAAGCCCGGAATCCCGATTTTTTAGACGAAAATTAACTATTTTGATCGATGTGTTGTATTTCCTACAGATATCAACAGATTTTCTAACCAAATGTAAATATTCATGGTTCCTTACTTCATTTTGTTTTTAATGGACTGAATCGAATGAGTGTCCTTTCCGAATCATAATCTTGAAGTATATGCATTCATTTGCAATTTTATCTTTTATGTCACAAACCTGGGCTCGAAACAGTGGTACGCCCGGGCTTGGAGAGGTTTCATTTCCAGACCCCGGGTTCATTATTACACAGGGATTACAAATATCGCACAATTAATATAGCACGAGAAAGTGTATAGCATCGTAAAAGCATCGTGTATAGCAGTGTAAAATATAGCATCGATCCCTAAAAAGTGCCGTCTGCTATTCAAATTGCTATTTATAGTAACAGAGTCAATTCAGAGGTACAAAATGGATGTCACGATCGGAGAGTTCATACTTGGCGTGTACGTACTTAATTGTGAAATTTGCTCGAATCGCCCCTCCCCGAATAGGTAGGCCCTACTTAACCGACAAGAATTAGTCTGATGAATGAATGTGTGACTAAATAAATTTAGTTCAATGACTAATGTAAAGGAATATGATAGAAACAGCATGAAGATCGCGAAATCCTGTACTTATAGAGTCAATTTCAGGGGAAGCTTTTTTCGTGAATAGCATGCAAAGAGTTCGTATGATCTCGTATAATGGTTTGCACTATTTTACTATGAGAACAGTGTTGACAGTTTCAAAATATACAGGGTTTAATTAATCAAATATACATTTGCACATTCTTATTCATTTTCTTCTTGTGCAATAACTAATTGACTCGACCTACGATAATTTCTCCTTGTTATCTGTAGGTTCCTCGTTCCCGTTTCAATGATCATCTGCAACGATATCATGGCATACATTTTTGGATTCTTCTTTGGGAAGACTCCGCTGATCAAATTGTCACCGAAAAAGACATGGGAAGGATTCATCGGGGGAGGAGTTTCAACTCTTGTCTTTGGAGTTCTCCTGTCTTGGGTCCTCTTACAGTATGATTACTTTGTCTGTCCTATTGAGTATGATGATGTTCGCGGTATCGTCACGAATGAATGCACTCGCAACCGCGCATTTAATCCGGTCCATTTCCACATTCCAAGATGGATGGTAAGTGGATACTGATCTTTTCTGTATTCATTGACAATGATATTCTTCTATTTGTCTAGGAATAGCTGCTTCACCTACAAGCGAAACTCAAAATTAACTTCATCTAATTAAATTTGACTGAATCAGGGCTACAGATAAACCATTGAAATAGGCATTTCACAAGGTGTGACCCAGGTGCATTGATGCTGCAAATGAGCGTTAAAAGGAAGCTGCTCTGATGTTCCTACGCCGACTCGATGCGGAAGTGCGCCAGTTGGTCTGTTTTATGAAAATGCCAATAAAATATATTTGGAAATATGCGATGAAATTATCAGAACTTCACAGCACATGCATGCTATCCGTTTAACCCAAAGCAGCAGTCTAAAAATAGCACATGTGCATTATTTTTAGATTAATCGGAATCAGGTAATATGTTTGTCGCTGTCCGGTAATGTCAGCCATTTCTTTTATCAGTTTATTTTATCATTTAAAATTAGTATTGAAGTGATGTTATGCGATCATTTATAATCTATTACCTATCCTTTATAAAAAAAGTTAGAGCTAGACCTCAAATGATCCAGAGAGCGTAAAAATGTATATGACCCTTGTTTTCAACATGGTACGTAGCTGAGATATTACAATACTGAATGATGGTTACTGTATCGCCACCAAATTGACAGATTTCACTCTCCTCACATCATTGATGCAATGATGGTGTTCAAGATATATCTACTGTATTCAATCCATTCATAGAACTTCTTTATGATCAATTGTCTATGTAAGCAACACATGAAAATTCAATTTCATGGATTAGAATACTGGTACCTTCATAAAGAAATCATCCAGATTTTAATCGATGTACATGAAAATTTTCTAATACACTGCTGGGTGGTCAATGAGAATTTACTATTGACAGCAATTGGTTATATTCATTAAATGTGATCCCTGTTCCTTAACACTAAAGTTTGGGTCTAATTAGTTATGTTGTGAATGATGGAAAAAGAACAGATTTTTAACCCTGCAGAAAAGTGACAGCGGAATTTCTCAGGTATGTGTTGACGTAGAAATTGCATTTGCCTATTCATATATTCTCATTACATAATTTGTGTACTATAATAAAGCTGATAGGATTTTTTATCTTTTGAATTCTCAGCTGCAGTGTGAGATGACAATCTCTCTGATGAATTTTTCAATTTCTTTTTTAGGAAGATAATTACGAGGTATAGTTCACTGTAGAGATAACAACTGGATGTGCAATGTTAATTTCTTACTTGGATTGCTTTTTAATGCAAAACTCCGAACTTAACCACGTTTTCATGTAAGCGCTTTAAGCCGTATATTAACTGCCACTTCATCTCAGGATTTGTGCTAATCATAAAAGCTCTTTAATGACTACTTTATATTTATGTTTGCTGTACGTAAGTGTGAGAAATGGATTCATGGAAGATGTGCCAAGATGAAGAGGGTGACGAGGAGGCTGGCGGAAGGAACTGAAGAGACGATTGAGACATTGAATGATCAAGTGGAAACGGTGAATGCGTTCAGTTATGTGGGTGACCGCATAAATGCTTCTGGTGGATGTGAGGCTGCAGTAACATTCCGAAAGGAGAGATTTTTACCAGCAGAGTTGATCCGTGTGGCATGTGCGGACGAAGGGTAATGAAGAATTCAGCTTGCTGTACGAAGTGTGAGAAATAGATTCATGGAAGATGCGCCAAGATGAAGAGGGTGACGAAGAGACTAGCGGAAGGTTTTGAATGCCAGAAATGCAAAGGAAGTGATGAAGGAACTGAAGAGACGATTGAGACATTGAATGATCAAGTGGAAACGGGGAATGCGTTCAGTTACCTTGGTGACCGCATAAATGCTTCTGGTGGATGTGAGGCTGCAGTAACATTCCGAACAAGACTTGGGTGGTTGAAATTTAGAGAGTGCGGAGAGCTGTTGACAGGAAGAAAATTCACGTTGAAGATGAAGGGCAAAATCTATCGCAGCTGTGTAAGACCTTGCATGATGTATGGAAGCGAAACATGGACTTTGAGAGAAACTGAGCTGGCTATTCTGAGACGAACGGAGAGGGCGATGGTGAGGACTATGTGTGGTGTCAAGATTATGGATAAGAGGAGCACTGAAGAGCTGATGCGCTTGCTTTGGTTGAATGAAGGTGCTGATAGCTTAGTAAGGACAAATGGAGTGAGATGGTATGGCCATGTTTTGAGGAGGGATGAAGGTAGTGCTTTGAGGAGAGCGCTGAATTTTGAAGCTGGAGGTAAAAGAAAGCAAGGACGACCCAAGAAAATGTGGAAGACTCAAGTGGAGGAGCAGTGTCGCAGGATAGGCCTGACGAAAAAGGACGCATTGGACAGATGGAAATGGAGACGAGGTGTGAAGGTAAGGTACATCCGGCTACCCTCGGACACCGGGAAATCACCGGATTAAAACTGGATAACTAACTAACGTGATTCTTGAAAATACGAGCACACTGTTTATCGACGTACTAGAAGAGGACTTGTTTATATGTAGACATTATTATGCATCACACATTTCCCGGAGAATATTTGGTAATATTTTGACAGTTGTCTTTCTGAATGGAAGTGCATTCAGGATTTCTTCGGGACTGAAAACTCTGCAGTACTAGAAATGCGCTGGATTACATACACTAAGTCTAGGCGCTATGTTTGCTATCAGTATATGAAATTTGGAAATACATGTAATTATCGAAAAAGTGTACCAGGATGTATTTTTGAAATCGGGATTCCTATGGATCATCTTATCTGGATTTTCTATGTTTTATACTTCTACGATTTTCTTGTGTTAAGAAGAACAATAGGATTTGCTTTGTGGTTGATAAATGCCTAGTCAAGAAAATGAACTGACTTACCTACATATTGAATAGAGAAGTGAGGTCGCATGTATTCTATATTCCGAGTGCCTTTGTGAAATGAAATGCAGCGAGCTGATTGCAGGGTTGCCACATCAGTGAATTTCGAATTTAGGTAATACTATTGAATTTTGTATTCAATATATTTTTTCTATTGTTTATGAACTTCCCTTATTTGAACAATCATTTAATTGCAAGGGTCAGAAGATGCTTGCTTATATTTTATCATTTAATTCGTCATTGGTTATTAAAGTGAATTTGAAAATGATTACATTTTTCTTCTAAGTGTACGCAACATATCAACATCACCGAATAGGTGAATATTTATTTGAGATTCTGGAACAATTGTTCTTCTACATCAGTGGAGACTTTAATGCATTCATCGATTACGATGAGACACAAGAATGCAACGGACTAACGTGAAGCTTTCAAAGAAGCCACTTGCACTTTGTTCAACTAGAAATTGGTGGTCCATTTATGTATTTTAAGTATGCATAAATTTAAAAATATCTGTTAGAAATCCAGATAATGGTTTACTCATGCTTCCAGATATGTGAATTAACAGCACACATAAGGCCTACAACTCATTTCCTTATGGTGCCAAATCCGCTAGATTGTGAAGCTGATAGAACTTCTCCAGTAGACACTCTGAGAAAAAGACCCTAATTTCCATATGTTTTGTCTATATTTGAAACTAGGTAGTGTGAAAGAAATCTCATATAAATACTATTATGAGGAGATCCCCATCAATTGCAATTAGAGAAGAAAAAATGTCCCGCTAGTTGGAAAGACGAAATAAAGCGAATGACTTACGAAAAGAGACAGCTGTCAAAAAGTGTCAAAAGCTTTCGAAATCAGGCGGATAACCTCACATTCTCTGGTGAAAAACATCAGAAATCGTAGGTTGCAGGTTTTTGTAGAAGGATGTCGCTTTTTCTCTAACCGGTGCCCAGATCTTGTTTTCTCCTCGAGAATTTTTGGCCGCTATTAGTGAGGGCTTCTATTATCGAGGTTATTGAGTGGTTATTGCATGGGTAATGATAGCCAGGCAGCAATGACGTGAATGTGTAGTTTATTGATTGGTTTCATAAAATGTACAACTGAAGTAGTAAGCAAGTGACAAACACTCGACCGGCGCCCCCCCCTCTGGAACGGCAGAGTGTCGTGGTCGGCCGCCGTGGTGCTTCGGGTCTGAGTCCCCCCCCCTCTGGAACGACAGAGTCTGTCGTGGTGTGCCGGCCAGGTGGGTTCACAACATGTTCGCTGACTCCCCCCCCCCTCTGCAACGACAGAGTGTGAGACTCGGATGTGTTGGTCTCGTATGGGTTGACGTGACCGACCGCCTAGGTTGACGTGGGCGACCGTCTAGGTTGTCGTGGATGGTGAAATGGCTGCCAGATTCGGACTCAGCGTAAAATTCTGCATCGGTAGGGTGAGTTTCAAGGCAATTGGCGAGAAAAAATTTTTCTTCAAAATTTTAACAGAGTTAGAATTTGGGACGTTTTGGTGTGTAGCGCCCAAACGAAGCATCGGATGAGAAAACGGAGGCCAGATTCGGAATCTACGTGAAATTTTGGGTTAGGAAGGATGTTTCCAGCGAAATCGGAGAGAAAAAATTTTCGGCTGACGTCCCCCCCCCTCTGGACAGCTTGCTTCGATTTTGGCTTCCAGTGGACGGATTTTGTCGTGCGATAGCTCGTTTGAAAGCTAAGAGTGAGACAAATTCAGTGAAACAATCGGCTTGTTCTTATCTGTCTTCGTTCAAAAGTTAGAGCGGTTACAAGATTTTAGGTCGGAGCTCGCTCACCTGAAAAAATCCTAAGTGTCAGAGTGGCTTTGTATGGGTAAAAATTTGAAAATTTTCCAAAGTGTGGAATTTCGACCTGGGAACGTCACCAAAACATTTTTCATCAAATTTTGAAATTTCACTGACGTCCCCCCCCTCTGGACAGCTTGCTTCGATTTTGGCTTCCAGTGGACGGATTTTGTCGTGCGATAGCTCGTTTGAAAGCTAAGAGTGAGACAAATTCAGTGAAAGAATCGGCTTGTTCCTATCTGTCTTCGTTTAGATGTGAGACGCCATTTAAGATTTTGGGACATTGGTGAAAAACGACAGAGTTAGAATTTGGGACGTTTTGGGCTCTAGCTTCAAAACGAAGCATCGGATTGGAAAACAGAGACCAGATTTGGAATCAGCTTGATGTTATTGTCCAATGAGGATCATCATCCAATGAGAATCAAGCATTTCTTTATAAATAGCGAGCCTTCCACAGTGAGAATCATTCCATCGTTGAATCACACGAGTGACGGACGCACATTTTCTCTCTCTCTAGTTCCCTGTTCTATTACCCAACTAAAATGGTAAGTCGCTACTTCCCTCCCTCTCCTCCCTTGAACGTAAACTTAATACAATCTTTTTTCATTTTCAGGCATCTACTCCATCTGCTGCACTAGTAGGACAAAATGGCGGTCAAACGTTACAAGGTTCGCTACGGTCAGATCATCTACAACTGAGGCCAGTGGAAGAAACATCCAAGGTACATAATCCTACACCGCTACAGCGTAAATTTAAACAAGCCTTGCGTTATGATGATCATAGCGTAGTACTCCAAACGGGAATGCTCCCTTCCACGGATGTCAAGATAATGCACAATCAGTATGGGGACTACATACTGACCCCCGTGAGTCCGTACATTCGCCACCAACTTGATATTATTGAGGAGTACGTGACATTAAATATGGACATTCCTACTCCTCTTGCTCAAGAGTGGAAGGCGAGAGATGACAAGGATACTCCCTATAGAAAGATTTGGGATGGTAATCACATTTGCCTACCGGTATCACATTGGTGTACTTACTATAAGAAGGATGGAGATCATTCAATACCCATCAGATGTGATGAGCTCGGAGAAGGTACTTGGGATATCCTTTTCAAAGTGAATGGGCTATATTATGGTCGACACAAGGATAATAAAATAGCCTCTCTCTCCATGCATATGGAATCCATTTTATATATTCCGAAACCACCCAACGTGGACGACATAATTGATCAAATCCTTAACAGCAGTGGTACGAAGCGCAAGTCGGAGAAGAATGCTACATCAAAACGCAAATCAAAGAAGGAGAATTACTAGTCCTTTCCTAACTCTACCCTATGACAATTCGCTTATGTGCTTTGAGTGTCGTAGACGTGGTCTTATTAGATACATTTTACTTCTTCGTTGCCATCATATCATTTGTGTATTTTGTCGTGAAAAGCATCGATGTAATTCTTCATTTTGTAATATGTTATAGAACGCTTCCTTAGATGTGTAAATTTCCGTTTTAGGCTTCTATCATCATTTTTATGGATTGTGAGGGTGAACCTGTACAGGAGCTCAGTGCTATTGCTATGAACAATTGGACATATCAGATTGTTAGTGTCTATCATCAACATGCCAACTGTGATCCCAATGTTGATCAATGGGCGAGAAAACACATTCATGGACTTAATCTGAAATATTTGCAAGACTATGGCTTTTCTTGTGAGAGTGCTCTTCTTATTGACTTTAAACGATGGTTAGCTGCTTTCAATGTTATACGCATCTTTTGTAATAATCTGGTAAGGAGAGGAAAGTATTTCCCAATCTAATCATTGATGATATTTTGCTCCCGCCTTGGGATAGTAGAGTGAATCAACATTATCATGAAGTCACGAAACGTTTTAAGGATTTGTGTGTTCCTATTTTGTCTGTTCGTTGTAGTAGCTACGTTCATAACCAATGCTTCTTTCCTCCTTACCTCAACACTGCCAAAGTCCTGTATGGTTATCATTGCTCGCTGTATGATAGTTATCAGCTGTATCTATTTTATCTCTTTCAAACCATTGATTTATAATGCATGCTTGTTACCGTTATTCAATAAATGTTACTATGAGAAGAGTTGTTGTTTTCATGCAATGGATGGGTTAGTTAAAGGGCGATCATGTCTTTCTCAAACGACTGCGGAACATTACGTTTTCATAGGCAAAGTTTAAAAGGAGCTGTTCAAGATTATGTGATAAATTTTCATAAAGATGAGACCGACATCGAAGCAGTGGTCGATGATGCTAGCACTCTATTTCTAGAGTTAATGAATACATTCTCTGATAGCATTGTCATGGCGCGATTAGTTGCGAAAATTAAGTTTAGTCATTTTGGAAAGGAAGAGGTGGAAAGTCGCTCTTTCCATTTTGCTTCTTATTCAATGGAAGTGGTAGATCACCCCGAAGAATTTTTTAAAAGACATATGATAAAAATTGCTGAACGTCTTAACGCATTTAACCATCATGGTAGCAGTCTAGTGATTGAAGCGATTTCAGATATTCACATTCAACTTTCCATAAAGAAAAATTGAAAATGCAGTGGTACTTGATTGTAGCACAACTGGTTTTCGAGCTATGTCTGCTCACTCTCGAAGTATATTCCTTCTGTACATGCGTCTATTATTTAGAAAAGGCTAGCAAATTCATATCTTCAAAAAGACTTGTTATAGACATCAGTAACGGTGAAACTATGTGTTGCGATGTATGTAAGCGAAAGGATGGAAATGAAAAGCGCATCTTCAAGAGATGTAAGCATGCTTTTTGTCAACGCTGTTTCATACGTAATTGCATTCAACTTTGCCAATGTAACCACTGTGACATTGCTCATTTCGAGTGTCACTTATGTCGCAATAGTTAGTACCTATGCAAATGTGGTAAAGATAGGTTTTAGCAAAGACTAACACGGAAAATGGCGAAACGTAAAATGACGAAACGTAAAAGTCAAAAGTTTTCTTCAGCCATTCAAGCTCTCCGACGAATGAAAGCAAATCAGCGATACAATGCTATACGACATGCTAACGATAAATTCATTTGTGAAATTATTTCTCATGTGAGGAAGTTGAGGACGAAGAAATTAGCGCCAAAACAACGAAAGTTACTTAAGCGATATGCTACGAAATTGCGTTTCATCTCCAATCCTAAAGTCGCCCTTCAAAGAAAGAGGAAAACTCTAACACAAAAGGGCGGTTTCCTTTCAGCAATACTTCCAATGATAGCTCCTGCCGTGGGCAACCTATTGGGAAATATCTTTGGCTCTAAGCGTTAATTATGCAAATGTTGAGTCTCAAAGTAATAAAATGGATTTCAGACTTCAATGTGATAAAGTTCTGACTGTATCAGGTCCATCTCATGCAGGTAAAACTGTTTTCACGCTGAATTTATTGGATAAAAGAAGGGAGTTGTTTAAGGAGCCTATCAATCGAGTGATTTGGTGTTATGGTATTTATCAACCGTCGCTGTTTCAGGAATTGCAAAGTCGCAACTTTATTCGACATGAAGGAATTATTCCAGTGGATAAACTTCAGTCTAATGATGTTGTTGTATTGGATGATTTATTAAAAGAAAGTAAGAATTCAAAAGATGTTACAGATATGTTCACTCGCGCAGCACACCATAAAAGGTGTTTTATCTATATTACACAAAATTTGTTTCCTGATGGAAAAGAAGCTCGTACACGAAACCTGAATACACACTATTATGCTATTTTCAAGAATCCGCGAGATAAAAGTCAATTTGAAATTTTAGCGCGACAAGTTGCACCCAGAGGATCAAAAGCCTTAATTGAAATTTTTCAAGCAGCTACTGAAAAACCATACGGTTACTTATTCATTGACTTTACGCAAGAGTGTCCGGAAGAATTTAGATTTCGAAGTGATATTTTGAAAACTCCATGATTATCTACAAACTATGAGTTCTTATTCTCGCATGATTGTTATTCCTCAGGATGAATATGTACAATTGACTGCCATGCAGCAAGTAAAGCAACCTCTTGCAAATCAAATGTATAGGAAAGAAATAGATTATCAGCAAAATGTTCACATCAAAGATCCACATCGTGCTGTATTATTACAATCGGAAACTGTTGAGCAACTGAAAAACTTGAAGAATAAGATGCGTGACTCTGTATCGACTGCTACACCTTTAGCATCTCGCGCACATGCCATATCTCTTTTCAACAGTATTGAACCCCATCTCAATGTAAATGATAGAGGAGAAATCATTACAGATGAAAATAAAGTGATTGATGCTTCACGTTATGAAGACTTGATTCAGTATGCGACACGTAGAAAGCGCCGTCAGTGCTATGTTCCACCTGGTTGGTCATACTTTCTTAAACTATTGAAAAAGCATAATGTGCCAAAATTTGCTTTAAATAATGAGACATTGAAAGAACTTGATTCAACAGTGGCTACTACTCCAATGCTTCAGGCGATGAAAATGCCAACAAATTGGTTTAAGGCGTCACCTGCTACATCCCCTCCCACACTCACTAAGCAAACAAGAGGAAGAACTCGACGTAGATCTACATCGCCACTAAAACTGGTAAAAGGAAAACGTAAAACAGCTCCTCCCAGGAAATACATGTTCTCAGACTATTAATATGAAGCAGATGTGTTGCTTGCCATGTAATGAGCCGCCAGAGGTGAATGTCGTTGTCACTTGCACTTGCTGCGCCAGCTCTCATAATGAAACCCCTAAGCAATGTGAACACGATCGCAAAACCGCTAAAGCTAAATGCTGCAGTTGTTGTAAATGTAGAAAGGCAAGAAAACAAAAAGATGAGAAGGAGGAAAAAGAGTCAGCCGTCATCGACTGAACGTTTGAAGTCAATCTATTATGATGTAAAACATCCGGCAGGATTTGCATCTATCAAGAAATTATCAAAAGCGAGCGGTCTTCCACAATCACAAGTGAAACGATGGTTAAAGGGTCAGGCTACCTATACACTTCACAAACAAGCGAAAAAGAAGTACCGCACCCGCCATTATATTGTTCATGACATCGATGAACAGTGGCAAGCAGATTTGTGCGATGTTGCCTCCATTTCAAAACATAACTCGGGCAATAATTTTATTTTAACCGTCATTGATATTTTCTCGCGTTATGCGTGGGCTCAACCTTTAAAACTAAAGAAGGGAAAGGAGTAGCAAAAGCATTCCAAACAATTTTTCGAGAAGGTCGCATTCCAAAAAGAATTCAGAGTGATCAAGGAAAAGAGTTTGAAAATCAGCATGTGACAAGATTATTTGAGAGGCATGACATTGAGTTGTTTAGTGTAAAGAGCGCTTATAAAGCTGCACTCGTTGAACGTTTTAATCGCACATTAAAAAATCGCTTGTGGCGACATTTTACTGCCAACTTGACACAAAATTGGACAAAGGTTCTACAAGATACACTCCATGCCTACAATCACTCTATCCATCTTTCTATTGGACTCAGACCAGTAGATGTAAATGCTGACAATGTAGATAAAGTGCGCGAATCATTCCAACGTAAACGCACTCATGTGAAAAGTGATGTGAAAATTGGCGATAAAGTTCGTATCTCAAAAGTGAAAAGTGTTTTTGCTAAAGGGTACCTCCCGAATTGGACAGAGGAGGTATTTACAGTATCAAGGATTAATCAAAAAGACTCTCCGACCACCTACAAGTTGAAAGATTACGATAATGAAGAAATTGAGGGTAGCTTTTACCGCGATGAGATTGAGGTAGTCACTGAAAGTGAAACATATTTGGTAGAGAAAATCATTCGATGTAAAAAACGGCAAGGTGAAGAATGGTGTCTTGTTAAATGGGCTGGTTATCCTTCAAGTATGAACTCTTGGATGCGTCGTGCCGACATCTTTCATCTAAGTAATCGACAGTGATTCATGCAAAGTTGTAACTAACAATGTTTAGGGTTTGAGCTATGAATCCAACTGCCTCATTTTATTCACGACCCTCCTATGTAAGTGGCGGAGGACAAATTTACATCGGTGCTCGCCGCCAACGTGGAGGTAGCATACTTGGTGCACTGAAATCTGTTGTAGCACCTCTCATATCCAATGTCGGTAGATCTTTGAAACGAAATGTTTTAAGTAATGCCGTTGGCTTTGCTGGTGATGTTGCTAGTGATCTTTCCAGAGGTAGAAGTTTTAAGAGCAGTTTGTTGAATCGTGGGAAGGAACGCGGTTTAAAAACATTGAAGCAGACCATTGCTGGTGTTACTCAAGGAAAGAAATCACCTAAACGAATGAATAAAGGAAGGAGGAAACATCGCGGAGCTGGTAAGGTGCGATCTTCAGTCAAAGGCATTCACGCAAACGTCGCAGAGGCTCTAATCATTCATCAGGCGCTAAACGACGACGCTGCTATAACTTCTAATCATGGAGTGTAAAACTTCCGGTTTTTGTTTGTTCGATCAACAAGCCATACAGACAGATATTCTTAGTTCAAGTATTGTAGATTATCATCCTCGAACAGCTGAGAATGCTGGCCCCATTGATTTTGTTATTCCTGGTGGTAGTGATGACTACATAGATTTGAGTTATGCGATGCTTGATTTGAGGTTTAGAATTCAGCAAGCAGATGGAACTGCTATTGACGATACACATAAAGTTGGACTGAACAATTTACCATTGACTACATTACTTCGTGATGTTTCTCTAACGATTGGAGAGCAGCAAGTGGAAGGTGGTCAAAGCGATTATCCCTATAAATCATATTTCAATCATGTATCACAGTTTCATCCAGCAGCACAAAAAAGTCATATGGAAGCCATGGGATGGTACAGAGATGAAGCAGGAAAATTTGATGTTGAAACAAACAGTGGCTTTGTAAAGCTATCTGCTATGATTAAAGATAGTAGAGTATGTCAGCTATATGGTCCGCTGAATTTAGACTTCTTTAGACAGTCAAAGTTTTTACTGTGTAATACCAGCATGCGACTCAAGCTGACATTGAATAAGCCTGAATTTGCGCTGAATGCATTTGCTAAAGTTGACAATTTTAGAATTCATGTGGAAGATATTGCACTTTACATTCGTCGAGTAGTACCGAATCCAAGTGTCATTAGAGGGCATGCTGAAGGCCTTAACCGCCAAAATGCCATTTACCCCATTCAGCATACAAAGCTTCTCACCTTTACAATTCCGAAAGATCAAAAGAGTTTCATGAAAGATGGCCTCTTTCCATCGGAAGCACCGAAGCTCCTCATGGTGGCAATGGTTGAAAATGATGCATTTAATGGTAATATAAAGAAGAATCCTTTCAATTTTAAACACAATCAGTTAAGTGAAATTGCTTTACGTGTAAATGGTGTGAGTCATCCTGGTCCACCCTACAAACCAGATTTTGCTTCAGATCAATTTATGCGCAGTTATGTTGATTTTATGGATGTTTTTGGCTTTTACAATACGGATGACACCAACGGACTGACTATGAAAGAGTTTAAGAGTGGATATACTATTTATGCATTTGATTTAACTGCTGACAGCGATATTAGTGCACCCTATCGTCAAGCGAACGTGCCTCATAATATTTTTTGGATTTGACGTTCAAAAGAACACTACCTGAGACGATCAATGTATTAATTTATGCAGTCTTCGATTCAAATATTGAAATTACAAAGTATCGTGACGTGATTCTTCAGTATAATCGTTAATGAGTTGGTTGACTGCTGACGATATTAAGACTAAAGTGCAGCGTAATGCAGACGAAGCGACGTTGAAAGCTTTCGATAATGTCTATTCACTCGATACCTTACCACCTGCAGTAAATCACTATCCCATCTTTATTGTGCTAAACACTCATTCACAGAATTTAGGCGGTGAGCATTGGAAAGCGATCTTTATTGGAGAAGACCGACGTGGTGAACTATTTGACTCTCTTGCTCAACCTCCAAATATACCAACACAGCAGTGGTTGAGAAAACATACGCGTCAATATCAGCGAAATGAACGCATACTACAACATCCACTTTCATCAACGTGTGGTGCTTTTGTACTGTACTTCATCTTAAAACGTTTACATGTATCTCGATTTGCATCTATTATTCAAAACTTTTCATGTAATCCATCCTCTAATGAAAAAATGATTTGTAAGTTCTATCATGATTTGAAATAAAAACATCATGTTGGAAAAAATTGTTTTTTATTTTACAATCCGCTGGGTACGTACATACTCAATGAGATAGTCTAGGATCATATTTGCTTGTTCATGAGATTTTAGTCCAGTAATGATCACTTTACTATTATGAAAGATTGCCACATGCACAGGCAACCAACAACTAATGAGAGCTGCAGGAAAAAGTTCGGGTTCATAACACAAACTGTAACTGCTGGTACGAATCTTCAAAAATGATAGACTGTCACTCAATTGAGTAGAGATCACCATATGTCCACAGTCAGATTCGACATCACACACCTCTCCCTCTTCCATATCCGACGTAGTAGTTTTTGTAGCTCTAAGCGCATTGACTGCGCCGATGAATGAATGATGAAAAAGGGCCCCCCCCGCCACCGCGAGAACCCCGCGCCGCGTGCGCCCCGCCCCCGACGCCGCCCAGCCGCTCCGCACCGCCAACGCCGGCCCCGCCGAGCGCGCACCCCCCCGCCGCCCGTGTACCCCACCCGGCCCACGCCCGCCCGCCCTACCCCACCCCCCGCCACGCGCGCGCCCGCCCCCCGCCGTCCGCCCCGCCCCCTCTCCCCCCGCCCTCCGGCGGCCGCGCCCGCCCCGCCGCACGCCCCACCCCGCCGTAGACCGCCGCGCCGCGCCACCAGGAAGAGACCCCCCCCAGCCGCCCCGCGCCGCCCCCGCCCCGCTCTCCGTCGAGCACCGTCCCCGGCGCCCGCGTCCCCCGACCCCGCCCCCACCCCACGCCGCCGAGACCCGCCCGCCTCCGCGCCGCCCGCCGCCCGCCCCCCCCCACGCTCGCCCCCGCGCCGCCGGCCACGCCCGCCGCGGGCCGCCCCTCCCCCTCCCGCCCGCCCGCTCGCCCGCCCGCCGCCCGCCCGCCCGCCGAGACGCAGCCCGCCCCCCCCGCGCCCCCCGCCGCCCCGCGCTCGCCCCTCCGCCGCGCCGCCGAGAAGCCCCCCTCCGCCCCCACGCCCCCCACCCGCCGAGACCGCCCCCCACGCGCCCCCCCCCAGCCGCCCCCGCCCCCCCACACCCACCCGCCCCCCCCGCCCCAGTCGCCTCGCCCCTCGCGCGCTCGCGCCCGCCCCGGCTCGACCCGAGCCCCCCCTCCCCCGCACGCCGAACGCCCATCGCGCGCCGCGCCGCCCCCCGCGTACCCCCAACCTCGCCCCGCCGCCTATCGCCTAGCCCGCGCCCCCGCCTCGCTCCCCCCCGCCGCCGAGATCCGATCCCCTCCCCCCGACCCCCGCCCGCACCCCTGCGCCACACGCCCACGCCCGTCGAGACCGCGGCCCTCGCCCGCCCGGGGGGCCCACCGCGCCGCCGCCGCCCCGCGCCTCCCTCGCCCCCCCGGCTCCCACCTCCCCCCGCCGACCCCGTCTCTCCCCGCGAGACCCCCACTCTCCCTACGCCGCCGAGACCCTCGCGCGCCCTCCGCCCCGCCCTCCGCCCCTCCCGTCGGCGCCGCCCCGCCGCCCCCCCCCGCGCGAGATCCCGAGCGCCCCGCTCCGCCGCCCGCGCCCCCGCCCCCGCCTCCGCGCCACGCCGCCCCCTGCACCTCGCCGCCCCGCACCCCCGCCGCACCCCCCCCGCTCCCCCCGCCCCGCCGCCCGCGCCTCCCCCCGACCGCGCGTCGCCCCACGCCGAGAAGATTCGCCCGCCGAGACCCCCCCCCGCTCGCCGTGATTCCGCCGCCGAGATTCGCGCCCCGCCGCCGCCCCCCGCCCCCCGCCCGCCCGCCCCCCGCCCCGCCGCCGCGCCCCCACCCGCCCGCCCCGCCGCCGCCCGGCCCCCGTCCTCGCGGCCGCCGGGCCCACCCCACCCGTCTCCCCGCCCCGCCGCGCCGTGACCCCCCGCCGCGCCGCCCCGCCACGCCGCCCCGCCCCCGCCGCCGCCGCGCGCCGCCCACCCGCCCCCGCGCCGCCGAGACCCCCCGCCTCCCCCGCCCCCCGCGCCTCGCCCCCCGCCCGCCCCCCCCCGCCCGCGCCGCCCCTCCTTCCCCCCTCGCCGCCGCGCCGCCCCCCCCGCCCCCGCCCAACCGCCCCCCCACTCGCCCGCCACAGCCGAGACCGCCCCGCCGCCCGCACT
Source organism: Prostheceraeus crozeri (assembly GCA_907163375.1). NCBI lineage: Eukaryota > Metazoa > Platyhelminthes > Polycladida > Euryleptidae > Prostheceraeus > Prostheceraeus crozeri. The sequence continues at coordinate 143,017 of CAJQUW010004964.1, forward strand.
CCCCCGCCCCGTCCGCCTCCCCGCCCCCCCCGCCGCCGCCCGCCGAGAACGTCCCCGCCCCGTCTCCACCCACGCCGCCGCGCGCTCCCCCCCCGCCGCCCGCCGGACTCCCCGCGGCCGCCTCCCCGTCCTTCCCATCGCGCCCCAGACCCCCCCCGCGCGCCCCACCCCCCGACCGCCCAGCCCCCCCCGCACGGCGCCGCCCTACCCCTCCGCCGCCGCCCGCCGCGCGCCCGCGCCCGCCCCCCAGAGCCTGCCGGCCGCCCGCCGCAGCCGCCCCCGCCCCTCGGCGCCCCCCGCATCGCCGAGATCTCTGTAAAGTCCCATTTGGGAAAGAGTTGAAGATTCCGTTGAATGTCATCTTCACCACTAACTTTTGAGGGACGGCGGTAATATTGCTGTTTTTTGGATTGCTGTTGGCGTAATTGTTGTGAGATCGATTTTGGTGTAGAGTCTGAAGCGACGGAGAATGTTGACGATGGTGTAGCGATGGCGCTTCATGATGAAAGAATGAGTAAATTGAGCGATGTACCTTCCTTTTATACTTGTCCCAACTACCTTGATGAAATGTGAAGTTAGTATGAAGTTGGGAATGATAGAGTTGAATTCGCCGATTGTTGACGCGCAACCAGATGCGATTTCCAATACGTGAATGTCTTTTCATTATTGAAGTATTTTCAAGTCCTTCATCATATGATTGTAGAGATTGTAAATGACGATAAGATAAAGCAAACTCTCTTCTCACATTTCCAGTTGAATCTTTGAAATAGACGTTTCGATCATGATCCGTTTCATTACGTTGTAGGGAATCTAATTTCCAACTCATGGTGCGTGGTAATCATATCTGATTAAGATTTGCATAGTAGGGCGATGAACTCACGACGAATAAATGTCATGATGGAGCGATGTATGTATCTTCTATACTTCTCCCAATTGTATTTGCGAAATGAGAAACAGTTTGCGGAATGAGAATGGTAGATTTGAATTTCATTTCTGTAATGTTGAAGCCAAACTTGATCACCCTAGGAGATGAATCTTAATGTTTCAAAATATTCCAAATCCCTCATGATATCATTGAGGTTGACAAATTGTCGCCATGTTAATGTAATTCCTCTTGATGTTATGACCATGAGGAATTTTTGATAATGTCGTTTCCATCACGATAACTCTGAATGTTATATTGTAAGAGAGTCCAATATTCAAGTCTTCATGATGTGATGCAAAGTTGCAGAATTAGCAATATAAAAAATGTTCGTTTTTTCATATTTTGTTAGCAATGCGGCTACAAAGAGATTTACTTGTATTCGAGCCGCACTCTTTTCTACTCCATGATCATGACACAACAGCTAAATGGGAATTGGGGAAGTGGGGGCACTCACTTGTTTATAGCAACTGTGGTCTATACTTTTGATCATGATGGTGATTGATATTAATATGAGGCCTGTTACTGCTGTTATCAATGTGAAAAAGGGGTGCGAGTATACATTCCACGTGGTCAAAGAAAGATCTCTTATCATGTAAAAAGTTTATATATGATTCTTGAATAAAGGTGTAAACTTATTGTCCAATTTACTCCGCACAATGATGATTATAATTATGTACATCATGTAGTTGAGAATGATTGGATTGTTGGTTTAAGTCCAAGTTTAAGAAATGATTTAGGCTACCTCGCTAGCGCCTTAACAAGCTATGATAATTTTAACGTTAATTACCACATTAAGTGGTCATAAACAGTTAATATATCGAGAGGAAGCTTATTATGTAGATCTTATTCCAAGAAATGAGAAGACGTTGGTGAAGAAGATTGTGATTAAGCCAAGAAAGACAAACATGACTCCTGATACATTATTGAAGAAATTTAATTATCTCCTTCGAGTTGATGGTAAACAAGTGGCCGCAACATTGACTTATATCAAATCATCTAATTCATATGCAATAAGCATATTTAATTGATGATGATCTAGTATTAGTTTGTTCAAATGATTTTAATCAGTTATTAGACATCGTTCATGCAGTGTTCTTGGAAAATCTGATATGCAAACATTTACCATGTGAAAGGCACCAAATCATGTGATACAGAATGGGCCGTATCTTTATACAGAAGTGTGAGAGCCTTTTGGTGGTTTCTTACATGAAAACAGAGTGTTGATGCCTCGCATTATACTTCGGTTATAAAATTGGTTGTAGATTATTTAATATGATGTGATTATTGAGAAAATTATTTATTTTCTGAAAAAGAAGGTACTTTGTCTCTCCACTTTTAAATGAAAAAGGTATTGAACTAATTATGGATAAAAAACTCTTAATGGAATTTTGGGGTTTTGATCAAAATATCTTTAAAGTTGTTACTGTAAACCAAAGTTTTATAGTGCAGACATGTCGCTATCGCGTCGTATTAACTATTTTCAGATATATTCCAATATTGGTGAAGACGTACGTGTGGGAGATGTTGAAGCTCCATTGCTAGCAATGATACCATACCAGCCAAAAAGCTGCAGTATTTTATCTGAGCATACTTTCAAGAAAGTGCATTTATACAAAGCTGTAATCAAACTACATCCACAATTGATTATTGCCATTTATGATTATGCTGGTGCGCTTGATTCCTTTTCATAAAGATGCTGTGACAAGTATTCACTCATTTTCTGAATGAAGAGTGTAATGCAAACGTTTGTAATATATTTTTCCCAATGTGAATAATATGGAAAGTGAATATTATGGACTCGTTTCTAATTTACGTGCCCAGTAAAGGCTTATATGAATAAATTCCCAAAAATAAACCTTCTAGACTATTCGAGTAGAATTAAATCGCCACCATCTGCTTTGTAGAAGGTGTATGGGAGGTTGGCCCGTTTCTAGTATTTGCTATGATAGCATATTCAGAATGTGTTGATTTGGGGAAGAAATGATATTAACTACTCGCACCCAGGATGAAATAACGATGAATAATGCATTTCAGTTCCCCATTACAATTTATAATCAGTTGGAAAGTGGAACTATGAATGGATTCAGATAATAAAATATTAAGATTCTTATGGAGCCATTTGGGAATGAGAAAAATTATTAAGCTTTATGATTAATAGTGGTAAATACTTCCATCATTGTAGAATAAAAATCAGAAAGCTTATGTGTTTTCTATCTTTCAATGGTGTGGGAGGTCAGTCCTCCGCTTTCATTCCTTTTCTAAAGGTCTTACGCTGTTGAGGTGGTTAGTGAATCTATCCGCATCTCGGTTTTTGGTCATGGACTACATCTAACGTCAAATGCTACTGCAAATTGTTAGAAAAAGTTTATTCAATTCGAATCAACAAATGCATTTTAGATTTAAAATATTGATTGAAGATGTTGTAGATTGCGAAGAAAACGCATCATTTTGAAAAGCGTGGTGTTCAAACCTTTTTCACTTATTGTGTTAGTAAAACGATGGATTGAGACTTTGGGTAAGAAGTATTGAGAGAAAATTATGGCGGACAAAAATAAGTGGTTTTATTCAGATTTATAATGACAAACTTACAGTTTATTTCTATCCTACCTTGCGTCATTTTGATAAGACATTATACACCTATTATTGGAAGCGGTTGTGGTGTATGCTTCTCTTGAAAATCACACAAAAGCTGATTCAGTTAATGATGAATGTTGGTTGGACATCAATTTGGCGATCGCATCAAGAAATTTTACTCAGAGTCGTATGAAGAATCTAAATTGTTGTATCAATATATTGCCGCGTCTTTATACATACAGTTGAAATGCTTCATTCCATGTTGTAATTCCTTATATACAACAGAAGTTGAAGCATGTGATGAAAAGTTAAAT
>CAJQUW010004966.1:0-85927 GCA_907163375.1 Prostheceraeus crozeri
CAGCCTGTCCGCACGTGGCGCAGCTGGAATCGTCCGTAAATGTCCGTAATCTTACAGATGTTTTTCGAGCTCTCTCAATTCCTATCGATATATTGACATTGATTGCTTTTTTCTAAGTCTACAATTCCTCGTATTTTGTAGTTTACCATCAAATTTTTTGATTTTCTGCTGTTACGTGGTGTGATCCAAAATGTCCCGGACTAACCTACTTGCAGATAACCTGTGATAACGAATACTACTTCAGATGTAAATTTAGGTCTTTAAGGCATGAGAAATATGGTCGCCGAAATTTTTCCCGGTCATTTTTCCTATTTTTGTTCAAAATTTTCAAACATTTATTGTCTGAATTTCAAGAATTTCCTAATAAATTACAATCGATATAGAATTAATATATTTTAAGATTAAACTTGACAGTAAGCTCATCACTAATAACCTGACTAATAATTTTAACGGAAAAACAAATGTTTTGTATCCATAAAAAAACAGTTTTTACTTTTATCAATGTATGAACCGTAGCATTCGTCACGGTTAATTGCCAAAACGAGCGTCTCCATTCACAAAAAGCTTTATGAAAAAAAATTCCGGTGTCAAAGAATTCAAATAAACTCAGTAACTGCCATCCCGCAGATCCACTGCGATATCAAACTGGTGATCCCCACGAAGATGCTTTTTGAGGAATCTAACAATAGCGAGAGTCACTTGGGCCAAGTCAGGTGAATAAGGAGGATGGCTCAATAGTTGAAATCCGTTTTCTCGTTAAGGTGCATTGGTTGTCTCCTGCGAGGTGTGAATCCGAAACATGTGGTCAATGAATGCAAGTAGAGTGGGAATGATTTCCGTTGCTTATACTTCAAATTTTCTTCCACCTCGCTTCAGATAACAGATTGGAATAATATTCGCTATTGATTTTCTTACTCCCTTTATCCGCAAAGTCAACCAGTTGGATTTCCCGAAGCCGGTTCCAAAAGACCGCATTCAGCATCAACGACCGGCGATGTGATGTTCCGGATCCGCATTTTTCAAAGGGGCAGACTCGCCTGATGTCGCCACTCTCTGCAGATTCTCGCTTACTTTGAGGCAGATACAAACTTAAAGGTGTTTCATCCTCTGTAAGGATGGCCGTTCAGAAACTGATCTCCGTGCATTTCGAGCAGAGAAAGACAAACATCAGGTCAGGAAGATACAAATAAAAAGACAAACCAAAGAATCGAGGCAAGACAAGAACCAAAACAACAGAGACAAACTACCTAAATCAAACGTAGAAAAGACAGAGAAAACCAAGAATACCCAACCACAACATTCACAGAGGAGAAACCCCACACCGCTAAGTCCTCAGAATACAAATTTTAGGACTGCCGCCAGTAAGTCCTGTTTCTCCTTCATTTCAGGTGAACAGAAAACTTCGGTACAAATGTTAGAAATTGCCAGTTTTGCGATATACCAAGTCTTTCGATGATGTCATGACAGCAGTGATAACTGATTCGCAACTCTCCTTGACAACCTCACGATGGTTATCCTTCTGTGTCAGTAAATCACTTCATCGCACTGACTCGATTTCTCTTCCGGAATCTCCTGCTGCGCCGACCAACAAGTTGAAAAATCTTGCTCCACAGATATGTCTTCCGCGTTTAAATTCGCTTATCCATAAATAAAGCAGTATTTCTCGATGGAGCTTGCTTCCATATGCCAGCTTAATTCCTTTAGAATGTTCACCATAGCGAAGCGCAGCGGAAAGACAGGTGGTGTAGTCGTATCACACTGCGATATTCGACGAAAGACACGCTTGTCACTATCCATCATGAAAACTGATAGAACAAAGAACCATCGTTGACACGGATTTCTTAATGAATGCGTGCTGAATGAACTTCACTGATTGATATCGTAACACAGGAAGCAATTAACAAAAGACGTGCAATATTCATGGCAAAGATATCCGTCAAATAAGGTACAAATCAAAATCAATCTAACTATAACAATAAGACAAATCGGATCTCGATCAATTCAGAAAATACAGAAATTCATGTTAAAATGTAAAAATATTTTTTAAAAATAGAAAACTGACCGGAAAAATTTCGGCGACCATATTTCTCATGCCTTAAAGACCTAAATTTACATCTGAAGTAGTATTCGCTATCACAGGTTATCTGCAAGTAGGTTAGTCCGGGACATTTTGGATCACACCACGTATATGCCCATAGAAATTGATAGCAATAAAAACTCTAGAATGGAAGTAAAGCTTCATGCAATACATAATAGTGACACAAAAATCACACGCATTATCACTTAGATACACTTGCCAACGGCTGTGTTAGAATCAGTCACATGTACAATTCTAAGCTTTTCATTGGTGGTTCATGCCCCAACTTAGTTCACCTGGATGAGCCGTGACCATGAGTCAATTTCCATTCGTCAACTTCAGATAAGCAATCTATTTCTATGATAATGCCTGAATCAAAGGTGGCATCCTGAAAGATTTTTTGTCGATGGTTGATTTATAATAACTATCCTTTTGCGTGTCTTTTGAGAGCATTGACAAAATAAGTTCAATTATTCGGAAATTAAGAAAAATTTTACTATCTTCATGTAGAGACCTTAAATGATAATTGTCACCTAGAAGAAAGGTCGAGTAGTTTCATACAGTAGGGCTGCTTAATCCCCCTGACAATTTTAAATTGTTCGATTTGACGAAATAGCATAAAAGCACTCACATGAAGGAGTCGAACGTGCGGAATCGACGTGGAGCTGAATGCAGTGATTTGGTCTAATTAAGCTGTAAATCAAGCGATAACCAAAATGTTGGTTACCCAAATGTTAGTTGAGACCATCAGTATACTGGTCTATGTTATTATACTTCCTTTGAAATGTGGCATCTTAGACAAGAGCATCGTGCCATATGAGATAAATTGAAAATCATGAAAGGGATTATTGATTAATGTCAATTGAAGATGATGTGAAAGCAAAATACAGGTATTATCGTTTCATAGCTGAGAGCCCGATTTTCATTCGAGTATACATGTAGCTTCTGGTTTGATGACATAGAAAATAGTTGATAAAACATGAAAATGTAGTATACTAAAGATTTAATTATGTGATGAAAATTGAAAATACTAAAATTTGATGAACAGAAGAAACATAGTATATGAATATGAATACAGTAAGCCGAAGATCTTTCACGGGTGTGTTAATCGTTTATTAGATTCAGCTGACTTCAGGATTAGGGCTGATTGCTTTACCAAATCAGCGGTTAGCGGAGCAAAAATACTATTGGTGTTGCTTATTAATAATGAGAGGGTTCTGCTTTTGTCACTTCAAATATTTGTAGATGACATACAATGTAAATGTTCATAATATTATATGAATTTATTTACAATCTTCACAGAGAGTTTTCAAGAAGGGAGTTCAAAATTCCAAAGAATGAATGGCACTCGTCCCAACCGGAGCATTCAGTCCAAGGACCATCAGATGGCAGCAGTTGCGGCATCATCTGCATGATATTTGGTGAATACAATTTTGGACGGCGCCGAAGTTTGGAATTCTTAAACGATGTTGCGTCATTAAACCGACAGCGAATTGTCATGTGGCGATTTTTGATAGATTGCGCCAATGAGAGCGAATCCCTTTGTCGGCATTGTGGTGAAAAAGACTGCTCATTCAATCAAGGTGGCCGAAAATTGATACTTGGGTACGTTGCATTTGTAATAGACTCTTTGTGAAATATGACAAACTCATTCATTCTTGAAAAATCATGATAAAGAAAATGCAAGGGATGATAGGACCGGTAGGAAAAACTTTCTTTGGTTCGGTTATTGTTTCCAAGGTTTGCAACTGAGATTTTTAGTATCAACATACTTTTTAAGCAAAAGTGCATGTTCCATGTTTTCTTGAACATTAAGCATGAAGTTTATTCTTTTATACCTAATGGACTAATAACTCTAGTCTGACAAATGTAAAATCCAACAACCGAAGGGGTTCTATACAAGAAAATTCTGGTTGGTCGTCAAGTACTTCATTCACTCAATCAAAGATATTTGAATCACCTCTCTTTCACATGCGAAAACTGCAGTCAACATATTTGCTTAGCATTCCTATCGCCTGCAATATTAGGCCTATACACGTAGTTATAGTCCAGCTTAATCTGCAATAGAATTTTCAAGTAGTACCCATACGTACAGCTTTCATTGTATAAATCACTTTCTGTTATACCAATAATATGCATCTATGCCACAGTTATATCAACAGAATTCGAAGCTGAATTTATCTATCATAGTACAAGTATATTGTATAGCATCAGCTCTGTCAATTTTATATGATTCAAATGTGATAAAATATGTGCATATTAATATTTGAATTTATAAATGCATGAAACGGTTTTTTATCTGCATAAATGGATTTTCGAATTTATAAATGCATAAAATGCGGGCCATATATACGAATTAATCTGATCGCATGCGATTCTATATAATTATTGAGTTAACTGCTGCAACATTAAATGCCCTATTTACTTTTTTCCTCTTTCAGATTCAATGTGCACACTGTCTGTTGTGGTTCCACGAGAAGTGCATCAAATTAACCGCTGATGACCTCTGCTATCATTGTGCCTATCGATAGAATTTTCTTTTGTTCAAATTATTTGAGTCAACAACATATCGCCTTCCATCAGGATCGACTTCCAATTTCTACTCCAAACAAATAGTTTTTAATATCATCTTCAAAAAATCGTATTGTTAGTAGAAATGAGATGTAATGTGTGATGCGTGAGTTTTGATGTTTCGCCCTGTCGCGTTTTTTGTTCGATCGGAGAGTTTAATGATCGCTGATGATAACTTCCTAAAGCATTGACTTTGTTTCACCGTCATATGTCTGTGAAAAATCTCATTGACTTTTGTGTTGATGTCGCATCATCTGAAATATCTTGAGCATGAATATTTCAAAAGAAAGATGTGTAATAAACTCATCAATCGTTCAATTAATGTTTTCACTTGCTATAGGTGACATTTGGGACGTATCGATGTTGAGATTTTTCAAATGGGAGCATTATTTTTGTGTCAATTTCATTTATCCTAAATTATGAAATTGAGAAATAAAACTAGTTCATGATAAACTAACCAAGTTTTCGTAACGCACTTCCTTCAAATATTGAATGGCATTTGTTAAAAAAAACCATGAAAACAGAAATTACCCAATAGACATGAGAACCGTGGTCAAAAATCTTCTTTATGTATGATTTAGTTGATGACAGCGCTGCATTCAGTGACAGAGGATGAAGTAAAGTGTACAAACAGACACTTTTCGTTGGTGTAACTGCAAATATTAACATAGAAATTTCAGGAAAATTGTTGATATACTTTAACGAGGAGGTTTAAGGAGGTGTACTAGGCTATGTGAAAGTTTTGTGTACTACCTCGTTCCTGCACAACTTCACGCTGGCTCCCGGACTAATATGTTAATCAACCTGTTACAATCATTGCATTGGTCGTTCGCTGCAAATATTGCGGGACCAACAACCAAAGGAACGACCAAAAAAAACTGATCAAAAAGCGAACAATTGTATCTTACGTTTCGAGAAGAAATACGAGTGTTATTCTGATGTCAACAGTAGGCTATATCATAATGACAACGTGGATGAAAAAGCAGGCCATGATCAGCAATGATATCATTTTATTTTTTTATAATGAAATATCCATTTTTTAGTGAAATATACGTTTGGCTGCGCACCGTAATTAGATCTAGTCATACGAACTTTTCGATTTGCACTACCATGCTATTACTGCTCTTAGCAATGAAATTGAAATTGGATTGCATGCAGCATCGATATATTCCAAATAATGGAAGACCGAAGAAAGCAGTAGTCATGCAACGCTTCTTGTATATCAAAACTTAGGTAGGGCCCATGGCCTATACATTAGACATCGCAAGTCTTATTTTAGACTTAACTCGAATTACAAATATGCCTACAACATAATTGGTTAGGCCAATAGAATCTAAAGTACGAAAAACGTCTAAAAATATTTAGATTACAATCAAGACTTCAAAAACATCAAGACAGCTATTATTGAGTTCAGTGTTCAATCATTGTCAATCTGTGCGATAGACAGACTGACTGACAGACAATAGCCTGTTGCTTTTCGCTACATAAATCAACCAGTGCGGAAGGACATGGGTAAAACAAACGAAAGAGACTATATTTGGTTCAATGCAAAATGCGAAGAATCTATGATTAGAAAACATAATTGAAACAAAAATGTTTTGATCATTTTATATCATTTTTCAAAAATAAAATGATCATTTTTCCTCAGAATAAAATGATATGATTTTATCATTGCTGATCTTTGCATACAGGTAGGCCCTAAGCCTGATAAAAAATCATTATATATTGTAATAACCAAAGGGGCAGTAGATACTGTCGATCAACTATTCCATTCATGCAGTGTGCAACGAAAGACTTAAGACGTTGGTCACTGCTGGGATATTTTTTCAACATGCTCAATTTGATAGACTCAATTTGATAATTGCAATTATCATCAGTTCTAAGAACAGCAATTTTGCAAATGCAACAAACATTTTCTTAAACGGCTACTTTTGCGGAAGGTCGGTCATGTTCGAAATTTGAATGTAGAACAAAAGAAAAATAATTTCAGTTTGTAGTGCAAAGGGAAGAAGCGTGTCGTGTCATAATATATTTGCTTTAATCCAGCGTGCTTTAATGAAAAGGAAACTCTAGAAAGCATAAACTGAATGAGTGTTCAATCGTCTCTTATTCAAATCTCATATATCATTTTTCTATTATCAATGCAGCATTTTTAGTGGCATCAACGAGCTGCTATGGCAACTTTCCGGTTGACAGGCTGCGTTAAGAAAGCATTTAAAGAATGTTTTCAGTGACTTTTTCCAAACAATCGCTTGTGCTGTCACTTTAATCGTCTTAAAACATTTCTTGAAAATTTAGAAAATTCACAACATCTCTCATACTTCTAGAATTATACTTAGTTAGTCGTACAAAATCCCTTTTTCTCTTGTTTTAACAATTACAGATCACATGCACAATGGAGACTATTCTTTCCACTTTTTTGGTCCATGAATTCATCAGAGATGTTTTTGGATCGGAGATTGAATAGTGTGTTACAGACTGATTCATGTGTCTGAATTGTTAATTAATGTGCATGAATTTTACTTGCGATTGTCTTCAATACATTGCTATAAATCTGATGATACCTTAGTTTAAACCAGGGATGCAAGTCGGAGTCCCGGAGTCCTATCATGTTTGCTGGAGTCGGAGTAGGACTCCGGACTCCGGCCTATTTATAACTAGACCCGAGATATAATACAAACAAATTATTTATTCTCGTGCACATAGCTGTCACTGTCTTGATGTCAACTTTCTCCGTCAAACAAAAGTAGAGGGCCAGCAGTGCATGCAGTTGAGGGAATGAATCGTAGTGAAAAAAGGATTGTCTTCTTACTCAGTGATTTAGTAGAGAAGACAAGAATAGCCTCGATTACACCTACGCACCAATGGTCATATCAGAGACAAAAATGAAATAGCAGCATATTTGAGAATATTACCTCTTACCCTCACGTTAATAATGTGTGATGGCTCCTCTAAAGCGCATATTAAAATCGAAAGTGTACTCATGTGTTTTGGAGAAGGATGGGGATTCTCCTGCCTGATAGAGACTGGAGAAAACCGTGTGAAGTGCACATCAACAAGATGGGAGGACCATCGAACGTAAAGCGACATTTGATAAACTTTCATCGCAAATGATTGATGATTGATACAGAAATGATCACTAAAAATAGGTTCAGGTAAGCCTAATAATGATCTATGATGTAGGTTACCAGTTTTTTTAAAAAAAAACTAGGCTTTATATACCCAGAGTCGGAGTTGGAGTCCTATCAAAATGATAGGACTCCGCATCCCTGTTTTAAACACTGTTAATCAATTTGTATCTTAATGCATCTGTGCAATGTACAATTTCATACATCGAAGATGCTGTACTACGACTTTTGCGTTACATGTAGTGATTGGAATTCACTAGTGATGTAATCGAATGTGTTGCAATTAGTAATGTAAGTCGTGCATATTCGTAAATTTTACAATGCTTGTGTACCATGCATGTGCAACATGTAGCCACGACAAAAATGTGCTATGAACCTACAATGCAGATGGTACCATGATTCTAGCAACCCTGTTAAATTTCATGTATTCGATGGCAAAATTCTAGATACACATGATTAAATCATCGATATTTCATTGAAAAAATATGAATCTCTCATAGATATGACATGCATGTCTCATAGATATGTCTCATGGATAAAATATGCTTGAAAGTCATGCATGATTACGGGCAAAGGACGAGATCTATAAAATTGCATATTGACAAAATGTTATTACATAATATTTGTTGCTGGCAGGACACCGACTGCCAACATACAAATACTGCGGCTTCTTGAGTTAAATAGTTAAGTCTTGATGAAACCTCCATAGACGGACCACCTATGAGACACACTTCCATCGGTGGTCCTCATAGGTCAAAAATATTCAATATTTAATTGCATTTACTCTTTCACATACATGTACGTACGTAGGCCTACAACATGAAAATGAATTCTCATTATATGAGATATAAATTAATGATTTGAAACTGAAATAAAATGATAAAAATATATAATATAATTAAATATATATTGATAAAGTAATCAAGTTGATTATATTTTTGGCATCCCCTGTGACATAGGTCTACATGTAGCATATCCCACTATCGTAAATAATATGTAGCCATTTTCATTTCGTATTAAAGCTGAATATTTTAGGCTATTAATTAAGGTAACCAAATTGGCTTTGATTTTAAGGTAAGGCAATTATGGAGTTCAAGATTTTAGAAGATCGAATGTTCGACGCTTTAACTCAAACAAGACTTACACTTGCGTGCATCTATGAAGCATATCAGCTCTTTATCGGCAGCATACTATACAAATAGCTCTAAGCATCTTAAATATGGAGAAGCTGCTACTCATTTCCAAAACTTTAACTTCTAGCCTAGATTTTGCATCTGAGCTAATATTGTGATTTTGTGATTCACAATGTTGAATGCTCATCAAATGAAAATTATTGGCTTCATTATCAATGATGCATTGCCTTGGGTAGATCAGAACCTGAAAACAACCAGGAATGCACAATGAGGACGTTCTGTTAATGGAGTGATGCGATCAGGCTTAATTGGGCCTTGTGCCCTGCCTTGCATGAATCTACACAGAATTTTGGAATATATGGTCCTCCTGCATGAGAAATTTACATCACAAAAGCACAGTCAAACACTGTCAGGTATGATACATTATGCATGATATCGCCTGTTAGCTTGAAATTGGTCAGTTTCCTGGAACCGTCTCAAGTGTAAAATGAAAATCAAGGCAACTGAGGAATAGATTTTTGTCAACAAAGGAGATAAGAGATGGATAATTATTTAGGCACCTTTAACGATATTTGAGAAGTAAGCATTGCAACAACATTTGCTGAATGGATCAGTTAATCAACAAGGTGTGTCCCACGATTATGCTGATGACATATTCCAAGAAAATCATGGAATTTCATTCGAATTTCATTTTAATCCATGCAATGCGAATTCTGATGTGGCCGTTAAACCGCGTTTATTTCTGATCTTTAGAGACTACAGCTCTGGTGAAACCGCAAGTAGTGCTACCAAGATATACTCCGCTACCCCTCCCGCGGTGCTTAGAGGAGGCGTCACGGATACATGAATTTGTGATTCTTGAGGAATTCACTTACGGTAAGGCACGCTGGATTTATTTACTACAGTGTATTATAATTGCAGCGCATACTACTTTCATAAACTTATCAACTGCACTATTTCCATGTGCAATATAGAAAGCGTCAGTTGTAATATAACATCATAAATTTGTAATATAAAAATTGCATTTGCAATATCGAAATCGTCAAATGTAATATACATATCGTCATTTGTAATATCGAAATGGAAATAGTAATTCAGAAAAGCTGAATTATAATAAAGAAATTTGCAACTATAGTATAGATAGGCCTATCATCAGCATTTGTAATATCGAAATTATAAATTTTCTGTAACTTTGTTATTTCCTGCACATCTCCAGCGATGTTAGTTATTGTAAATTGCTATGTATTTATTAATTGCTAGTTTTTTGGCATTGTTTGACTGCACTATTGCACAAAATAAAAGCTCAAACCATGGCTCAAACAATTATTACTAATGTACATATGCACAACTTTATTAATACAGGCAAATCAAGGTTACTTTGTAAAAATTGAAACACTCAACAAATGATAGGTTGAAATTTGTCAAATACCAACTTGTAGGCCTAAGTCTTCCAGGTTCATAACAGCTGCATGGTACGTGGTGGTATGTTGGCAACACTGAAAGCTTTCTACTGACGAGATTCCACTTTGAATTATGTTTTCCAGATATTTCAGTCTTTTTTTTCAATCACTCCTGTCTTTGTTGTTGGTGGAATTCGCAAGTGTTGCTTGATATAATTCTTAATAACACTCCAAATATATTCGATTGGATTTAGCGGTGGTGAGTATTGCCGAGTCGTAGAATGGAAATTCCACCTGTTCCTCTCGATTCAATTTGCGAGTGACATCCCGTTGTCACAGACAATGACAATATCACTGAGATTCTTTCCTATACTTTGCCTTTCGGCACTCAATTCTTCCAACCATTCGGCTACTCCTTCTTTTCGATAGGATCCACGTTCTGTTGACATTTTGACAACTCCTTCAGTAGATACTGCACCTGGCATATGGATGTTAGGTCCACGTGATGACGGCAACGCGCTTACAGTCCGAGTTCCTTTTCTCGATCGTCCAACATCTCTGCGGCAAAGCAGATACACGTTCGATTCATCCATCCATTATTGTGGACCGAAAATGTATAATATTACAAATGATGGTACGTGCGTATCTGTATTATAGTTGCAAATTTCTATATCACAGTTCAGTTTTTCTGAATTACTATTTCCATTTCGATATTACAAATGACGATATGTATATTACACTTGACAATTTCGATATTGCAGATGCAATTTCTATATTACAAATTTATGCTGCTATTACAGTTGACGCTTTCTATATTTCACATCGAAATGGTGTAGTTTTATACGGTCTTGGAAAAAATGAAAAATAAAAGAAATTGTGCAATTGCAAAACCAAAAAATATATATTTCTTTCCCAACAATAAACATAGAAGCAGGAAACATGTTATGAAAAGATCAAAATACGAGCGTATCTTCCCATACACTTCCATTACTTAACAGTGAAGACCCATTACCTGTATCCTGCCTCCGCTTTAATTATCAAGTCTCTCTATAGATAGGCCTATGCAAAATACTTTAGCTACTATCCTCGCCAGCACGAATTTGATACGGAAAGAGGGGCACCATGATCGAAAATCACATGCCTGTATAACATAATTCTGTAATCAAACATTTCCAATCTGAATTCTGCATGCATGCTATCAGCTTATTATGAACATGCATAAGTATAGATGAAGATCGGAACAAGACAACTGAAGTGCAGTTTTTGAATGAATTTCCTTGATAACAAATGTTTTGTCATTTTATGGCATACAAGTATCAAATTCAAATAGTCGATCATCAATTATCATACATCCCAGTGAAAAATGTGCCATCGAAAGAATTACATGGAGAATTAGCTGACAATTGCATTGATAGATTGATCGTGACGAAAAGATTAAGAGCAATTAAAAAATTTAGCACAACCACAATGAGACACCATGACGATCAATCGACAGAGCGATAGTAAGGTGATGAATCGATGAGTCACTGACAAAGCATAATCAAGGAACACATATGCTGCAGAAATCAATCAATCAACAGCAACATGAGTTTGCGGTTAACTGTTGCCATCAATTATGAGCAATAACTCGATAACATATGGCGACATAATGTCCATAAGTCAAGTGGCGACCTGGCGATATGATCGCCGTCATCGTATCGCCATTGATCAGACAGATTTTTTTCACTGGAATATAGCTTCCATGAGTGACATTTCAAACAACTTGTCTCGCCTGTCTCCGCTTCCTTAAAGTTTAATTTATTAAAAATTCTCAAAAGATTTGCGAAATTCTTCAATGAAATTAGTTGATCCGCTTGAATTGATTTGAAAATATATAGCCTTATCAAACATCTAGTCTACATGTATGTCTAGGGCTATCCTTTCAGCTAAACCTGTGTCAGCCACACGTAGCCTACAGATGAGGAGACCGGAATAAGGAAGTCTTTCCGTATAGGAATAATATAATAAGGATTAGTCTTTCCTGATTAATAAGGATTAGTGACGCTGAAGTTCAACATAAAGAATTTTTAATGAAAACTGACTGTAATGATCACTTTGCATGTCTGCCATTTTACATATTTGGTTCGAATGATTCATGATCATGAATTTGCATAAAAATGTTACTCGATCAAAGACATATTGAGGCTGTTCATTAACTAAAATTCTGCAAGGCAGAAAATTAAACCGATTTAATTATTCTGCTGGCAGAATCAGCTGACTTTTTGAAAGACGGTATAACACTGAAATCGGCAAAATATTCAGTCGGTTTCGGTGCTATAGCGTCGGTCATTAAGTCCAAATTAAGTCAGCTTGTAAACTTTAATTTTCTGCCTGCAGAATTTTAGTTAGTGAACAGCCCCATTATGTTTGAGTTAAATATCTTGGTGGTTGTTCGTTAACGAAAAATTCGGACTAAGCTAAAATAATTAAACCGATTTAATTATTCTGCCGGTAGAACGATCAGTTGTGAACGCCGGCATAACAGCGAAACCGACTGGATATCCTGCCGGTTTCGGTGAACACGCATGCAATTTCTTTGCTAGTTGTAATCCAAAAACAACTTAAAGAACTGGAGTGGGCATGAACATCTTTAAGGCACAGCACGTCGATCGTGGAAAAATGTCATGACAATTACGGTACCTACACAATGGAGGCTTCCACTTGATGAAATTGGAAGGCAAAGCAGCTGATCAGTGTAATTTTGTAAAGATTCACGGATAGCGATGATCATTTGTATTTCTGTTCAGATGCATTTTGAAAAAATTTCACATGTACAACTATATAGTGATGAAAATTTTCCGTGGAAGATTATGGAAAATTTTGAAAGTTTTGATTTTTTTGATAGGCCTTATAATTTGAGCGCTTCCACTGCCGAGCAGCTACGTACCAATAAATTGGGTCTAAAACTCTTAATTTCATAATTAATTCGATTAAAGCGATCGTAGCAATACGAGTTCCGTCCGCGAATTTTTGAACCTTTGCGTCCTGGCGTCCTTTGCCAGCAGTGGCTTGTGCCATTTTGTTAGCATTTTTAATTTTCACAGACACCGTTTGGTAATTCCGCATATTAAATCCCCAATGTACATACATTTTCGATTTAATTAAATGAATTCGGGGGGACATAGTTGTTATTGTTGCCAAATGTGAAATATGCAAAATTTTGCGGTTTTAAAGAAATTACCGCGGATGATCATGATTGTAATGCAGAAGAAATGATGGTATTTCACAGATTCTCAGTGTCATGACGGCCTTGGAGATTTAATGTTTGTTAAATTAGCAATTCGATGGGTTCTTATTACTTTCATACTCAACCTCAAGAGTATTTTCCTATGCGTGATCATATCACAGGCAACCTGCCACTGGTAGAGCAAAATCACATAATCAAAGACAGATGACTTCATTTAACTTTGAAAAATGTAATGGTTCCGCATAACTATTCAGATTCATGAAATGAAACATGAATTAAGTAAATCATAAAAATGCCAGTGAAAATTGAATTAAAAAGTTGAAATTTCAGCCAAGAACGAATGATATCACGATTTCTTCTGGAAGACCCATTGCAATACGGATCTTGAAATTCCCTAGATAATCAGCCTAATTTTCACTTAGTTAGGCTGATTATTAGCAAATACTCATGCCTGATATCCAACTTGTTTCATACTATTCATATAAGGGCGTCATCTCGGTAGTGTATAAATTTGCAAACTTTTGCCTTTTTTAAAACTGCTCAAATAATTTTTGAACCACGGGAACGCAATCTCTGCAAAAAACTGAATCCTTCAATATAAAAATTTTCACTGTATACAGATACTTTTTTTTATGATCAATGGTCAGATGCTTTAAAATGTTGATGGAAAGGCAAATTCATAATTGCCTCATACAGCGATTTTTGACTGAATGCAACATGCTGCACGATGAAGATCCTTCACTCCCCGCTGTTCACATTCTGATATTTACTATACTCAAAAACTATTTCTTCCGTTGCAGCAGGTACATCTCATTTAATTGTGATGCAGACATTGTTTAACTGTCATGCCGCTGAAACTTGGTGAAAATCAATGTATTGCAGATAGTCATGCAGTCTGAAAAATGCTACCGAACTTTAACTCACAACCTAAAAAGGCTAGGCTCACAAAAATAATTGAACGTATCCCTATCAACCAGAGCGGTCGCCGCGACCGCCATGGTCAGTCGCCTTCGGAGTCGCCGGGGATTCCTATTTGTCCACCGCCCTGACTGCCTGGGGCGGTCGCCTTAAGAGCCGGGGCGCAATCGCCCGGAGGTCTAACAGCGGTCGCCTAGCAGATGAGGTGCGGTCGCCTGTAGGTAGCTGCGGTCGCCGATTCTACCGATTTGCCCTACCCTTCAGTTGAAATTTCCCATTGCGCTATTAATTAGTAAAACACTAGCTATCTCCCTAAGATGCAGGTGCTTCAGTATTGCTCCACTGAAAACCAATAAGCTTCCTAGCTATGAGGAGTAGTAGAAATAAAACGAAATTACACAGAATACGATATTTTGCAATACACCTGCACCGATTCAATGAAAATTTAATGTGCACACATGAAAATTGTATTTATAAGCACTGAAGATACAAAAGTACAACTTAACGATCGAAAAATACAATTGTTCTATGGAGGTTACAAAATGTTCTATGAAAGGCATCGAAAGACATATGTAGTACAATCTAAATAACAGGAACTTTTTTAATAACATTGAAATTTGATGACTCCAAATTGTCAGAAAAAAGCATCGATTTTCCAGTTAAAATTTCAACAGAAACATGCGGGTTTGATGTTGTTAATAAAGTTCCTGCTATTTAGATTATATGCACAATAACAGCTACACAGATAACCAGGATATAACACCAAATACAAGAGATGAAAAATTGAGTCACCTATTGAGAAAAGGGGCATCAGGCACAATTACTCAGCTGCAGGGGAGCGTTGGTGGCTCCTTCCATCAGATCTATCTTTTGCGTGCTTTAGTACGCTCTGCAAAGAGGCCTCTATTTCCTTCTCAGTCACATGAGATCTAGAAAGTTTGATACCGTACGATAAATTCGGGAATTCTTGAATGGAAATTTGTTGTTCCTGCCGTGAAATGAATACTTCTTCGAAATATCCGCAGCCAAAATCCTTCAAAATATTCGACGGCATAAATTGTTTAGTCCGCTGCCGCCGATCAGTGAGAACTGCTTTGCCTGAAAAATAAAGCTGCTTTTAAAATGGTGAAGCTTCTCCACGTACGTCAGTACCTAAATCAAACAGAGCAAATAATTTCAAAACGATGTGAGTGGCTTTGTGATTCCAGTAAATCATTTGTGTCTGCAAAAGTCATTTAAATGATTCAGTTAATAATCAGGTCGTGGGTAGCACCGCTCTTTTAATGCCGACAATCATTGAGTGATGCAAATGACAGTGACAGCTTCTGCCTTCATTTTGAATTGAAAATCTCACGTGTGCCTAATATTGAAAGTAGTCAACTAGTCATCCAGGTCAATATAAACCTTAATTATGCATTAAAGCAAGGCTACATAAAGTTCGACGTAGAAACACTGTTTAGACCCCAGGTCAATATAAACCTTAATTATGCATAAAAGCAAGTCTGCATCAAGTTCGATGTAGAAACACTGTTTAGACCGGCTCTATCTGCTGAGCCACAGGAATTACGACCAATTTCAATAACCAGACAGAAAGCAGTCACTGCCAAATTCTGAACGTTATAGCGAGCTAGTGAGTGAGCGAAATGCCATTTCGGTGCTCTGGCTCAGATTTGCGCGACTCATCTTTCTCTCTATTCATGCAACGAAACCGTTGAATGACAGTCGTAAGTCAAGGAATAAGTGGACCGGTCGCTTAAAAGAATTAGTCAATATCATGCGCTCCTGCAGGATAGGAATAAAAAACATCACTATAGGCTGTGAAGTTTATCAGTTTATCAGATAGAATTGGAGGTCTGAAACAACTCATCCAATATTTTCGAAAATCACCCGGTAATTTCTTCAATTTCCTGGTGATAGAATATGTTATGAAGATTGATACGCAACCGGAAATACATTCATTCTCTGGACTGTGATCAATTGCAGCGCTCGCATCTTGAAACAACTATCAGATTATTTGTTAGAAAATGTTAACATGCAAAAAGTTTAATACAGCTCTTCTATTTCTTCTGAGATCTATCTAATAGAATTGATGACATGGCCACAGAAGAAATTGTGACTAGACATGGCCAAAGGCGAGCGAACGGTTTACGGCTAGACGAGGCTTCAGATAGAAAATATCAGCTCAGCTAAAATTCTGGCCGTTGTAGCCGATAAGATATGTGAAACAAGAATTTTGAAGATTTCTGCCACGATTGAAAAATCCAATTAACTGTGCATAGCTCTCATTATTTATATCTGTTTAAATTTGCATTCTGAAGGCTACACATTCGCACATAAAACTTGAACAGATTCAAAACGATTAAACCTAATAGTGTGGCACTCTGTGTTAGTATATGGCCCTGTTGAATCAAGTTCTTTCAATGTCTCATTATTTAAAGCAAATTTTGGTACATTATGCTTTTTCAATAGTTTAAGAAATTATGACCAACCAGGTGGAACATAGCCCTGACGGCGCTTTCTACGTGTCGCATACTGAATCAAGTCTTCATAACGTGAAGCATCAATCACTTTATTTTCATCTGTAATGATTTCTCCTCTATCATTTACATTGAGATGTGGTTCAATACTGTTGAAAAGAGATATGGCATGTGCGCGAGATGCTAAAGGTGTAGCAGTCGATACAGAGTCACGCATCTTATTCTTCAAGTTTTTCAATTGCTCAACAGTTTCCGATTGTAATAATACAGCACGATGTGGATCTTTGATGTGAACATTTTGCTGATAATCTATTTCTTTCCTATACATTTGATTTGCAAGAGGTTGCTTTACTTGCTGCATGGCAGTCAATTGCACATATTCATCCTGAGGAATAACAATCATGCGAGAATAAGAACTCATAGTTTGTAGATAATCATGGGAGTTTTCAAAATATCACTTCGAAATCTAAATTCTTCCGGACACTCTTGCGTAAAGTCAATGAATAAGTAACCGTATGGTTTTTCAGTAGCTGCTTGAAAAATTTCAATTAAGGCTTTTGATCCTCTGGGTGCAACTTGTCGCGCTAAAATTTCAAATTGACTTTTATCTCGCGGATTCTTGAAAATAGCATAATAGTGTGTATTCAGGTTTCGTGTACGAGCTTCTTTTCCATCAGGAAACAAATTTTGTGTGATATAGATGATAAAGCACCTTTTATGGTGTGCTGCGCGAGTGAACATATCTGTAACATCTTTTGAATTCTTACTTTCTTTTAATAAATCATCCAATACAACAACATCATTAGACTGAAGTTTATCCACTGGAATAATTCCTTCATGTCGAATAAAGTTGCGACTTTGCAATTCCTGAAACAGCGACGGTTGATAAATACCATAACACCAAATCACTCGATTGATAGGTTCCTTAAACAAGTCCCTTCTTTTATCCAATAAATTCAGCGTGAAAACAGTTTTACCTGCATGAGATGGACCTGATACAGTCAGAACTTTATCACATTGAAGTCTGAAATCCATTTTATCACTTTGAGATTCAACATTTGCATAATTAACGCTTAGAGCCAAAGATATTACCCAATAGGTTGCCCACGGCAGGAGCTATCATTGGAAGTATTGCTGAAAGGAAACCGCCCTTTTGTGTTAGAGTTTTCCTCTTTCTTTGAAGGGTGACTTTAGGATTGGAGATGAAACGCAATTTCGTAGCATATCGCTTAAGTAACTTTCGTTGTTTTGGCGCTAATTTCTTCGTCCTCAACTTCCTCACATGAGAAATAATTTCACTAATGAATTTATCGTTAGCATGTCGTATAGCATTGTATCGCTGATTTGCTTTCATTCGTCGGAGAGCTTGAATGGCTGAAGAAAACTTTTGACTTTTACGTTTCGCCATTTTACGTTTCGCCATTTTCCGTGTTAGTCTTTGCTAAAACCTATCTTTACCACATTTGCATAGGTACTAACTATTGCGACATAAGTGACACTCGAAATGAGCAATATCACAGTGGTTACATTGGCAAAGTTGAATGCAATTACGTATGAAACAGCGTTGACAAAAAGCATGCTTACATCTCTTGAAGATGCGCTTTTCATTTCCATCCTTTCGCTTACATACATCGCAACACATAGTTTCACCGTTACTGATGTCTATAGCAAGTCTTTTTGAAGATATGAATTTGCTAGCCTTTTCTAAATAATAGACGCATGTACAGAAGGAATATACTTCGAGAGTGAGCAGACATAGCTCGAAAACCAGTTGTGCTACAATCAAGTACCACTGCATTTTCAATTTTTCTTTATGGAAAGTTGAATGTGAATATCTGAAATCGCTTCAATCACTAGACTGCTACCATGATGGTTAAATGCGTTAAGACGTTCAGCAATTTTTATCATATGTCTTTTAAAAAATTCTTGGGGGTGATCTACCACTTCCATTGTGTAAGAAGCAAAATGGAAAGAGCGACTTTCCACCTCTTCCTTTCCAAAATGACTAAACTTAATTTTCGCAACTAATCGCGCCATGATAATGCTATCAGAGAATGTATTCATTAATTCTAGAAATAGAGTGCTAGCATCATCGACCACTGTTTCGATGTCGGTCTCATCTTTATGAAATTTTATCACATAATCTTGAACAGCTCCTTTTAAACTTTGCCTATGAAAACGTAATGTTCCGCAGTCGTTTGAGAAAGACATGATCGCCCTTTATCTAACCCATCCATTGCATGAAAACAACAACTCTTCTCATAGTAACATTTATTGAATAACGGTAACAAGCATGCATTATAAATCAATGGTTTGAAAGAGATAAAATAGATACAGCTGATAACTATCATACAGCGAGCAATGATAACCATACAGGACTTTGGCAGTGTTGAGGTAAGGAGGAAAGAAGCATTGGTTATGAACGTAGCTACTACAACGAACAGACAAAATAGGAACACACAAATCCTTAAAACGTTTCGTGACTTCATGATAATGTTGATTCACTCTACTATCCCAAGGCGGGAGCAAAATATCATCAATGATTAGATTGGGAAATACTTTCCTCTCCTTACCAGGATTATTACAAAAGATGTGTATAACATTGAAAGCAGCTAACCATCGTTTAAAGTCAATAAGAAGAGCACTTTCACAAGAAAAGCCATAGTCTTGCAAATATTTCAGATTAAGTCCATGAATGTGTTTTCTCGCCCATTGATCAACATTGGGATCGCAGTTGGCATGTTGATGATAGACACTAACAATCTGATATGTCCAATTGTTCATAGCAATAGCACTGAGCTCCTGTACAGGTTCACCCTCACAATCCATAAAAATGATGATAGAAGCCTAAAACGAAAATTTACACATCTAAGGAAACGTTCTATAACATATTACAAAATGAAGAATTACATCGATGCTTTTCACGACAAAATACACAAATGATATGATGGCAACGAAGAAGTAAAATGTATCTAATAAGACCACGTCTACGACACTCAAAGCACATAAGCGAATTGTCATAGGGTAGAGTTAGGAAAGGACTAGTAATTCTCCTTCTTTGATTTGCGTTTTGATGTAGCATTCTTCTCCGACTTGCGCTTCGTACCACTGCTGTTAAGGATTTGATCAATTATGTCGTCCACGTTGGGTGGTTTCGGAATATATAGGATGGATTCCATATGCATGGAGAGAGAGGCTATTTTATTATCCTTGTGTGGACCATAATATAGCCCATTCACTTTGAAAAGGATATCCCAAGTACCTTCTCCGAGCTCATCACATCTGATGGGTATTGAATGATCTCCATCCTTCTTATAGTAAGTACACCAATGTGATACCGGTAGGCAAATGTGATTACCATCCCAAATCTTTCTATAGGGAGTATCCTTGTCATCTCTCGCCTTCC
Source organism: Prostheceraeus crozeri (assembly GCA_907163375.1). Taxonomy (NCBI): domain Eukaryota; kingdom Metazoa; phylum Platyhelminthes; order Polycladida; family Euryleptidae; genus Prostheceraeus; species Prostheceraeus crozeri. Next base: position 20,337 of record CAJQUW010004966.1, read on the forward strand.
ACTCTTGAGCAAGAGGAGTAGGAATGTCCATATTTAATGTCACGTACTCCTCAATAATATCAAGTTGGTGGCGAATGTACGGACTCACGGGGATCAGTATGTAGTCCCCATATTGATTGTGCATTATCTTGACATCCGTGGAAGGGAGCATTCCCGTTTGGAGTACTACGCTATGATCATCATAACGCAAGGCTTGTTTAAATTTACGCTGTAGCGGTGTAGGATTATGTACCTTGGATGTTTCTTCCACTGACCTCAGTTGTAGATGATCTGACCGTAGCGAACCTTGTAACGTTTGACCGCCATTTTGTCCTACTAGTGCAGCAGATGGAGTAGATGCCTGAAAATGAAAAAAGATTGTATTAAGTTTACGTTCAAGGGAGGAGAGGGAGGGAAGTAGCGACTTACCATTTTAGTTGGATAATAGAACAGGGAACTAGAGAGAGAGAGAGAAAATGTGCGTCCGTCACTCGTGTGATTCAACGATGGAATGATTCTCACTGTGGAAGGCTCGCTATTTATAAAGAAATGCTTGATTCTCATTGGATGATGATCCTCATTGGACAATAACATCAAGCTGATTCCAAATCTGAAATCCGTTTTCCCATCCGATGCTTCGTTTTGAAGCTACAGCCCAAAACGTCCCAAATTCTAACTCTGTCGTTTTTCGCCAATGTCCCAAAATCTTAAATGGCGTCTCACATCTAAACGAAGACAGATAGGAACAAGCCGATTCTTTCACTGAATTTGTCTCACTCTTAGCTTTCAAACGAGCTATCGCACGACAAAATCCGTCCACTGGAAGCCAAAATCGAAGCAAGCTGTCCAGAGGGGGGGGGAGGTCAGTGAAATTTGATGAAAAATGTTTTGGTGACGGTCCCAGGTCGAAATTCCACACTTTGGAAAATTTTCAAAATTTTACCCATACAAAGCCACTCTGACACTTAGGATTTTTTCAGGTGAGCGAGCTCCGACCTAAAATCTTGTAACCGCTCTAACTTTTGAACGAAGACAAATAGGAACAAGCCGATTCTTTCACTGAATTTGTCTCACTCTTAGCTTTCAAACGAGCTATCGCACGACAAAATCCGTCCACTGGAAGCCAAAATCGAAGCAAGCTGTCCAGAGGGGGGGGACGTCAGCCGAAAATTTTTTCTCTCCGATTGACTTGAAACTCACCATAGCGATGCAGAATTTCACGCTGAATCCGAATCTGACCTCCGTTTTCTCATCCGATGCTTCGTTTTGACGCTACACACCAAAACGTCCCAAATTCTAACTCTGTCGTTTTTCGAAAAATGTTGAAAATTTTTTCTCACCGATTGCCTTGAAACTCACCCTACCGATGCAGAATTTCACGCTGAATACGAATCCGACCTCCGTTTTCTCATCCGACCACTCCTTCCACTCGAAACAACCCAACATTCAGCAGATTGCACCAAAAACATCACACACTATAGCCTCAAGACTAATCCTGGCGGTCGCCCAAGTCCACCACGACCGACACTCTATCGTTCCAGAGGGGGGGACTCAGACCCGAAGCACCACGGCGGCCGACCACGACACTCTGCCGTTCCAGAGGGGGGGGACGTCAGCGATGGCGGCCATCTTGCGCTATCTGGTGTTCGCCGTTTTCTTACTACTCCCACCCACAGAATTAAATATTTTGTTTATCTGCTTCGGTTTGCTAGAAGTGTGATTAATACGAAATGGATGGCACATTGAGGAACCTATTAGGTGGGCAAAAAAGAATTCCTAATACCTTACAGAGATAGGAAAAAAAGTCGTGCGTCGCTTGCGGATTAATGTGAGTTCCAGCGAAGTGCTTCGATTGCCAAAATTCCTTCAGATTCGAAGAATTCAGATCATTGCCCACAAGTTTTCTCCATAATGTTAGCCCTTCCGATCATTATTAAAGAAAGTAGCAGGCGTACGAAAATTAGTTCACTTGATGATTTCACATCCTCTCCTCGGCATTGCTCACTGTACAGTGCATACATTGAATCGAAGCCAGGCATCGATGTGTGTTTTGGTGTGTGCGAAGTGATAGCACAGCACGCACGCATCTCTCACTGGCTCCACTGTCCTCTGCTGACAGCTTATTGTTTGCCATTTCCAATAGCAAGCGATACATGAATTATCCATTCGAGAAGGAGCAAGTTGTGTGATGTGATGTGCCATTTCAATATTAAGGTTACATACAATTCTTCCTTTCTAGGAAACCGAACCGCGCGCAAATGAATCTAATTCTGTGTTCCCACCATTGTTCTCCAAAGTGGCCAGTACTACTTCGTTTTTAAATGAAATCGTGTATGACCTGCGTCTACTCATCTTGCACCAAGCTTTCAGACTGAAATATGATCGCAAGCAACTTTATTGATAGGAGAATTGCCATTGGCACGGAGTCACTACCACTCCGAGTAGTTGCTAGCAAGACGCTGCTTTTAAGTAGCGAAGAAAGTTATTGGTATCTAAGGAGCGGAGCCCATCCCTTGTAGCAGTAGCGCATTGAGTTGTGTAAATTATGTTGTCAAAGGAGGTCGGAAGAGGTCGATTGAGCGGAGCCCATCCCTTGTAGCAGTAGCGCCTTGACTGGTGAAAGTTATGCTGTCAAAGGATGTCAGCTTATGCAACTCAATAAGAACAGCTGTGCATTAGCATTGACGGAGATTTTCAACCTCATTTGTAAGCTGATGGAACAGGAATCAGAGTTCAACATGTGAAGTGAAAATACATGTTTCGCGCATAATAATTAGCTAATGTTCATTATATTGATGCACCTGGAGTTCTCTTAATCATATGGGCTACAAAGAGAGACGAAAAATCACATTGACTAGGGTGTGCCTATATCCGGATGTGCTTATAAGCGAACAAAATGCACATCTGCATCACAGTGAAAACAAGCTTTTTTCGCTTATAAGCACATGTACCTAAAAGCGCGATAATACGGTACATGTGTATCCGACGATTTAAGACTGCATGAAGCCTTTTTCTATGATAATAAGTTTCAGTATTAAATCACTATATGATCTTGCAGTACATGATCACTTCACAAAGAGAACATCAATTTATAAAGTCCAATCATTTTTCTATTGGTGCTGCATCGAGAGGGTTCAACACGGTTTAACAAAAGAAGGATATCGTGAGACTGAGGGTGAAGATGATTCTTTCACAGACATTTTCGAATTCAAATATTTCATATGAATTGTTGTTTCCAAATGCAAATTAATCATGTAAACCTGACATCAAAGTAATCCTGACACTTCTATAGTACAGATAATGAAGAAATCGATAGAATTCTGCGGATAGTCATTTAAGTATACAGTACATGTACAATGCACTACATTTGAAGTAGACTGTGAATGTGTCAGCTTCAGCCTCGTCTCTTGAAAGAAAATTATAGGCCTATCTGGTCACTGAAATATGATATTGAATAACTTCAGTGTGAATTTGGTTCGAAGCGTGGATGTTTTCGACGAAAATCAGTCACAAATGTGTCCAAATTAATATTCTCAGCTTTCCTCTTTTCAAATGCAAGAGGAACTAAATTTCGTTGACGGATGTGAATCATTGATTGTCGTTTATATAGATAGAATTAGATTTAAGTTATATTAGATAGAATTTGGATAGAATGTAATTTAATTTTTCTTTCAGAATGTCTTGTTAAAATCTGGACATTTCCGACGTAAACAGCAAAGATGAGACGCACTGCGATGTAACCGTTCAACACTCACTAGATAGTTGTTTCTCTCCTACAATTGATCTGTGTCGACAAAGAATTCCGTTCTCGCCAGCCGTAAATCAATGTTATCCTCCAATTTGTTCTCACTTCTGACGATTTGATTGATTCGTTTTATTAATTGTACATTGATCATATAGATAACTATTTTAGCAAAGGGGTCACAAAAATTCCCATAGGCCTCTGCAGCATATCGAATGGATATCATCATCCCGATCAAATTGACTGCACTGAGTAGGAGGTAGTTATGCTTTTTTGGAAGTTTCAAGCCTGTCATACATAATATCAAATCGTTTATTTCTCAATCGATATACATGCATATCAGCTGCACAATAAGCAACCGAAACGAACAATCGATGGTCATGACTGAAGAGGCCTGAGTAAATGCGTTAAGCGCTAATGTCAACACATATTTGTCAAGTATGTCAAATTATATCAGCTTACGTATTTAATATAAATTTGTAAATTCTTGTATACCAAAAGTTAGGTAGGGCCTATGGCCTATACATTCGATATGGCGTTTTGATTTAAGTTTTATACACTAGAATTACAAATATGCCTACAATATGCAGTTGATTAGGCCAACAGTATCTAGGGTACGAAAAAAGGCTAAAAATATTTAGATTATAGTACAGTCAAGACTTCAAAATCATCAAGACAGTGTTATGAATGAGTTGTTTGACAATTTCTGTGACAGACAGACTGACAGACAATAGCCTGTTGCTTTTCACTACATGAATCAACCAGTGTGGAAGGACATGGGTAGAGCAAACGAAAGAGACTAAATTTGCTTCAATGCAAAATGCGAAGAATCTATGATCATTTTTCCTCAATAAAACAGGAACTGATCAACGCTTTCTTAAATGTATGAGCAAGATATCCTGTAGTTTCTGAGATTTGCAAAAAAGGTGCTTGAGTTAATGACTTCTCGAGTTGAAGCAATTATTGTTAACAAAGGTGGTACCACTAAATTTTAATGAATATTTGTGAATCATCTTGTTGTTTTCATCATTAATGATCTTTAAACACCTGATGGAAGTAAATCTCTTCCAGAATTCTTTTGTCAGGAGCCTGGAAATAAAGTGTTTTTCTTCAAACAACTTAGTATGGGGCGTACATTTTGTCGTCGATTGTATATATAGGAAGCATGTGCAGATTATGCTCTTTCATATGCTTGCTCGGTTTCATTTAGAAAACATATATATTTTTATACTGGTAGAGCATTAACATGTCTAATGACAGCACAAAATTTTCACAGAAATTTCAGCAAAAATTTTACAATTTCGGGTAAGATGTCCGTACTATGCACTTCGTTCATTTGATTCGAAGGAGCATACATATGAAAGAGTCTGATCTGTATTAGTGGTGTGCTTCTGTAATTTATCATTTTGTAAATTATTATTTATATATCTAATTTATAAATTTGCTTCTGTTTTGTTGACTTCCTTTATATATTTCATAAATGCTCAAGTATGCGAATCTTATCACTATGCACTTTATACATGTACATATCATGGAATGTTGAATGTATAACCTCAATCTCATATCTATTACCAGCGGTATATACACGTATATCTTGTTTCATCCAACTACAAATTTAATTAAACTGCATACAGAATTCCTTTTCTGAACGTTTGTGGATTTTCCGTTTCAATCGATATTCAAAAAAGTTCAAGCATGCATGTTTTGAAATGAAGTTTTAATCAATGAATATTTTCTAACAATGTGTGATATTCACACATCACATGGATAAAGATGCTAGCAGCAACTACAACAATTAAAAAATGTGCTGATATACAGATAGCCATCGTGAAAAAGAGCGATTTTCTATTCATTTAATTCCTTTCACAAAATTAATTAAATCAATTAAATTGTATTTACAACCAATATGTCACAATTCTTCCTTTGGAAGTAGGTGTGCATTGGGATTGTCAATCCAGTCTATCAATGAACGACGATCGATCTGATCCGACAGACGTAAAGTTTAGTAGTCAAGAGGTGTAGCCTACAATGCCATGTCAATGTTTCAGCTGCGACCCATGTTCCCTGCTCAACTACGTGCTAGCTCCCGGACTATACTTCAGTATTATCATTCAAGAGAAATGCAACCACCTGGAAGAGACATAATCATGGATTAAGTAAAAAATAATCAATGGATTTTCCGAGTTCTGCGTTTTTAAATCCGAAGAGTCGTTCTTGGGATTTAAGTACTTACAACCCAGAAAGCCACAGATTATTAATTTTAATAAATGTATAAATATGAAAATAAAAACATGGATAATCAATATATAATTTTTGTGACAACTATCTTTTATAAACAGTTAAAATAAAATCATGCTGTCAGAAAGCATGGATGGTCGATCGCGGTGTTCATTCATTCACTAAAGTCTACATTAATTACTTTGATTTAATGTCATTGAAATTTATTCTCTCCTACACGTAGTAGTCAATTTGTTCAATGTATCCCTTCTGTTCAATTCATTTTTGATGAGTTTTTATCATAGATTTTAGCAGTTTTTGTTATTGAAAAGCTACGGTTCTTCTGCTATTTTGTTATGATCCATCTTTTATTTTCAGACTCCTCTATGGCACTATCCAAATATTCCAAACCTGATCTCACACACAAGAGTAGTAAGTAAAACTCCACTTCTGGATAGCGCAAGATGGCCGCCATCGCTGAGTCCCCCCCCTCTGGCACGGCAGAGTGTCGTGGTCGGCCGCCGTGGTGCTTCGGGTCTGAGTCCCCCCCCCCTCTGGAACGACAGAGGTTGTGGTCTGTCGTGGTGTGCCGGCCAGGTGGGTCCACGTTCACAACATGTTCGCTGACTCCCCCCCCCCTCTGCAACGACAGAGTGTGAGACTCGGGTGAGTTGGTCCGACCGCCTGGTTGACGTGGGCGACCGTCTAGGTTGACGTGGGCGACCGCCAGGATTAGTCTTGAGGCTATAGTGTGTGATGTTTTTTCGTGCAATCTGCTGAATGTTGGGTTGTAAAATGGGTTGTTTCGAGTGGAAGGAGTGGTCGGATGAGAAAACGGAGGTCGGATTCGTATTCAGCGTGAAATTCTGCATCGGTAGGGTGAGTTTCAAGTCAATCGGTGAGAAAAAATTTTCAACATTTTTCGAAAAACGACAGAGTTAGAATTTGGGACGTTTTGGTGTGTAGCGTCAAAACGAAGCATCGGATGAGAAAAAGGAGGTCAGATTCGGATTCAGCGTGAAATTCTGCATCGGTAGGGTGAGTTTCAAGTCAATCGGAGAGAAAAAATTTTCGGCTGACGTCCCCCCCCTGGACAGCTTGCTTCGATTTTGGCTTCCAGTGGACGGATTTTGTCGTGCGATAGCTCGTTTGAAAGCTAAGAGTGAGACAAATTCAGTGAAAGAATCGGCTTGTTCCTATCTGTCTTCGTTCAAAAGTTAGAGCGGTTACAAGATTTTAGGTCGGAGCTCGCTTACCTGAAAAAATCCTAAGTGTCTGAGTGACTTTGTATGGGTAAAATTTTGAAAATTTTCCAAAGTGTGGAATTTCGACCTGGGACCGCCACCAAAACATTTTTCATCAAATTTCACTGACCCCCCCCCCCCGACAGCAATCTTCTAACTTTGGTTCTAGTGGACGGATTTTGTCTTACAGCTACTCGTTTGAAAGAGGAGAAAAAACTGCTCGACAACATTTTTTGTTGCGAGTCAATCGGACCAGCCGTTCAAAAGTTAGAGCGGTTACAAGATTTTAGGTCGGAGCTCGCTCACCTGAAAAAATCCTAAGTGTCAGAGTGACTTTGTATGGGTAAAATTTTGAAAATTTTCCAAAGTGTGGAATTTCGACCTGGGACCGCCACCAAAACATTTTTCATCAAATTTCACTGACCCCCCCCCCCGACAGCAATCTTCTAACTTTGGTTCTAGTGGACGGATTTTGTCTTACAGCTACTCGTTTGAAAGAGGAGAAAAAACTGCTCGACAACATTTTTTGTTGCGAGTCAATCGGACCAGCCGTTCAAAAGTTAGAGCGGTTACAAGATTTTAGGTCGGAGCTCGCTTACCTGAAAAAATCCTAAGTGTCTGAGTGACTTTGTATGGGTAAAATTTTGAAAATTTTCCAAAGTGTGGAATTTCGACCTGGGACCGCCACCAAAACATTTTTCATCAAATTTCACTGACCCCCCCCCCCCCGACAGCAATCTTCTAACTTTGGTTCTAGTGGACGGATTTTGTCTTACAGCTACTCGTTTGAAAGAGGAGAAAAAACTGCTCGACAACATTTTTTGTTGCGAGTCAATCGGACCAGCCGTTCAAAAGTTAGAGCGGTTACAAGATTTTAGGTCGGAGCTCGCTCACCTGAAAAAATCCTAAGTGTCAGAGTGACTTTGTATGGGTAAAATTTTGAAAATTTTCCAAAGTGTGGAATTTCGACCTGGGACCGCCACCAAAACATTTTTCATCAAATTTCACTGACCCCCCCCCCCCCGACAGCAATATTCTAACTTTGGTTCCAGTGGACGGATTTTGTCGTGCGATAGCTCGTTTGAAAGCTAAGAGTGAGACAAATTCAGTGAAAGAAACGGCTTGTTCCTATCTGTCTTCGTTCAAAAGTTAGAGCGGTTACAAGATTTTAGGTCGGAGCTCGCTCACCTGAAAAAATCCTAAGTGTCAGAGTGACTTTGTATGGGTAAAATTTTGAAAATTTTCCAAAGTGTGGAATTTCGACCTGGGACCGTCACCGAAACATTTTTCATCAAATTTCACTGAATGAGGGGGGGAGGGGGGGTCAGTGAAATTTGATGAAAAATGTTTTGGTAAAGGTCCCAGGTCGAAATTCGGAAGTTTTAAATTTTTCAAAATTTTCACCACACTGGAGCTCTCACACTTAGGAATTTTTTCACTTGTGGCATGTTACATGCACATGTGCTGAATGACCAACTTCCCGTGGTCATATGAGAATGGTTCAGGTGTCATATTGTAAAGAATGATGAGACGAATCGTTTGCAACAAACCGCATGTCGCTACGATGAATACTTTCGGAGATAGAGCCATTTTAAGTTTTCTTCCGAGCATATATAAACCCCCGACAACGTAAGTCTGATCACTTCATCGAAAGACGAGGTAAGCGACGGTCGTCGCTCTGAGCTCCCGATATCGGGTGTTTCAAAGGACTCTATCTTTTGAAGTAGGCAAGCTATCTTCTTACTTCAAAGTTTGTATGATAGATTTTGATAGTGTCTTTACTACTGATAAAATTTTTTAAAAGTAGTATGAGTAGTAAAATGCGGAATTTTTTAAAAATTCTTAATTTTCAGTTTTTTCAAAGTTTTAACATATAGACTAAGGTTTTCAAGTATCCTGAGTTCAAATCTGCTATCAGATTTGAAATTTAACTAAGTCTAAGGCAGCTTTGAGGGGTTAGATCCCAGCTACTGATCACTACCTTTGACTCGGCGTTCCTGTTACCACTTCGGGGCAGTGACAATGATGTCTTCAGCTGTAAAGAGCGGGTATCGGGGAAGATCTCTCACTTCCCTAGTGATCAGTACAAGGCCTTCGGGCTGTCGACGGGATCGAGTGCCACTCACTACACTCAAATCTATCATTCCTCACTAAGTGTTATGCTTTAGTCTGTATACTACATGATTCCAAACTTATACAATTTTCATTATCTTACAGTTAACGAGAAATCTCAGTAACGACAAAAATGGTCAATAACGACAAAAACAAAAAATTTCACATCAAAATGTGTGTATGCGGCCGAATTAACCGCCGAGACGGTCTCAAGGACCACATCAAGAAGGCAGGAGCCGACCACATGGTTATCCTGAGTAGGGTTGCCTGTGTGAAGTGCAGGGTGCTGTTGGTTGTTGGGCAGGAGGCCGAGTTTTATTTGAGGCATGGTGAGTGCACAGGAGGGTTGGTGACCGATTTGAGATTTGTGGAGTTGATGAATGCTGAGAAGGAGCGAATGTTGGGGAAAGAGGCCAAGAATGTTGTTGAGAATGCTAGTGGGAATGTTGTTGAGAATGCTAGTGGGAATGCTGTGGAGAATGAGGTAGAGAATGCTGTGGCCGGTTTGAAGGCTGACAAGTGGCGGAAGAGAGTGTTTGAGAGTGATGATGAGGATAATGTGGATTTGGATAGGGAGCGTGTGAGGAAGATGAGCTCTTCATCGTCGGAGGTATCCAATATTGTTATTAGCGACCCCCCGAAGAGCTCATCTTCCCCAATAGTGAAGGGTGGTGGGGTACGGAAGCAGTCGGCGCGGTGGGATGAGGACATGGAAAAGAAGCATGTGTCGCAGCAAGCGGCACATGCTTTGTTGGTAGATCGCTACGAAAGTTTGAAGAAGGTGAATGAGAGAACGTTGAGTGAGTTGAGTGAGCTGAAAATGAAGGAGGTGAAATGTAAGGAGGTGGCAGATGAGAATATCCGTATGAGGCGTGTTGTGAAAGAGTTGAAGGAGAATGTGCGAGTGTTGGAAGACAAGAATGATGAGTGTGAGAAGAGGGCGAGTGCTGCGGAGAGGAGAATGGGAGAGGCAGAAGCGAAGTTTGAGGAGATGATGAAGGAGATGAGTGTGTTGAGAGCGAGGAATGTTGAGTTGGAGAGGACTGTGGCTCGGCGGGGTGATGAGAGGCAGGCGTGTGAGAAGTTGGAGCGCATGAGCGATGAGTGGGAACGTGTGAATGAGGATCGTTTGTTTGAGTTCCACATCCCTATTCGGGATAACCATCTGGCCGGCGAAGTCCTCGTCAATAAAAGTCTGGACGAAAGTATTGTATGCTATCATGGACATCCGAGTAAGAAATGCCTCCACGCCACACTAAGAATGCGCGGGCATCTGCACAAATTTTCAATCAAGAAGCCCGCGAGACTGCCTAAGGATGACTAACTTGGTAAGTGAAAAGCAAATAAGATAGTCTATCCTATTCTAATACATATCATTTTCATTGCAGATCTTTGCCTGCCTTCACCACCCCATCAATTTACTCCCGAGAACGAACCATCGGCTCTCTTAAGGGCCACCATGGGGCAAGACATGATAGAACCTCCTCGCGGTTTGCCCTGGGCAGTCTTCGGACTGGCGAATACTATCATTAAATTGAATCTGCTATCAGTCAACTTGAACGTTGCGTCGCGTTAGAGGGGTATATAAACCACTGCCTCTCATTTCATTTCATTTCAATCATGCAGACGCCGAACAGTCAAGTCAGCTCTCCTCGCGGACCGCAGTTAAGGCCGCGAAATTTATTTGAGGAGTTTGTCAGGCTAGAGGAGCAAGACAGAGTTTTTAATAATCTTGCTCGGATTGGCAATCCGATGACAGCAACTGCTGTCAATCCAACGGAATGGCGCTACATTCCACTTTTTAGCCATGTGCCAGTCAGTGTGGAAGTCGACAGTGCTACCAAAGCGAGAGTCAAAGACTCTCTCAGCAGAATTGGTAGGGTGTAAGATGACGTTACTCCCGAGAATGAACCATCGGCTCTCTTAAGGGCCACCATGGGGCAAGACATGATAGAACCTCCACGCGGTTTGCCCTGGGCAGTCTTCGGACTGGCGAATACTATCATTAAGTTGAATCTGCTATCAGTCAACTTGAACATTATGCAGTCGATTGCTATCCCTGAAGCATTCTGATTCGCTGTTGAGCAATTCATTGTTGAAAACCCTATATAAGCCAGAATATTGTAGCGCTTCTCATTCAATTTGAAGTCACGATGGAAGCGACATCTACCCACAACATTCCCGTCTTCACTGATGAAGACAACGGCATTCCCGAGTTCGTCATCCTCGACGAGTGGGATGAGGAGGATGAGAAGAAGGGGAAGATCAAGAGGATCGTTTGGACGGATGAGGTATGGACTCCAAATACCACCCGCATCCGAAAGGTGCCAGATGCACCAGCACGGCTTAGGCGGTATAGGGTATACGAGAACCTAACCGTCATACCTATTGACTATTCCAGTCAATAGTCAAATTCACGTCCCCGAGAACGAACCATCGGCTCTCTTAAGGGCCACCATGGGGCAAGACATGATAGAACCTCCTCGCGGTTTGCCCTGGGCAGTCTTCAGACTGGCGAATACTATCATTAAGTTGAATCTGCTATCAGTCAACTTGAACGTTGCAAATGAAGTTCGGTGTAATACTTCCTTTCGACGGGCGTTCCTGTAAAGGGCGGCGGTGAAACCCGTAGCTATGTATACCGCAAGGGACATTCGGCAATGGTCAATCTTGTTAAACCTCTCTGCGTCATGTTTGCAAGTGATTGCCTCTGTCTCAACGTAGTATGCATTCGCGCCAGGGCGACATTTAGCCAACTGTCGAAGGTTGCCTAAAACTTTCCATTGCATACGTTATGAGAACCATGAGTTCTACCTGTCTCTATCAATGAGACGAATTGATGAATGGAATGAAATGGGAGGACACTCACGCGCCACACGCAACATAACACACTTCTCTCTTCCGTAGTCTAACAAGCTCTTTACACATGGATCGCAGTCGATTGCTATCCCTGTATCAGAAGTGTAAGCTATCTTAATTTATTTGACACTATTTCATCTACCATCATCGGCCATATGAAATGTTTTAAGATTTGCAAGTTAGACTAAGCGTGCTACTATTTCCAAATGAAAAAGTATACATGGTTAAATCATCCACTTAAGCCCATCCGTAGTCTAACAAGCTCTTTACACATGGATCGCAGTCGATTGCTATCCCTGTATCAGAAGTGTAAGCTATCTTAATTTATTTGACACTATTTCATCTACCATCATCGTCCATATGAAATGTTTTAAGATTTACAAGTTAGACTAAGCGTGCTACTATTTCCAAATGAAAAAGTATACATGGTTAAATTATTCACTAAAGCCCCATTCAAGTAAGTCAGTATGAAAGCAAAGATAATACGAAATAAACATTTATTATGGCATGTATTTCAAAAGGTCTTCATCGTCAATATCGTCCCAGAGTCTGGCTTCACATAGATCACAAAAACAGTTGAGCTGCTTTAAACGTTCTTCTGCAGCGTCCCTCACTTTCTCAATGTACGCCCACTCCGCCACGGTTCGCGGTTGGGAGTTAGGGGTGTACCACTCCCATATTTGATGCAAGTGCGACTTGCTGGTCATCTCCATCACCCCTTCGGCATCATATTGTAAATATTTCCACCGTATGCCTGTTAGGTCGGGCAACTCCTCTTCATCCTCCTCCGATAATGATAACTTTCGTATATTGTCCAGTCGGTACACCTTCTCCACCTTCACCTTTCTTGGTGCATTTGGTGTAACGAGCACCTTTGCTGATGTACATGGAGAGGAGAACTCCAATGCGGTATTTGGTGTTGTTGGAGGACTTGTCATGTTGTCTTTGAAATGCTGACTTTGAATAATGATAACTTTAACATTTTTCTAATTCTTAAGTATACACAAGCAGCCAATCAGAATGAACATCCAATGAATGAAGAGAATGAAAGTATATTAGCAAAGTGACATTCAGGTCATTTCATTTAATCTGTGAATCATACAAGTGACGAACGCAAGATCTCTCTCTTTGACTATTATTCTGTCTGATCATATTTCATTAAAATGGTAAGTTAAAGATTTCCTCTCTCATCTCCCTCAAACGTGTGACTAATAGCATCTTCCTCAATTTCAGGCATCAACTTCATCACCAACGCCCTCTCTTCTCGAGGAAAGTTTAGAGTTATTGAGTCAAGGTAGGTTGTAACACTACACTGAGGCTTGAACAGAGATGAAAGAATGATTTCTCTTTCAGGTGATGTGAGTTCCAGCTCAGGACTCTCGCGACAAGGCAACGAGTGGGAATGTGCCGACTGCGGACATATGTTTACAAGGAAGCACAGTCTCCTTCGACACATCAAACAACGTGTGTGTCAACGCAAAGCGGCGTCAATCTCTGGAGGTGAAGTTGATTCTGACGATGACATCTCCTTTCCTTGCGATTTGTGCCCTCTTTCTTTTGATAGTCACTTTCAGCGATCTTCGCACAGACTTCAACACACGCATGCAAATGATCACTACACCAACGGTACCTCTACCATCTCCCTCATTAATGTTTCACACAATAATTTAGTATGCGACTACTGCATGGAGTCCAATACTCAAATAGTAGATTTTCCTGAGTGGCTCCTTCAAAATTCTAACATTATCGAAGCGCTCTTCAACAATTTAGACAATTTTAGAATGAAGGCCCTCATCTACCTCAAACTAAAATATATTAAGATAGATTTTCAAACGGGTCAAGTGACGGAGAGAATACAGTTTCATGTTCCTTCCTCTTCCGCAACCGAAGTTGTAGACTGCGAGTCTTGGCTAAATTTTCACATTCAATGTTTAAAATCAAATGTAGATAAATTCAATGAACGCGACAGCGCTCTCATTTTTGATGGTGTGGACTCAGCCATATTCAAAATTTCCCTATTAGAAAGTCATGCAGCTCGAGGCACATTTAAACTACCAAAAACGTTGTATAATAAGAAAGCTGTCATCAATGTCGATTGTAAATCACAGTGTTTCAAATATGCAGTCCTATCCATCCTTCACTATAATGATATCAACGCGAATCGAAATCATACCTATAGCTATAGACAGTGGGAGGATGAACTAGACTTTGAAGGTTGTGATAGTAACAACATGAAAATCAAAGATGTAGAAACGTTCGAAAAACATAATAAGATTAAAATTGTCGTTCACGTGTGGGAGAAGGGGTTGAAGGGTGCCCGCTATAATTCACGTTCAACTTGTTATGAACGTGTAGTCAACCTCTTATTAGTAAAACAAGATGATAGCGAGGAATGGCACTACTGTGGTATTCCCAAAATCTCTCGCTTGTACACTCACTTGGGGCACTCTAAAAGAGGTGAACATTTTGTATGCGACCGCTGCATCCGCTCCTTTTGGAGTAAAGATAAATTTGAAACTCACTATGAATGGTGCAAGCGAGGTAAATTACAAATGGAACGCATGCCCAAAGATAAAATATTTTCACATAGGGATAATGGTGACGAATTAAGTCCCCTGCGTGTCATTTACGCAGACATAGAATGCTACATTGATGATATCATCCACAAGCCAGCAGCCATATCCTGCTATAAAGTATGGCATGACCACTTTAGGAATAGACAAAACAAAATGCATACTTGGCAAGGTGAAGATTGCATTTCAAAATTTCTAGAATTTCTCGATAAAGCTGCTAAATTTCAACAATCATATGATTCCCAATTGCAGCGTAAGTCACTACATATGTCAGATGAAGACAAACAAAAATTTGAAAGTTGCACATCCTGTCCTAAATGTCATAAAACGTTTGATGACGATAAAATTAAGAAAGTGCGTGATCATGATCACGTCACTGGTAAATTTAGAAACGCACTCTGCTCCAAATGTAACTTTTCACTTAGGTTGAGACGTCGTGTACTACCCGTCATTTTTCATAACTTTAAGGGCTATGACAGTCATATGCTCATAAAAGGAGGGTTGAGCCAGATGAAATCGTGGCAGTTTAATGTAATAGCACAAACGAGAGAAAAATTCATGGCAATGACAGCAAAAGTACCAGTAGATAAAACTAAAGAAAATAAGACAGTCTTCTTCGAAATAAAATTTTTAGATTCATTTCAATTCATGTCAGCGTCACTAGCTTCTCTCGTTCGTAATCTCAAGTTTCTTCCCCATAGTCAAACTTTGAAGAAACACTATCCAAACTTAACGGATGAAATAATCACTCGCAAAGGAGTCTTTCCTTATGCGTATTTTAGCTCAATGTCTAAACTAAATGAAACAACTCTTCCTTCCATTGACAAATTCAAAAACGATTTGACGGGTGAAGATTGTCCAGTAGAGGACTATGAACATGCTCAAGAGGCATGGTTAAAATTTGATTGTAAAACGTTTGGCGATTATATGATCGCTTACTTAGAATTAGATGTCATTTTGCTGGCTGATGTCTTTCAGGAATTTCGACGAGTGGCATTAGAAGAAGACAAATTAGATCCTGTCCACTTTGTCAGTCTACCAGCCATGTCCTTTAAATCAGCCTTTAAAATGACTGGTGAGACCATTCATCTCTTACAAGACCCGGAGATGTATAATATATTTGAGCGCGGAATACGCGGTGGTCTCACATTTGTAAATAAACATCATATAAAATCTGAAACAGTAGGTGATGATCATATCCACCTAAAGTACTATGACCAAAATAATTTATATGGTAGTTCACTGTCTAAACCACTACCTCATTCCGAGTTTAGTTGGTTAAATCAAGATGAGCTTGAGTATTACTCCAACCCTTCAAACATACTGAAGATTCCAGATGAAGGTGATTGGGGATATTATTTTGAAGTGGATTTGATTTATCCAAATAGCATTAAAAATAAAACTGCTGATTTCCCACTCGCACCTGAATCTGGCGAAGTGACTGAAGATATGTTTTCACCATTCATGTCACAATTTCATAATAACTTAACAGAGTGTGGACAGCCAAGGTACAAACCATGCCGCAAACTTTTACTCACCCAATATGATAAGAAAAATTATCTCGTACACTTCGGCATATTAAAATTCTATTTAGAAATGGGCATGCTTCTAAAGTCAGTTCACCGCATTATCAAATTTAGACAGAAAGCCTTCCTCAAACCCTACATAGATAGTAACAGTCAAAAACGTGCACTAGCCCAAAATAATTTTGAAAAGGATTTTTATAAATATAAGAATAACAGTCTATTCGGAAAGACCATGGAGGATGTTAGAAAACGCATAAACTACAAACTAGTCGTTGATGAACAAAAATATCACAAATTGACCTCATCACCTCTTTTCATTGATAGAGACATCATCGATGAGGATCTTGTAGGTGTTAAAATGATTAAATCAGAAGTTGAGTTGTGCAAACCCATCTATATTGGGCAAGCCGTTTTAGATTATTCCAAGCTTGAAATGTATCAACTCTTCTACAAAATATTAAAACCATGCCCTCTCGTAAAAGAGGTTCGCTTGCTGGGTGGTGATACAGATAGTTTCTTTTTAGGAATTACCACTCAAAAAGATTTAAATTTTAATGAAGTAGGCAAGTCATTAGAAAAATATTTCGACACATCTAACTACAATCCCACTCATCCACTCTATTCCATACAGAATAAAGCCAAACTTGGTTGTTTTAAGGATGAAACAGCAGGAAAGGAAATAGATGAAATGATTCTCCTCCGTCCTAAAATGTATTCCATGAAACTAAAAGAATGTGCAGATAGTATTAAGCGTGCTAAAGGTATATCAAAATCCATTGTTCATAAAATGAAACATCGGTCCTATAAGAAGGCCTATAAAAATAAAACTATAACGTTTGTCAATATGACAATCTTAAAATCTCAAGTTCATACTGTGAAAACGTACACATTTAAGAAACGAGCACTTTCAGCATGGGAGGATAAGAGGTGTTGGATAGGACATAACACATCTCTTCCACATGGACATCCTGACACAAACATACCTCCACCCAAAAGAATAAAACTCACGCTACCACATTCAGGAGATGTATTGACATAATCAACTTTAACTCAGTATTTTGATGTTGCTTTTTGTAGATATACATGGTTGTTTTATGTATCGCATGAGATCGTTTCTTCCTTGTGAATATATGCCTACAGTCAGCCCATTCCCCCTATATCTGTGAAAAGACTTTTTCATATACATATTTTTATTTCAATAAACATATCACAATGACTTCACCTTGTTTTCCGAAACACTAAAGTTACGAGGGATTTAGTATCTTTCACGTGGATGCACTCTTGTAAACCATTGGTAATTTTGATAGCAATAGAGGGTATAGTTTGTTTGATGACGGGATGATAGAAAATAGATTCAAACATCTTCTCGACTATTCCATATGAAGCGTCTTTATCATGAATGAAATCACGTAAAATGTATTCTTTTTTCTCGCCAACAGAAATAGGTAAAATCAAATCACTTTGAATGTAAAGGTGCTGTTCATGTTTATCAAGTGTCATTGGTGTTTCTATACCAATCGTATGCGCAGCAGCAAACACTGTTTGTAGCATTGAAAAGCCAAAGAGTTTTTTCAAATTTTTTACTCAATTGACATTGAATGTCATCACCCAGTTTCAGAACAACGCGTTGATTTTCAATTGAAAACGAAATGTGGTGTGTCTTTACATCATATTTACTTTTCATCACATGCTTCAACTTCTGTTGTATATAAGGATTTACTACATGAATGAAGCTTTCAACTGTATGATATAGACGCGGCATTATATTGATAGCAACTTTAGATTCTTCATAAGACTGGTAAATTTTCTTGATGCGATCCACCCACCATTCATCATTAACTGAATCAGCTTTAGTGTGATATTCAAGAGAAGCATACACCACACCGCTTCCAATAATAGGCGTATAATGTCTTACAAAATGACGCAAGGTTGGAGAGAAATAAACTGTAAGTTTGTCATTATATTTCTGAATAACCAACTTATTTTTGTCCGCCATAATTTTCTCTCCATACTTCTTACCCACAGTCTCATTCCATCGTTTTACTAACTCAATAAGTGATAAAGGTTGAACACCACGCTTTTTCAAAATGATGCGTTCTTCGCATTCTACAACATCTTCATCAAATATTTTAAATCTATAATGAAATTTGTTGATTCGATTTGAATAAACTTTTTTAACATTTGCAGTAGCAATTGACGTTAGATGTAGTCCATGACCAAAACCAAGATGTGGATAGAATTCACTATCCAACCTCAGCGTAAGACCTTTAGTAAAAGAATGAAAGCGGAGGAACTGTCTCCCACTCCAATGATAGATAGTAAACTCATAAGCTTTCTGATTTTTATTCTTCATGATGGAAGTATTACCACTGTTGAATGCCTTAATAATTTTCTCATTCCCAAATGGCTCATAAAAATCTGATTTTATCTGAATCCATTCATAGTTCCACTTTCCATCTGATGTTAAATTGTATGGGAACTGAAATGCATTATTCATCGTTATTCCATCATGGGTGCGAGGAGTCAATATCATTTCTTCCAAATCATTCACATTCTGAATATTGCTATCATAGCAAATACTAGAAACGCCAACCTCCCATTCACCTTCTAAATGCAGTGGCCGATTTAATTCTACTCGATAGTCTGATGGTTTATTTTTGGGAAATTTATTCATAGAAGCATTACTGGGCAAGTAGATTAGAAACGAGTCCTTATTTTCACTTTCCATATTATTCACATTGGAAAAATATATTAGCATACGTTTGCATTAACTCTTCATTCGGAAATGGAGTGTGATACTTGTCACAGCATCTTTATGAAAAGGAATCAACGCACCAGCATCGTCATAAATGGCAATATCAATTTGTGGGATGTAGTTTGATTTCAGCTTTGTATAATGCACTTTCTTGAAAGTATGCTCAGATAAAATACTGCAGCTTTTTGGCTGGTATGGTATCATTGCTAGCAATGGAGCTTCAACATCTCCCACACGTACATCTTCACCAATATTGGAATATATCTGAAAATAGTTAATACGACGCGATAGCGACATGTCTGCGCTAGCTTTGGTTACAGTACCACTTTTAAAGATATTTTGATCAAAACCCAAAATGTCCATTAGAGTTTTATCCATAATTAGTTCAATACCTTTTCCACTTATAGTGAGAGACAAAGTACCTTCTTTTTCAGAAAATGAAATATGTTGCTCATTAATCACTTCATTTAAATAATCTACAACCAATTTAACCGAAGTAATAATGCGAGGCATCAACACTCTTGTTTCATGTAAGATACCACCTAAAGGCTCTACACACTTTCTGTATAAAGATACGGTCCATTCTGTATCAAATTGATTTGACCTTTCACATGGTAAATGTTGCATATCAGATTTTCCATGAACAGCTGCAGAACGATGTCGTAAGAACTGATGAAAATCTTTTGAACAAACTAATACTAGATCATCATCATTTAATTTACTTATTGCAATATGATTAGATGATTTAATATAAGTCAATGCTGCCACTTGTTTACCATCAACTCGAAGGAGATAATTAAATTTCTTCAATAATGTTTCAGGAGTCATGTTTGTCTTTCTTGGCTTAATCACAATCTTCTTCACCAACGTCTTCTCATTTCTTGGAATAAGATCTACATAATAAGCTTCCTCTCGATATATTAACTGTTTATGGCCACTTATGTGGTAATTAACGTTAAAATTATCATAGCTTGTCAAGGCGCTAGCGAGGTAGCCTAAATCATTTCTTAAACTTGGACTTAAACCAACAATCCAATCTTTCTCAACTACATGATGTACATAATTATAATCATCATTGTGCGGAGTAAATTGGACAATATGTTTACACGCTTTATTCAAGAAATCATATATAAACTTTTTACATGATAAGAGATCTTTCTTTGGCCACTGTGGAATGTATACTCGGCACCCCTTTTCACATTGATAAGCAGCTGTACGTCTCATATTAATAGTCATCACCTCATGATCAAAAGTATAGACACAGTTGCTATAAACAAGTTGAGTGACACCCACTTCCCAATTCCCATTTAGCTGTTGTGCATGATCAATGGGAGTAGAAAAGAGTGCAGCTCGATTACTAGTAAATCTCTTTGTAGCCGCATTGCTAAGCAAAATATGATAAAACGACATTTTTATATTGCTAATCTGCAACTTTGCATAACATCATGAAGACTTGGATTTTGGACTCTCTACAATATATCAGAGTTGATCGTGATGGAAACGTACATTTCAAAAATTCTCATGGTCATACATCAAGAGGAATTACATTAACATGGCGACAATTTGTCAACCTCAATGATATCATGAGGGATTTGGAATATTTTGAAACATTAAGATTCATCTCCTTGGGTGATCAAGTTTGGCTTCAACATTACAGAAATGAAATTCAAATCTACCATTCTCATTCCGCAAACTGTTTCTCATTTCGCAAATACAATTGGGAGAAGTATAGAAGATATATACATCGCTCCATCATGACATTTATTCGTCGTGAGTTCATCGCCCTACTATGCAAATCTTAATCAGACATGACTACCACACATCATGAGTTGGAAATTAGATTCCCTACAACGTATTGAAACGGATCATGATCGAAACGTCTATTTCAAAGATTCAACTGGAAATGTGAGAAGAGAGTTTGCTTTATCTTATCGTCATTTTCAATCTCTACATCATATCATGAAGGACTTGAAATACTTCTATATGAAAAGACATTCACGTATTAGAAATCGCATCTGGCTGCGCGTCAACAATCGGCGAATTCAACTCTATCATTCCCAACTTCATACTAACTTCACATTTCATCAAGGTAGTTGGGAAAAGTATAAAAGGAAGGTACATCGCTCAATTTACTCATTCTTTCATCATGAAGCGCCATCACTACACCATCGTCAACATTCTCCGTCGCTTCAGACTCTACACCAAAATCGATCTCACAACATTACACCAACAGCTTCCAAACAGCAAGTATTACCCGGGCCGTCCTCAAATGTTAGTGGTGAAGATGAACAATTCACGGAATCTTCAACTCTTCCCAAATGGGACTGTACAGATTCTCGGCGCCCTTTCTCATTCATCGGCGCAGTCAATGCGCTTAGAGCTACAGAGACTACTACGTCGGATATGGAAGAGGGAGAGGTGTGTGATGTCGAATCTGACTGTGGACAATATGGTGATCTCTACTCAATTGAGTGACAGTCTATCATTTTTGAAGATTCGTACCAGCAGTTACAGTTTGTGTTATGAACCCGAACTTTTTCCTGCAGCTCTCATTAGTTGTTGGTTACCTGTACATGTGGCAATCTTTCATAATAGTAAAGTGATCATTACTGGACTAAAATCTCATGTACAAGCAAATATGATCCTAGACTATCTCATTGAGTATGTACGTACCCAGCGGATTGTAAAATAAAAAACAATTTTTCCAACATGATGTTTTTATTTCAAATCATGATAGAACTTACAAATCATTTTTTCATTAGAGGATGGATTACATGAAAAGTTTTGAATAACAGATGCAAATCGAGATACATGTAAACGTCTTAAGATGAAGTACAGTACAAAAGCACCACACGTTGATGAAAGTGGATGTTGTAGTATGCATTCATTTCGCTGATATTGACGCGTATGTTTTCTCAACCACTGCTGTGTTGGTATATTTGGAGGTTGAGCAAGAGAGTCAAATAGTTCACCACGTCGGTCTTCTCCAATAAAGATCGCTTTCCAATGCTCACCGCCTAAATTCTGCGAATGAGTGTTTAGTACAATAAAGATGGGATAGTGATTTACTGCAGGTGGTAAGGTATCGAGTGAATAGACATTATCGAAAGCTTTCAACGTCGCTTCGTCTGCATTACGCTGCACTTAATATCGTCAGCAGTCAACCAACTCATTAACGATTATACTGAAGAATCACGTCACGATACTTTGTAATTTCAATATTTGAATCGAAGACTGCATAAATTAATACATTGATCGTCTCAGCTAGTGTTCTTTTGAACGTCAAATCCAAACGAATATTATGAGGCACGTTCGCTTGACGATAGGGTGCACTAATATCGCTGTCAGCAGTCAAATCAAATGCATAAATAGTATATCCACTCTTAAACTCTTTCATAGTAAGTCCGTTGGTGTCATCCGTATTGTAAAAGCCAAAGACATCCATAAAATCAACATAACTGCGCATAAATTGATCCGAAGCAAAATCTGGTTTGTAGGGTGGACCAGGATGACTCACACCATTTACACGTAAAGCAATTTCACTTAACTGATTGTGTTTAAAATTGAAAGGATTCTTCTTTATATTACCATTAAATGCATCATTTTCAACCATTGCCACCATGAGGAGCTTCGGTGCTTCCGATGGAAAGAGGCCATCTTTCATGAAACTCTTTTGATCTTTCGGAATTGTAAAGGTGAGAAGCTTTGTATGCTGAACGGGGTAAATGGCATTTTGGCGGTTAAGACCTTCAGCATGCCCTCTAATGACACTTGGATTCGGTACTACTCGACGAATGTAAAGTGCAATATCTTCCACATGAATTCTAAAATTGTCAACTTTAGCAAATGCATTCAGCGCAAATTCAGGCTTATTCAATGTCAGCTTGAGTCGCATGCTGGTATTACAGAGTAAAAACTTTGACTGTCTAAAGAAGTCTAAATTCAGCGGACCATATAGCTGACATACTTTACTATCTTTAATCATAGCAGATCGCTTTACAAAGCCACTGTTTGTTTCAACATCAAATTTTCCTGCTTCATCTCTATACCATCCCATGGCTTCCATATGACTTTTTTGTGCTGCTGGATGAAACTGTGATACATGATTGAAATATGATTTATAGGGATAATCGCTTTGACCACCTTCCACCTGCTGCTCTCCAATCGTTAGAGAAACATCGCGAAGTAATGTAGTCAATGGTAAATTGTTCAGTCCAACTTTATGTGTATCGTCAATAGCAGTTCCATCTGCTTGCTGAATTCTAAACCTCAAATCAAGCATCGCATAACTCAAATCTATGTAGTCATCACTACCACCAGGAATAACAAATTCAATGGGGCCAGCATTCTCAGCTGTTCGAGGATGATAATCTACAATACTTGAACTAAGAATATCTGTCTGTATGGCTTGTTGATCGAACAAACAAAAACCGGAAGTTTTACACTCCATGATTAGAAGTTATAGCAGCGTCGTCGTTTAGCGCCTGATGAATGATTAGAGCCTCTGCGACGTTTGCGTGAATGCCTTTTGACTGAAGATCGCACCTTACCAGCTCCGCGATGTTTCCTCCTTCCTTTTTTCATTCGTTCAGGTGATTTCTTTCCTTGAGTAACACCAGCAATGGTCTGCTTCAATGTTTTTAAACCGCGTTCCTTCCCACGATTCAACAAACTGCTCTTAAAACTTCTACCTCTGGAAAGATCACTAGCAACATCACCAGCAAAGCCAACGGCATTACTTAAAACATTTCGTTTTAAAGATCTATCGACATTGGATATGAGAGGTGCTACAACAGATTTCAGTGCACCAAGTATGCTACCTCCACGTTGGCGGCGAGCACCGATGTAAATTTGTCCTCCACCACTTACGTAGGAGGGTCGTGAATAAAATGAGGCAGTTGGATTCATAGCTCAAACCCTAAACATTGTTAGTTACAACTTTGCATGAATCACTGTCGATCACTTAGATGAAAGATGTCGGCACGACGCATCCAAGAGTTCATACTTGAAGGATAACCAGTCCATTTAACAAGACACCATTCTTCACCTTGCCGTTTTTTACATCGAATGATTTTCTCTACCAAATATATTTCACTTTCAGTGACTACCTCAATCTCATCGCGGTAAAAGCTACCCTCAATTTCTTCATTATCGTAATCTTTCAACTTGTAGGTGGTCGGAGAGTCTTTTTGATTAATCCTTGATACTGTAAATACCTCCTCTGTCCAATTTGGGAGCTACCCTTTAGCAAAAACACTTTTCACTTTTGAGATACGAACTTTATCGCCAATTTTCACATCACTTTTCACATGAGTGCGTTTACGTTGGAATGATTCGCGCACTTTATCTACATTGTCAGCATTTACATCTACTGGTCTGAGTCCAATAGAACGACGGATAGAGTGATTGTAGGCATGGAGTGTATCTTGTAGAACCTTTGTCCAATTTTGTGTCAAGTTGGCAGTAAAATGTCGCCACAAGCGATTTTTTAATGTGCGATTAAAACGTTCAACGAGTGCAGCTTTATAAGCGCTCTTTACACTAAACAACTCAATGTCATGCCTCTCAAATAATCTTGTCACATGCTGATTTTCAAACTCTTTTCCTTGATCACTCTGAATTCTTTTTGGAATGCGACCTTCTCGAAAAATTGTTTGGAATGCTTTTGCTACTCCTTTCCCTTCTTTAGTTTTTAAAGGTTGAGCCCACGCATAACGCGAGAAAATATCAATGACGGTTAAAATAAAATTATTGCCCGAGTTATGTTTTGAAATGGAGGCAACATCACACAAATCTGCTTGCCACTGTTCATCGATGTCATGAACAATATAATGGCGGGTGCGGTACTTCTTTTTCGCTTGTTTGTGGAGTGTATAGGTAGCCTGACCCTTTAACCATCGTTTCACTTGTGATTGTGGAAGACCACTCGCTTTTGATAATTTCTTGATAGATGCAAATCCTGCCGGATGTTTTACATCATAATAGATTGACTTCAAACGTTCAGTCGATGACGGCTGACTCTTTTTCCTCCTTCTCATCTTTTTGTTTTCTTCCCTTTCTACATTTACAACAACTGCAGCATTTAGCTTTAGCGGTTTTGCGATCGTGTTCACATTGCTTAGGGGTTTCATTATGAGAGCTGGCGCAGCAAGTGCAAGTGACAACGACATTCACCTCTGGCGGCTCATTACATGGCAAGCAACACATCTGCTTCATATTAATAGTCTGAGAACATGTATTTCCTAGGAGGAGCTGTTTTACGTTTTCCTTTTACCAGTTTTAGTGGCGATGTAGATCTACGTCGAGTTCTTCCTCTTGTTTGCTTAGTGAGTGTGGGAGGGGATGTAGCAGGTGACGTCTTAAACCAATTTGTTGGCATTTTCATCGTCTGAGGCATTGGAGTAGTAGCCACTGTTGAATCAAGTTCTTTCAATGTCTCATTATTTAAAGCAAATTTTGGTACATTATGCTTTTTCAATAGTTTAAGAAATTATGACCAACCAGGTGGAACATAGCCCTGACGGCGCTTTCTACGTGTCGCATACTGAATCAAGTCTTCATAACGTGAAGCATCAATCACTTTATTTTCATCTGTAATGATTTCTCCTCTATCATTTACATTGAGATGTGGTTCAATACTGTTGAAAAGAGATATGGCATGTGCGCGAGATGCTAAAGGTGTAGCAGTCGATACAGAGTCACGCATCTTATTCTTCAAGTTTTTCAATTGCTCAACAGTTTCCGATTGTAATAATACAGCACGATGTGGATCTTTGATGTGAACATTTTGCTGATAATCTATTTCTTTCCTATACATTTGATTTGCAAGAGGTTGCTTTACTTGCTGCATGGCAGTCAATTGTACATATTCATCCTGAGGAATAACAATCATGCGAGAATAAGAACTCATAGTTTGTAGATAATCATGGGAGTTTTCAAAATATCACTTCGAAATCTAAATTCTTCCGGACACTCTTGCGTAAAGTCAATGAATAAGTAACCGTATGGTTTTTCAGTAGCTGCTTGAAAAATTTCAATTAAGGCTTTTGATCCTCTGGGTGCAACTTGTCGCGCTAAAATTTCAAATTGACTTTTATCTCGCGGATTCTTGAAAATAGCATAATAGTGTGTATTCAGGTTTCGTGTACGAGCTTCTTTTCCATCAGGAAACAAATTTTGTGTGATATAGATGATAAAGCACCTTTTATGGTGTGCTGCGCGAGTGAACATATCTGTAACATCTTTTGAATTCTTACTTTCTTTTAATAAATCATCCAATACAACAACATCATTAGACTGAAGTTTATCCACTGGAATAATTCCTTCATGTCGAATAAAGTTGCGACTTTGCAATTCCTGAAACAGCGACGGTTGATAAATACCATAACACCAAATCACTCGATTGATAGGTTCCTTAAACAACTCCCTTCTTTTATCCAATAAATTCAGCGTGAAAACAGTTTTACCTGCATGAGATGGACCTGATACAGTCAGAACTTTATCACATTGAAGTCTGAAATCCATTTTATCACTTTGAGATTCAACATTTGCATAATTAACGCTTAGAGCCAAAGATATTACCCAATAGGTTGCCCACGGCAGGAGCTATCATTGGAAGTATTGCTGAAAGGAAACCGCCCTTTTGTGTTAGAGTTTTCCTCTTTCTTTGAAGGGTGACTTTAGGATTGGAGATGAAACGCAATTTCGTAGCATATCGCTTAAGTAACTTTCGTTGTTTTGGCGCTAATTTCTTCGTCCTCAACTTCCTCACATGAGAAATAATTTCACAAATGAATTTATCGTTAGCATGTCGTATAGCATTGTATCGCTGATTTGCTTTCATTCGTCGGAGAGCTTGAATGGCTGAAGAAAACTTTTGACTTTTACGTTTCGCCATTTTACGTTTCGCCATTTTCCGTGTTAGTCTTTGCTAAAACCTATCTTTACCACATTTGCATAGGTACTAACTATTGCGACATAAGTGACACTCGAAATGAGCAATATCACAGTGGTTACATTGGCAAAGTTGAATGCAATTACGTATGAAACAGCGTTGACAAAAAGCATGCTTACATCTCTTGAAGATGCGCTTTTCATTTCCATCCTTTCGCTTACATACATCGCAACACATAGTTTCACCGTTACTGATGTCTATAGCAAGTCTTTTTGAAGATATGAATTTGCTAGCCTTTTCTAAATAATAGACGCATGTACAGAAGGAATATACTTCGAGAGTGAGCAGACATAGCTCGAAAACCAGTTGTGCTACAATCAAGTACCACTGCATTTTCAATTTTTCTTTATGGAAAGTTGAATGTGAATATCTGAAATCGCTTCAATCACTAGACTGCTACCATGATGGTTAAATGCGTTAAGACGTTCAGCAATTTTTATCATATGTCTTTTAAAAAATTCTTGGGGGTGATCTACCACTTCCATTGTGTAAGAAGCAAAATGGAAAGAGCGACTTTCCACCTCTTCCTTTCCAAAATGACTAAACTTAATTTTCGCAACTAATCGCGCCATGATAATGCTATCAGAGAATGTATTCATTAATTCTAGAAATAGAGTGCTAGCATCATCGACCACTGCTTCGATGTCGGTCTCATCTTTATGAAATTTTATCACATAATCTTGAACAGCTCCTTTTAAACTTTGCCTATGAAAACGTAATGTTCCGCAGTCGTTTGAGAAAGACATGATCGCCCTTTATCTAACCCATCCATTGCATGAAAACAACAACTCTTCTCATAGTAACATTTATTGAATAACGGTAACAAGCATGCATTATAAATCAATGGTTTGAAAGAGATAAAATAGATACAGCTGATAACTATCATACAGCGAGCAATGATAACCATACAGGACTTTGGCAGTGTTGAGGTAAGGAGGAAAGAAGCATTGGTTATGAACGTAGCTACTACAACGAACAGACAAAATAGGAACACACAAATCCTTAAAACGTTTCGTGACTTCATGATAATGTTGATTCACTCTACTATCCCAAGGCGGGAGCAAAATATCATCAATGATTAGATTGGGAAATACTTTCCTCTCCTTACCAGGATTATTACAAAAGATGCGTATAACATTGAAAGCAGCTAACCATCGTTTAAAGTCAATAAGAAGAGCACTTTCACAAGAAAAGCCATAGTCTTGCAAATATTTCAGATTAAGTCCATGAATGTGTTTTCTCGCCCATTGATCAACATTGGGATCGCAGTTGGCATGTTGATGATAGACACTAACAATCTGATATGTCCAATTGTTCATAGCAATAGCACTGAGCTCCTGTACAGGTTCACCCTCACAATCCATAAAAATGATGATAGAAGCCTAAAACGAAAATTTACACATCTAAGGAAACGTTCTATAACATATTACAAAATGAAGAATTACATCGATGCTTTTCACGACAAAATACACAAATGATATGATGGCAACGAAGAAGTAAAATGTATCTAATAAGACCACGTCTACGACACTCAAAGCACATAAGCGAATTGTCATAGGGTAGAGTTAGGAAAGGACTAGTAATTCTCCTTCTTTGATTTGCGTTTTGATGTAGCATTCTTCTCCGACTTGCGCTTCGTACCACTGCTGTTAAGGATTTGATCAATTATGTCGTCCACGTTGGGTGGTTTCGGAATATATAGGATGGATTCCATATGCATGGAGAGAGAGGCTATTTTATTATCCTTGTGTGGACCATAATATAGCCCATTCACTTTGAAAAGGATATCCCAAGTACCTTCTCCGAGCTCATCACATCTGATGGGTATTGAATGATCTCCATCCTTCTTATAGTAAGTACACCAATGTGATACCGGTAGGCAAATGTGATTACCATCCCAAATCTTTCTATAGGGAGTATCCTTGTCATCTCTCGCCTTCCACTCTTGAGCAAGAGGAGTAGGAATGTCCATATTTAATGTCACGTACTCCTCAATAATATCAAGTTGGTGGCGAATGTACGGACTCACGGGGATCAGTATGTAGTCCCCATATTGATTGTGCATTATCTTGACATCCGTGGAAGGGAGCATTCCCGTTTGGAGTACTACGCTATGATCATCATAACGCAAGGCTTGTTTAAATTTACGCTGTAGCGGTGTAGGATTATGTACCTTGGATGTTTCTTCCACTGACCTCAGTTGTAGATGATCTGACCGTAGCGAACCTTGTAACGTTTGACCGCCATTTTGTCCTACTAGTGCAGCAGATGGAGTAGATGCCTGAAAATGAAAAAAGATTGTATTAAGTTTACGTTCAAGGGAGGAGAGGGAGGGAAGTAGCGACTTACCATTTTAGTTGGATAATAGAACAGGGAACTAGAGAGAGAGAGAAAATGTGCGTCCGTCACTCGTGTGATTCAACGATGGAATGATTCTCACTGTGGAAGGCTCGCTATTCATAAAGAAATGCTTGATTCTCATTGGATGATGATCCTCATTGGACAATAACATCAAGCTGATTCCAAATCTGGCCTCCGTTTACCCATCCGAGCCTTCGTTTTGGTGCTACAGCCCAAAACGTCCCAAATTCTAACTCTGTCGTTTTTCGCCAATGTCCCAAAATCTTAAATGGCGTCTCACATCTAAACGAAGACAGATAGGAACAAGCCGATTCTTTCACTGAATTTGTCTCACTCTTAGCTTTCAAACGAGCTATCGCACGACAAAATCCGTCCACTGGAAGCCAAAATCGAAGCAAGCTGTCCAGAGGGGGGGGACGTCAGTGAAATTTCAAAATTTGATGAAAAATGTTTTGGTGACGGTCCCAGGTCGAAATTCCACACTTTGGAAAATTTTCAAATTTTTACCCATACAAAGCCACTCTGACACTTAGGATTTTTTCAGGTAAGCGAGCTCCGACCTAAAATCTTGTAACCGCTCTAACTTTTGAACGAAGACAGATAGGAACAAGCCGATTCTTTCACTGAATTTGTCTCACTCTTAGCTTTCAAACGAGCTATCGCACGACAAAATCCGTCCACTGGAAGCCAAAATCGAAGCAAGCTGTCCAGAGGGGGGGGACGTCAGCGAAAATCTTTTTCTCTCTGATTGACTTGAAACTCACCATACCGATGCAGAATTTCACGCTGAATCCGAATCTGGCCTCCGTTTTCTCATCCGATGCTTCGTTTTGGCTCTACAGTAGGCAGCCATCGCAAAAATTCTAACTCTGTCGTTTTTTCGAAAAATGTTGAAAATTTTTTCTCTCCGATTGACTTGAAACTCACCATACAGATAGAGAATTTCACGCTGATTCCAAATCTGAAATCCGTTTTCCAATCCGATGCTTTGTTTTGAAGCTAGAGCCCAAAACGTCCCAAATTCTAACTCTGTCGTTTTTCGACAATGTCCCAAAATCTTAAATGGCGTCTCACATCTAAACGAAGACAGATAGGAACAAGCCGATTCTTTCACTGAATTTGTCTCACTCTTAGCTTTCAAACGAGCTATCGCACGACAAAATCCGTCCACTGGAAGCCAAAATCGAAGCAAGCTGTCCAGAGGGGGGGGACGTCAGCCGAAAATTTTTTCTCTCCGATTTCGCTGGAAACATCCTTCCTAACCCAAAATTTCACGTAGATTCCGAATCTGGCCTCCGTTTTCTCATCCGATGCTTCGTTTTGACGCTACACACCAAAACGTCCCAAATTCTAACTCTGTCGTTTTTCGAAAAATGTTGAAAATTTTTTCTCACCGATTGCCTTGAAACTCACCCTACCGATGCAGAATTTTACGCTGAATCCGAATCTGGCAGCCATTTCACCATCCACGACAACCTAGACGGTCGCCCACGTCAACCTAGACGGTCGCCCACGTCAACCAGGCGGTCGGACCAACTCACCCGAGTCTCACACTCTGTCGTTGCAGAGGGGGGGGAGTCAGCGAACATGTTGTGAACGGGAACCCACCTGGCCGACACACCACGACAGACCACAACCTCTGTCGTTCCAGAGGGGGGGGAGACTCAGACCCGAAGCACCACGGCGGCCGACCACGACACTCTGCCGTTCCAGAGGGGGGGGGGCGCCGGTCGAGTGTTTGTCACTTGCTTACTACTTTTAATTGTTTTCTGATTTTCGTTAAATACACGCGTGTTTTACAGTTTTCAACAGAAATCCTGATATTATTTACATGTAGGCCTAGTTCTTCTTTTTATATTTGTGCCTTCTTTCTGTACCAGATGAGAATATCTGTCAATTTCAGACTGATCAAACCAAAATATATTTGCGTAGCGAGTACATGTGCATGTATTCCAAATTCATGGCATTATCAAAACTTGACATGACTAGACTACCGTATGTCATTGACCTTGAACAGTCCGGTTAACTGAGCAATGCTAACTAATTCAAATATGCCATATCAAAAGATCGGTTGATAATTTCGTTATATATAGAAGTATCTAAATCTGTATATAATTGCACGTAATATTAAATGGCAGATCTATAGCAGTGGTCGGACCATCTGCGAAAATGTTTAAAAAAATGAACTCGCTGGGAAAAAAATTGACTTGGTCCTGCGAAAAATTGAACCTTGTAATTCTTACATTTAAATGAACCTATGTTGTCTTATAGAATAAACACTGGTCTACAGGATGGAAAAGGCAAACTAATAACAACTAATTAGCATGTTATTCATTACGTTATCATTTAGTTAAAGCTTCATTTATATTATTCACAGCGTCTTACATCTTGTAACAGATTCAGTAAAATAAAAGAATTGCAGCAGTAGTTCCGAGCATCTACTGAGTTACTGTGGATGTTGTAACCGCATACGAAGCTGTCAAAGCCATGTTTAAGAAGTTGCCGATAGTTCTATAGAAGAATGATAACCGACTTGATTTCAAATAATTTTTCAATTGATGTATAGACAAAACAAATAAAATTCAAATTAATATGAGTATTGTTGTCGGATATATGCATTGAAATTCATTTTGTACACTCGCTCGATGCCTGAAATTCTGAACGCAACTGGAGTCATTTGAAGCGCTCCACACTTCCTATACGATTTACTCATATTTTTGATATTCAGCTAACGATGCAACGGCTCTTATGGATGCAGAAAACACAATGTCTAGCCTTGTGTTATCAGTTGCATTGCCATTAAGTTGTCCAAAATATCCTCGAACAGCTGGTGGTTTTTAAGATCACCCGAAAAGATCAAATCAAGCGATGAGTGATGTTAAATGAATGTACTCTCATCTTACAAACGGTTCTTACCTTCCATTCAGAAAATTTGAAAGCGCATTCTAAAGACGTGGATGCTGCAAAAAATGTACCACATTTTATACCAGATAGGCAGAAAATTTCATAGCTGACCTGGAAAATAGACTGTTCTGGAATTTTCTCTTAAATGATGCAAAGTCCATAAAAATGAAATGTCCGAATCTCGAGACATCTGTTTTTGATCAACAGTGTGTGAGCGTTGACCTAGCTGCCGACAATCAGTTCTGCCCATAGAAATAAACTGTTTATCTGAAGTTAGCAATTTTATCTTTTTAGTTGTCTGTTTATTGTTGTCAATTTCTATGGTTCTGCCACACGTTGCCAACCACGGACAGTCTTCGTAAAAAGTGTCGTTGGCCAAGCGGCATTCCAAGGCTTGTTTTAAAGAACAAGAGGACAGATCACCATCAAAAAAAGCGGAAAACAGTTACAGCAAAAAAAGGAAAATAATTTTGTGACAATAAATTCGATGCTTCAGAGCACTAAGAGATAAAAGATAGAGGCATCGGACAAAAAGAAACACGAGGGAATGGAAAACATTAATATGATGTAGAACTATCGAGCCGGAGTTGATAATACTGCAGGAAAGCACATTTTGTTCTGCTCGAATTAGATTCATTGGCACACAAGTTTTCGGTCTAAGACCTTCGTCTGTTGCAGAAATAATGTGATCATCAGATTAATGCGACTACCAATTATTCCTGTAATTTCCTGCAAGCAGATGCAAAAATTTTGTTGCTTGTGCAGTCGCCGCCACTGATCGATTTCAGTTCCTCCAGGTGCCTGGAAATTTGGGGTGGACCTATACCCTCAAGCTCGATGCATTCCGAGACAGAGAGAATTGATGGGAAATACCAGTGCAATATTAATGGAAAACCAAGCAAGACAGCAGCGTGAGGAGCAGGAGGAGTCAATGGAAAGAGAACATCATACTTGATCATACTCAGAGACATCATGCTCAATGTTTTCATGTATATGATTGTTGCATCTTTACAAGTCAAGATTTCCACACCGCTGAATTTCTGCATCATCTACTTTTTCTCTTTCGATCCGTAATTATTACTTGTTTTCTTTTGATGAAAACTTCTGCTTTCTGTCAATTGCTGATTGGTTTATCTCCTTTTGTTGTGACCTTCCTGTCAGCGCCTGTTATCAACTGGAACGGATCATGTCTTAAATGACATGTAATAACAAGAATTTTTGTTGTAAAATTTTTGTTGGTGGTTTAGTTGTAAGGTTAGTGACTTTTGACTATATTTGCTACATGCACATGTATGTACTAGCTGATAAGATGGATTCGGTAACAAAATGCCAGTTTTATCTTTTAGGAACCGGCGCTGTGGCCTTGTGGTAGAGTGTTCGCTCTGCGTCCGGGAGACCTTGGTTCAAATCTTGGTCGGGTCAAACCTAAGACTTTTAAAATAGGTACACTCTACATTCTTGCTAAACACTCAGCACGGAAAAGAATGAAAGTGGTAAATGACAACTCGGCCACATGGAAGAAAGGCTCCGTGCCTAATGTGCTTCCGAGTATAAACAACGTTCATTTATCTATTTATTTTTTATAATTTAGGTAGTTAAGTATTAACAAAATGGCTCCTAAGAAAGAGTAGATGGCAGTAGTAGCAAGTTTCTGAAATCAGATATTTGCGAAAAATCTTTTGTGAGTCATCACTGACGGAACGTAGTTACTTTCGAAAAATCTGGCTTATTACAAGAAAGCACTTATTTGCGGAGATTGCACAAGACATTTTGAAAAATCAGTTTGTCCCGACAGATATTGGGCGTTGGTCAAGTTTTGATAAGAGCGGTGTTTACTCTTCATAATCATGAAATATGATACTATAATTTGCTGGTATTAGTAGGCCTGCGAAAATTTTGTAGAGCTGCGAAAAAAACGGAAAAATCTCTGGCCCGACCACTGATCTATAGATAAAAGTGAAAAACTTAAGTGCATGTATTTTTTTCATTGGAATTTTTGATTTAATTGTGTAATAGTTGTTCTGTAAATGTAAAACTATTATGTTGATCAGTCTGTACTTAATCCCTTCTTTGTAGATGGTTGTTTTCCCATTACACGGATTCTCTCAATTGCATGGGATGTTTCGGGCTTTTCTGCAGCTCAATTAAAGTGGTCTCGTTATTCCTGGTAAGTTGCAATTATTATGATCATTTAACAGGCATTTTTGTGTGGATTGACGTTGAAGGTGGTCGTTTTCCCGGATACACATGTTCTTCCAATTTCATTGAAAGTCATAATTGGTGCTTCTGAGTTTGGCAGCTCATTCTTTACTTGTATATTAAAGTATGTATTTTAAAAGAGGAATCATTTTCAAAATTTGTGGCTGTTTGAAAATGGGATTAGGTCATTCTCTTTTCTCTGCAGCTCAGAAATTCTAAGTCGTTACATGACTTTCATCATTTAGTGTAGCCTACGATGTAGATGATATAAAAGGAGTTTATCGAATATTGATAGATATAAAACACGTGATTACATAATGAACTAGAAATAAGAATGGAAATAAATGATCACTTTAAGTAATCGAAAATTGCCGATGCTGTTGAAAATATATTCCCAAACTTTCGTCTGTCTCAGACCGCGTCAGGGGACGACGAAAATTTGAGAATATGTTTTCAACACAAACAGCATCGGCTATTTTCGATTTTTTATAGGCTGTTTATGAGGAACAATTAAATGATTATTTGAAAATGATATTCTATTCAACTACAATTTGGTCATCTTAAATCAATAAAGAATCTGTCTACTGATCCGCGCGTGTCCCGAAATTTGAAAGAGACAAGTGTGAATTTTTGGAAAATCTGGTATACAGTTGCTATCATGTATTCATAAAAGGTGACTTAATCAGTAAAAGTCAAACATCAAATGCCAATTTTGAGTAAGCCCCTCCCCCTCCTATTTGACGTCAATTGCAGACAGCCCCTGCAATGGTTTTAAAATAACATACTTGTAATTTTCGTTTCGTTGCAGGTGGTTAATGCTCGTGGTGATCTCCACATTTGATGCTTTACTTCCTTTGTCCTCTATTAACTTTCGGTACTCGCTGCTGATCACTGCGTCAATGTGTGCAATTGGATTGATTATGGTTGATCTTTCAATATTTCGTGCGAATTGTATGGGATGAATACTGCGAAATAATCTTTTGTGCTTTTGGAATCCATTGAGTTTATGCATGTCATACTTGTGTGTCAGAATCTTCGACATCAAACGTGGCTATCGTTTTATCACTATATACATATATGGCCCCTTGAAGTGTCAGTGGCTGTTTATGATGGCAAATTATACCGATGACTTACTGATAATCATTACATCTATCGTGTATATGCATTTTTCAAGTCTTGCAATGTCCTAACGTTATGTCACCATGATTATCGTGAATGCTTCGTGAATTTGTCGTCTATGAATGTATTGCATTTCATATATATTAGACCCAGTATAGCATGGATTATACAGTGAGATTATATCAACTTCATAATACACGCATGTGTCTTGGCGTATCTATCATTTCCGTGTGTTATTCCAGTTCATAGAATCCTAGAGGCCAGCTAACAGGTCTCTTAAAGGCGAATTAGATGTAATTTTTCTGTTGGCTACTGAATTTAATTCTGTTTTTAATTAAGTTATAAATTTTGTTAGAGTAAACCCCAGAACTTTGAATTGGCTGCTGCAGCTGTGCCTGGGATAAAAGTTTGTAAAACAATTCAATTTTAATTTTTTGAATTGACTCTTTTGAAGGTTTGTTCTGTTTTTCTTTTATGCAACTTAATTTAGCTTTTATTATCCAACTTCAGAAGAATCTCAATGTTTGTAAAGAGAAAGACTAGCGAACAAGTTTGTTATATGAAGTGAACTTTTTTCGTTATGTTTTGTAGCCTCCATGTTTACACTGATTAATTGTTTTTTGTTATAGATAAAATCTATTCATACCATAATGAGCTATGTATTATTTCCTTAATATGTGAATTTCAGGTAGTTCTAGCATGCAAATCAGATATGATTTACCATGCAATTGATGAAAACGTAGTGGCGCGTCAGGTTGGTGAAATTCATTTTTTGAACCGCATGATCGATCCAGAAATGAATTGAATAGAAATATATGTGAAGAACCCATTTGTGATTACGAGCACCCCAGTCGGCAAGTGCAATGAATCATTGCATATTTCTAACACGAACTGGTCTATTCCACACTCAGTTGGAGAATTCAATTCTGTATCGATCGTGCTGTTTAAAAGCGCACTCCACCTTCCTGGGGACCATGGTCAACTTCATCAAGTGCATCGTAAAATCATGCATGATTTTTTGAGCAACATCAAATGTCACATTGATAAATCATTGATACTTAATGGATCATGGATAATATTCATGCATGGGAATGCATGAATCATGCATTCTCATGCATGAATCATGCATTCTCATGCATGAATCATGCATTCTCATGCATGAATCATGCATTCCCATGCATGAATCATGCATTCCCATGCATGAATCATGCATTCCCATGCATGATTGATTTCTGATACATGCATGAAATCATCCATAAATATCCATGGACGGGCGACTAGGGTGACGCTGACTCTCACTTGCAGTCACACAAGCGAGCAACGCACATGATGATATGATGCTGCGTCAAATATAGCAGTGATCCGGCACTAATGTTGTGGACTTTACGCACGCCACTGCTATCCTTCATCTGTCTTCAGAGACCAGCGTGTCTCAGTATTGCCTATTTTATCGTGCACAATATCAAATTTAGTGACACATGGATTAAATTACGCAACATGGTAAAGAATTCCTTGAAAGAAGGCAACCTTTCATCCGATAGCTTCAATTGGAGATTGATACATCTATCAAGTGAAAATCGGTAGAAATCAGCAGAGCAGAACAATCTGTATTATCTCCATAGTCAATGTCGTTTGGTTTCTCAACTTAGTGTTTCGAGTTCAATGCTTCTCATGTTCTTGTGTCGATTACTTTCGTCGCAACATGTAAGTATCAGCATGCTAATTCATATTTTAATATGTGATTAAATGAAATAAGAACTTTATGCATACCGGTACGAGTATCGTCAAAAGAATTCATTCAGATGTTTACAATCGAAAATCCCTAGAATCATTGCTGTCATCTTCGTAAAGTTGATGATTTGCATCAGCTCAACATATTTCAGTAACTCAGCGCAAGGAGCAAGGGATTTCAAGAATATTCATAAAAGTGATTCAAAATGTACAAAGAAATCAGAAATCACGCATATAGAATAACACTATTATTTTGGATCACTACCATAAACATTCTTGTAATCCTTTGCTCCTGAAGATAGCGCTGAGCTATTGAAATATATCGAGCTGATGTAAAATAGATCAACTTGACTTTTCCCAAAACAACACTAAAGCAGTCAATGCACCTAGAATGATTAATTTAGGTGTAATGTGAATTTCTTTCTTTGTTCAGTTGTCATCAAGATAAGAATTATGGTCTAATGTATTTCTAATTTGAAATGCTGTGATGCAGTAGCTTAATTGAATGCGTTGTCGATCTAAATCACATATTAAAGAGAACTTTTGAAAAAGCACAGACTGGATCCTTCCATGTATTCCATAGGCCTACAAAATTCGGAGGTTTAAACCTATCATACATCGTGATATTACAAATGTTGTTCCCTAGCACATATGTTCTGTGATTTTCTTGACGATTTAACTGAAACTAATTTCACCAATTATAATGGATTGACAATTTTTTATTTTGCATATATCAATAATAGTTTTTATGCACTCTTACCTAATTGCTATATAGGCCTACAATGTACATGCATTTATATTTATTCACAATTAATGATATGTTAAAACATGAAAATAAATATCTTATATTCCTCATTCAATTACGAGTACATACCACCGGCTGTTGCCATTTTAGATTGATCAATTTGTGCGGAGTATCTTCGAGGCTTGTGCCTGAATATGCTTGAACATCGAGTTTGGCAGGCGGTTGTTTCTGGACTAGGAAAACCAGACAAAGTAAGTAAAACTTTCGGCTAGATTGTGTGAATTATTCTTAACTTAAACATCATGTATCAAATCAAATTTTCTCCTCTCTTTTTACTGGATTCTTCATTAATTAATTTTACATTTTTTCCAAAGATATGTAGGCTATACATAAATTGACTTCAGGCATGCGATGGATGTGATTGCATGGGTAGTAGGTTTACTCAAACCAATTTTTAAATAAAAATACTATACAATAGAAAAATGATTTGATAATTAGATAGCCTAATTTCCTTTCTCTTCAATTGTAATTGCGAAGTATTTTTTAATATTTCTGCTATAGAAATGAAAACTAAAGATGTATGCCTTCATTTATTTGCGAAATGAAAATTGCAGCATTTAGATAACATTTTATATTATGAAATAATGTGATAAACATTTTGATTTGCCCTAGGGTTCAGACTTAAATAGCAGGGCTTTTTGATGGCTTCATCATTTATCCAAACATAAAAAATGTGTATTCTATGTTTCAACACCATTTATCACATAATTCACATGATGAGAGATTTTCAAGGATATCTTGAGTTATTCGTAGCTAGAAAATCCTAATTTTTCTAAAAAAAATACCTATGACTTTCACAAGAAGAAAGAACACGAAATTTTTGACTCAACGTTGATACTGTGATGTGACATATTACTCCCCAAGATTAGGTTGTTTTGATTAGCCTTGTGCATATTCTATGACATTCTACATTACATTTTCACATGTACAGTGTATACGGTGCATGTCTATATTCTCGTTACCAATATTAGGTTTAAACAATCTTGATATTTTTGTAAATGTTGCTTTGTCAGTCTCGCTAAAGAATCTCGACAGGTTGCGTCAAAAATCTCGCATTTTTTTAGTTCCTGTAAAAGCCAGAGGCTATTTCAAAAATAATAAAAAGTGCAGATGAAATATTATTTGAAACTCTCGATTCTGTGATGGCCTACGTGATCAATGATAAATGTAGGCCTATTATTTATGTTATAAATATAATTATTCAATCATATTCATAAATTCAAGATAAGTAATTTCCAAATAATTGAAAATAAAGAAGTCACTCCCTTCTATTTACGACTTTTTATTCCAATAAGTTAAAAAGAAGCACCCGACGCGTTTCGTCCGAAGACAGTCTCAAGGGTGGCGTACAAATGTAGAAGGATCCTTAAATACTGATTAGGCATAGTTGTGGCAACTCATTAAACTTGTTCATGACGTCTATTAAGTTTTGGCATTTTCATCTCTATGAAGCGTGCTTCAGCCATTAATCGCATTAAATTGTTGAATAAGGATCTCACAACTAAAGTCAGTTATTTCCATCTCTCTATCAGCATGAAATTTTAGATGATGCTCGCTCAAAGCACTTTTAGAATCTCTGTTGCGAATACTACGTTCGTGTTCTTGTTAGCAACTTGAAAGGTCGACAACTTTGTCCAACATGGAGGTCATTGCACCAAAAGTAATTAAAACAATAAACCAGATATCTGCTTTTGCAGTTGTATTTAGGACCAATGGCGCTACACACATACATCAGAACTGCCATCATCAATGTATTTTATACTGTTTTTGAGAAAATTATTTTTTACTTTATTTGGAAGCCAACCCTGTGGGAACGAATCTTGCGAAAAACTGGCGAATGTCAGCTGCAGAATATCATGCTAAAGTTCAGTCATATTTGCGGGATATTCGCTGGCGAAGTTCGCCGGCGACAATTCGCGCTCTATGTCACCTTTTACTTTTGACTTTCTCTCTTGTTTTCTTTAGTAATCCGCCTCTACAGTCGAGGCTCTATTCTCTCCCTCACCTACTCACTATCCCCCACATATGGCTAATCTAACTAAGAAATAAGTGCAGACTATCATTCTTTGATAATGATAAGAATATAGAGAATCCGCATATATCAATTTTCATAACATCTCTTGACATTCAATAATTTACAACAATGACAAATATTTGAACAATATCATAGTATTTACTGCGACATTTATGGAAGACAAATACTTTTTTTAGTTTAAGCCTTCGTGAATTAAAAAAAGATCCCTTTTTATCAGATCAGACTGAGTATACAATATATTTTCATGTGAAGATAATATACGAACATTACTACTTACCACTAATTAGTTGCTACAATATCCACGATTTCGCCGGTTGGCGAAAAATCAGCTCGCATTAGTAAACAAATATCTACCAGCTAATTATAGCAACTTTTTCGCCACCTGTCGTTTTTTAATTTTGCACATGTTTTTGGATAAATGATGACCATTTTCACATGCGGAGATAGTTTTTACACGAAAATGAACCTTTAAAAAAATTATCCACCAAATCGCTACCTCGCCAGATAATCTGTTGATATTAGCAAGATGCGTTCCCACAGGGAACTATCTCTATGTAGAGTTATGCCTGAATGACATGTATTACTAAACCATTTGTATTTAAGGTTGCCATTCACTGATATGCTTAGGTTTAGAAAGTTAATATAATTATCCCGAGGGACTTCTATAGTGAACTGAATGTTCTTGTCAATCGAGTTAAACACTTCAATTATGTTAGAAAATATTCTCACATCCTTGTAAAACGGATCCATGATGATATCATCAATGTACCGCTTGTAGCATTCTTGTAATCAGCTTTGTAATATTCTTTTTGTTAATTGTTAATTATAATAAAGTCTGAAAATTCAATGCAAAGTAAAAACACAGTACATTATAAATTTAAGTGATATAATTGCATAATTTGCAAAAATGATGTGATATAAATATAATGCAACGATGATATACTAGTAATTATAATATGCAATATAATAACTAAAATATGTTATAATCATGTTATATAAGTACACGTATGTAATGTAATTTGATAATTTCGATGATTTAATGAATATTATAGCATATCATTCAATAGGCTATATGGCATATATTTGAAAATTGACACCGCACAGATCCGTCATCTGCCGACTAAGTCTCCCTGCTGTGATTGAGTAGGAAGATAGACGTGTTTGAGAGTAAGATGAAGACAAAGTTATGAAATCCTGACAAGGACGCATGGTTCGTTCTCTACAGATGTTAAGAATCATTCAAAAGTTCAGCAAAACGTGTCTAAGAACTCGGAAGGAACTCGACCAGGATTCGCGTTTCGGCCCCTAAATCCTGAACGCTCAGACCTGCTTGAGTGGGGCCCTGCGCATCCATCATGTACAGACTCAATGACACTGACTCTAAATGCTAATGCAAATGAACCAGTAAATAAAATGTACGATGAAAATGAAAGAAAATTAATTATAAATAGCGGTAACTATTCAGACTGAAGAAAAATCACATAATAAATAATTAAATTGAAAATGAATAAGTAACTGCGATGATAATTAACCAATAGCGGAAAAAATTCAGAATAAAGGAAAATGACATGATAAAAGATAATTGAATTGAAAATAAATATGTAAATAATTACAAAATTATAATCGAAACTGTTATGGCATTACAAGCAAGAAAGGTTTGTCACAATCGGCAAAAGGACAGTGTACGGAAGTATGGAGTCAAGGAATCCGGAATCTTTCATACATGTAGTCATAATCGGTAGTTCATGTCAAAGTCGATAAATTTGTTGTGTTGAAGGATTTGTAATCATGCATCTTGCCATATGTTCGTTGCTTAAAGGTTTCGATCATCATAAAAGCGTGCAGTAGTTTGTTTATCGGCATAAAGTCCGAATTTTCTCAAAATCTTGTCATGTCTATGCAGTGCTCTTTCTGCGGATATTAGTAATTCCTTGCTGCTTTATCCTCTTGATCTTAGTAATCTGAAACTTTTCTTCGATTTCATGACGAAATCTTCTAATGAGGAGCAGATGCGACCATATGAGCTGACTGCTGAAAACGTTAACTCTAATTTTGTGGTGCATTCTCAGGAGATGTCAAAAGTGTTACTGGAAAGTTGAAGTCGTCCACTTTGTGATATACAGCAGTCTTAAGGCCAGTGCTGGTAACTTTCAGCTTAACGTCAAGATAATCTGCTTCTTTATTATCAAGTCCGCATTAGCTTCTAAGCTATCTGGATAGATACTTGGAATAATTTTGTCCAAGCGCTTGTAATTGAAGATACATAAGTCATCGATGTATCTGGTGGTCTTGGACAGTAGTCGTGCTACTCCAATCTTTTTCTGTTTTATAGTCAATGCCTTGAACTGATGAAAATGATCTATCAATATCGTTACCTGAATAGTCAGAAATTTAGGATTGAATTTTATGAACTACAGGGGGTGGACAATTTTCCGAATTGTTTTCATAAATTGGCAGCTCGTGTTTTTTGCCCAGGCAGTAACCGCCAAAACACGAGCTCCCAAATGTCTGAATACTTCATAAAGAACTCAGTTTTACTGCCGGTATAGTGCTTATTTAAGCCTGGGCATCGAAGCGATGTTTTATCAAAGCCCAACAGAAGTGTCAGTGGCACTAAGCGCCGGCTATTTTAATCACAACACTTCATTTTTCAGATTGGTCAATTAACTGGAGGAGTGATAAAATCTTTTGGAATTTTCTTTTTCCTTGCCTGACCATAGTAAATAGTAGAT
Source organism: Prostheceraeus crozeri (assembly GCA_907163375.1). NCBI lineage: Eukaryota > Metazoa > Platyhelminthes > Polycladida > Euryleptidae > Prostheceraeus > Prostheceraeus crozeri. The sequence continues at coordinate 63,184 of CAJQUW010004966.1, forward strand.
AGTCTGATCTATAGTAAAAATGAATACCTCAATATTTTTGAATAGAATGCATTAAAACTGTTTATGAAGACATTTTCAAATTTCCTATTGATGTCTACGAAGCATAAGTAGAATCGTTTAAGTTTGCTCTAAGAATCTATAGAGTTATAGCTTATGGACTCTGGAACCGCATGCAGACGATTAAAAGTATGCGAAATGTTGATTTTGTCAGTCTTCATCATAGCAGAGGATAGCATTCATCAAATATTAAGTATTGAATCTCTTTAAATTTTCATCTTATTCAATGATTTTTCATTTCATGGAACTTGTAAACTTGGCACGTCTTTTCATGTCATAAGGTTTGATATGAATTAAGTTTATTCAAATATTTAATAAGTTAAAAAAATGAAATTGCTTAAGCTCTATATTCAATGCCTTGAACTGATGAAAAATGATCGATCAATCTCGTTACGATATTTACATTCTGAAACAAGTTGTAAGAAAATAGTACTCAAACAATATTTCTGTTTCAGAATGCATTGAACCTCCGATAAATAGTAGTCATGAACTGGACAGTTGCCCAATCATAAGTGAAATTTTTAAGTCCTGTTCACTCCTGATCTGTATTAAATGTTAGTGTTTATGTGCACGCATTCGTGCCATGTAGCATCGCCCTCTCAAGGCCGAAGTACTGGTTATTGCTTCTATTGTAAATTATCGACCATAAAAATAAAACGGAGTTTGCACATTATGTCTTCTGAAAACATAAATTCGCTCCCGATCAGACTCGTCAACTGAAGTATGTATGTATAAGTACCGGTATGTATGAGTATAATGCATGTTCATCTATTTGTTTAGAAGTTCATGTCATCGCGACGAATTAACAAACATTACAGTAGACCACAAAGTTTCTTTCATTACTGTCACATACGAGTACATGTAATTTTCCGCATGCAGCATTGTTCATTTTATGATACAAAGCAGCGGTAAGTCTATCGAAGACGCCCTTATCCGCGGGACGGGGTCGGGTAACACCAGCCAGCCCGTCGAAGACATCACTCAGCAGCAAGGCTTATCTAAATGTATTTTCTGTGTTTCCCACTGGAAACAAACATTCGTTACTCATTACCATACACTACTAATTCCTCGCATCTTTATTTTCAGATTCCCTAAGAGAACAGAAAATTGGGAATGAGAAGACGATTGAAGAGGTGGTCGAGAAAATGTTGAAGGATGCAACTGATCGCGGCAGTGGGAGGAGGAGGCGACAGTCCTGGTCGAACAAGTTCTCTTTGCCAAAGCCATTGCGGGTGGAAGCAATTGCCTGCCACACCAACGAGCTAGGAGTCGCAGAGCCTGCACTGGAAGGACGAGATGTTCTGGAGGAGAAGTTGAATCGAACAATTTCGCCTAAAATCACATTGGACTTGTTATCCGAACATTTTTAGTTTTAGTATAGAAATCCAGATGATTGTTGATACAGATTGTGTAGTGCGCTATTTCTAGATTTCATACATGTATTTTTTGTAATATGATGTTATTGAATGAATGCTGTCTTCGTTTTCAACAATTGTTAATTGGCCTAGCACAGGTTGTAGTTCAGGACTAGGAAAAGCGTGTGTAGTTAGCGGTATAATTTTTATACGAGTGATTCAGATTGTAAATTAATCGGCTTATCGTCTCAAGTCCAATAGCGAATATAGAGCGACAAAGCAGGTGGGATGCCGCATATGTAGCGATTAATCGGCCAAAATCCGATATCGGATATAGAGCGACAAAACAGGTGGGATACCGCATATGTAGCGATTAATCGGCCAAAATCCGATATCGGATATAGAGCGACAAAACAGGTGGGATACCGTATATGTAGCGATTAATCGGCCAAAATCCGTTATCGGATATAGAGCGACAAAGCAGGTGGGATACCGCATATGTAGCGATTAATCGGCCAAAATCCGATATCGGATATAGAGCGACAAAACAGGTGGGATACCGCATATGTAGCGATTAATCGGCCAAAATCCGATATCGGAAATAGAGCGGAATATCAGGTGCAATGCCGAGACGAATTCTCGGGCATCGGCAAGGCATCGATTTTATGGGAAATCGACGCCGCGATGCCGAAACGAGATTTCATGCATCGGCCCGATGAAATTTTTACCACCGGGATCGACGTCAAGACATCTCTATTCGATCGTGAAGATATGAAATGATGACATTTGTGTTGCATGTTTGCCATTTTCTCAATGTATCAAGCTACAACAGCTTTTCCGACTTCAGAAATAGAGGCTTATGTGAACAGAACGTCAATTTTCCTTTTCCGATTGAAGAATAATTGATTCTTTGATCATGTGGAAATTAAATAATCCAACTACATGTATATGAAGACAGTGTCAAATTCTGTTAGAGCGGGTTGTATTGTGAAACGCAAAGAAATTAAGAATAGATTTCATACTACTTACAAATAGAGTACCAGTTAAATAAGTAGTACATTGTAAAAAGGAATAATAATTTTGAGAGCAGAATTTATTCTTTCATAGGTTAGGGCTACACCGCCAGGGCCCCTGAACTAAACACGCGGAACTCGCACTTAGGGGGCCCTGACGAATATCCCTTAAGGGGCCCTGATGTGATTTTGCACCGGGTAGGTCTTAAAAACCTGAAAAAGGGTTCAAATTCATGAATTTATGTCGTTTTTTAAAGATACTATTATTTTGAATTTTATGGTGTCCTGGAACGGTCTTTTGCCCATTACTATTGAAAACTGTGTTAGAGACTGATTCATGTTTCATTAATTCACGTTATGCATGAATTTTCCTTGTGTCTTCAATACATCGCTATAAACATGATGTCGATTTTATACACGGTTATTTAATTTGCATTTGAATGCCTCTGGGACATGTGCAATTTTATATCGAAGATAATGTATGGCCTTGCGCCACATCTATGGAGTGACTGGAATTTGCCAGGGATGTAATATATTTCAAGTTGTAAAGTGTGCATGTTCGTAAATTTTACAATGTTGTATTCATTCAACATGTAGACTTTATCACTCCACGAAAAATATGTGCTATGAACCTACAATACAGATTGTACAATGATACTAGCATCCCTGGTTAATTTCATCTATTCGATGGTTAAATTATAGATGTCACATGATTTAATCATTGATATTTCATTGACAAAACATGCATGTCTCATAGATATAACCTGCATGTCTCATGAATAAGTAGTACTTCTCGTATCCGGATGATCACATTTAAGAGAAAGCAATTCAAATTCTTCGGATACAGTGTATTACAGAAAATACGTTGCGACGTTTCGCCTTTACCGGCTTGATCACGCACAATGAACAGAGACGAGAAAGTCAGAGCCAACCATGCATAAAATCAATAAGATTAATAGATTATTCGATAAAAATAGACATTCTTATATACTACTACTTGAAATCAACAACAGTATAGGCTAGAAAGGATATCAGTAAGAAAGAATAAAATCAAGTAGGTTTATACGTCACAAAACGACCCTTGCAGCCATTGATGAGACTATCAGCCGATGCCCGATAGATGTACAGGCCTTCCATAACTTTCCTCCGACTATACTCAAATAATCTACCGTGCAATATCTCCCATTGTATATTGCCGCTTGGTGTAATCCCGATATGCTCATCCGTGAAATGGTCTTGCACTGCCGAGTACGAAGTTGCCTTAAACAAGTGCTCCTTGATACGCGTTCCGATTGCTCTGGCTGTTTCCCCAATATATTGCTTTTGGCATAAGTTACAAGTTATTTGGTAAACTACAAATTTCTGACGGCAACGGTAAGGTAATTTACCCATTTTGCAGATATCACAATCATTGCACCGGAACTTTTCTTTAGGGGGATGAAATACCTTCTTCAGCGATCTTCCTCCAGAGAAACACAACTTCACTGAATCTCCCAGGCCACTTCTTTTGGTGAGGTTGATCATCTTTCGCTTCATGGCTTCGTTGACAAACGGGACCCTCAAGAAGACACTACCATCAGCAGGCCTATCTCTAGAACTCCGTTTCCAGTTGCTGTTGAAATTCGTCAGACAGCGATTCAGGAAATTCCAGGGATATCCATTCTTGCGAAAGCGATCCATGACCATATTGATTGAACATTCCTTGAAAGTCGGATCTGTTGAACGACTAGCTGCTCTATGAAGCTCACCAAACACTGCAGCTCTCTTCTGTGAAATCGGCACAGAGGAATACCACGGAAGTATACATCCACTGTGCTCAGGCTTAAAGAACAGCTTTGACTGAAATTCATTATTCAGTAAAGTCACATTGCAATCTAGATACGAAATGAAGCCGTCATTACCGGGCAAATCCAAGGCGAACTTGATGCAGCTGTTGATTGAATTGCATACATTCAAAATATCATCAGACGAGATATCAGTAGGCCAAATAACGAATACATCATCAATGTATCTCTTCCATTTTAATCGATCTCTGAATTGTTTTTGAATTTCACCTTCGATATAGTCCATATAAATGATTGCCATAACAGGAGCGATCGCGTTTCCCATTGATAGACCATTTCTTTGTCTATAGGTATCACCCTCAAAAAGAATGTAATCATTTTCCAATGATAATTTGACAAGTGCGACAATGTCGGGGATGTGCATTTGAATCAAAGTAGAATCCAAGAGAGAGAAAGACGATAGGAAGTTTACCAACACTGTATAAAGACCAACAACACCATCCGCATCATATCTGGGAATAGTGTTATACAGATCGACTACATCCAGGGAGCCATATCCACCAATAGAGCTACCGTCAATATTAGAAATCCAGGAAACAAACGCTGTAGCGTCAGGCAAATGAGCCTTCACAGCAGAGAGCAATGGATATATGTGCTTAGATAGTTCACGGGCTAATCTTGTGCTTGGTCCATCAGTTGCTGCGGATATAGGCCGACCTTTGAGGGGTCCATTCTTGTGATCCTTAGGAAGAATATAAGTTGAGTTCAAAGAAGGTTCTGAACACTTGCATGAAAATAACCAGTTATAGATGTTCACTTGATTATCCTTGTATGAACTAGCAATTTTCATAAGTTCTTTGTTGAAGTTTGCCTGTCTTGTCGAAGGCAAAACTGCTTTAGTTTTCACAAAGTTACCAGTTCCAATAGTTGCATTCCGATGCATGTCGTTATACATGTCCTCTGAAACAGCAATAAGTCTGGATGACTTGTCAGTAGGAATGATAACAGTCCCTTCCGATTGAATGTCTTTAATTTCCTCTTTCAGTCTTCCACTCTGAAACGGATCAGTAGGTTTGATTTTCTCCACTAGTTTGAGAAGGCTAGTCATCCCTCCAGAAAACTCATTGATAGATTCCTTTGGAACACCATGTTTAGATAATTGAGTTATACATAGCTCCAAATTCGCGCGATACTCCATCAATTCAAATTTTTTTGGAACGATTGTCTGTAGTGGGGACAGTAAGAGAAGGTCCACTATTCAATAGGTTCACAAGATTATCAGAAATTTCCGTACTAGCGTAATTACAGAAACCGTTGACATAGCCTTGATTACCATTATCTCTTGAAGTAATGTCCTTTGTAAGAGAACTCAATTTCTTCACCTTGGTATTCCTAAGATTCCAATCCAGGCTCTGAAGTTTGATGGTCTCATCCACATTAAGTGGGAAAACACACTTGAACCATTTGTCCCTCCTTCGATATTCGAGATTCAAAGCAAGAAGCAGCCACTGTCTACTATGTTTGTCCATCAATCTCTCAGCTTCAGGGCAATTCAACGTATCCTTAAGTGGATTCTTTGCCCTTAAACCGTGAGGCACCACGTTCAGTTCCTTGCATCTACGTAAAAACCATATGTTGCTTCTGATTCTCCAAAGTCTCTCTCCATAACAGAAGTCAGATTTCATATTCGTGAATAAGTAGTACTTCTCGTATCCGGATGATCACATTTAAGAGAAAGCAATTCAAATTCTTCGGATACAGTGTATTACAGAAAATACGTTGCGACGTTTCGCCTTTACCGGCTTGATCACGCACAATGAACAGAGACGAGAAAGTCAGAGCCAACCATGCATAAAATCAATAAGATTAATAGATTATTCGATAAAAATAGACATTCTTATATACTACTACTTGAAATCAACAACAGTATAGGCTAGAAAGGATATCAGTAAGAAAGAATAAAATCAAGTAGGTTTATACGTCACAAAACGACCCTTGCAGCCATTGATGAGACTATCAGCCGATGCCCGATAGATGTACAGGCCTTCCATAACTTTCCTCCGACTATACTCAAATAATCTACCGTGCAATATCTCCCATTGTATATTGCCGCTTGGTGTAATCCCGATATGCTCATCCGTGAAATGGTCTTGCACTGCCGAGTACGAAGTTGCCTTAAACAAGTGCTCCTTGATACGCGTTCCGATTGCTCTGGCTGTTTCCCCAATATATTGCTTTTGGCATAAGTTACAAGTTATTTGGTAAACTACAAATTTCTGACGGCAACGGTAAGGTAATTTACCCATTTTGCAGATATCACAATCATTGCACCGGAACTTTTCTTTAGGGGGATGAAATACCTTCTTCAGCGATCTTCCTCCAGAGAAACACAACTTCACTGAATCTCCCAGGCCACTTCTTTTGGTGAGGTTGATCATCTTTCGCTTCATGGCTTCGTTGACAAACGGGACCCTCAAGAAGACACTACCATCAGCAGGCCTATCTCTAGAACTCCGTTTCCAGTGGATGTATACTATACACAGTGGATGTATACTTCCGTGGTATTCCTCTGTGCCGATTTCACAGAAGAGAGCTGCAGTGTTTGGTGAGCTTCATAGAGCAGCTAGTCGTTCAACAGATCCGACTTTCAAGGAATGTTCAATCAATATGGTCATGGATCGCTTTCGCAAGAATGGATATCCCTGGAATTTCCTGAATCGCTGTCTGACGAATTTCAACAGCAACTGGAAACGGAGTTCTAGAGATAGGCCTGCTGATGGTAGTGTCTTCTTGAGGGTCCCGTTTGTCAACGAAGCCATGAAGCGAAAGATGATCAACCTCACCAAAAGAAGTGGCCTGGGAGATTCAGTGAAGTTGTGTTTCTCTGGAGGAAGATCGCTGAAGAAGGTATTTCATCCCCCTAAAGAAAAGTTCCGGTGCAATGATTGTGATATCTGCAAAATGGGTAAATTACCTTACCGTTGCCGTCAGAAATTTGTAGTTTACCAAATAACTTGTAACTTATGCCAAAAGCAATATATTGGGGAAACAGCCAGAGCAATCGGAACGCGTATCAAGGAGCACTTGTTTAAGGCAACTTCGTACTCGGCAGTGCAAGACCATTTCACGGATGAGCATATCGGGATTACACCAAGCGGCAATATACAATGGGAGATATTGCACGGTAGATTATTTGAGTATAGTCGGAGGAAAGTTATGGAAGGCCTGTACATCTATCGGGCATCGGCTGATAGTCTCATCAATGGCTGCAAGGGTCGTTTTGTGACGTATAAACCTACTTGATTTTATTCTTTCTTACTGATATCCTTTCTAGCCTATACTGTTGTTGATTTCAAGTAGTAGTATATAAGAATGTCTATTTTTATCGAATAATCTATTAATCTTATTGATTTTATGCATGGTTGGCTCTGACTTTCTCGTCTCTGTTCATTGTGCGTGATCAAGCCGGTAAAGGCGAAACGTCGCAACGTATTTTCTGTAATACACTGTATCCGAAGAATTTGAATTGCTTTCTCTTAAATGCATGTCTCATACATATAACATGGATGTCTCATGGATAAAACATGCATGAAAATCATGCATGGCCATGTATGATGCATGCATGATCATGCATGAATCATACATGATCATGTATGAAACATGCATGGTCATGCATGAATCATACATGATCATGCATGAATCATGTATGATCATGCATGGGAATCATGCATGTTTTATCCAAAAACGGGCATCTAGGGACTAATTAGTTGCTACAATATCCATGATTTCGCCGGTTGGCGAAAAATCAGCTCGCATTAGTAAACAAATATCTACCAACTAATTATAGCAACTTTTTCGCTACCTGTCGTTTTTTAATTTTACACATGTTTTTGGATAAATGATGACCATTTTCACATGCGGAGATAGTTTTTACACGAAAATGAACCTTTAAAAAAATTATCCACAAAATCGCTACCTCGCCACATAATCTGTTGACATTAGCAAGATGCGTTCCCACATGGAAGTTCAATATTTTTTTGCATGTCCGCCTTCGATGAAGTTCGCCGTCGATACTCGATAGCATTCGATGTCACATTTTATCTTGTTACTTATTTTTCTCTTAGCATATCCCTGATTTCGGATTCTATTGCCGAGGCTCAATTTCTCCTGCACTATACCGGTACCTTGCTTGCCACACATAAACGATATTTATGCTAAAAAGAAGAACTTCCTGCCTGTCTTTGAGATCAATCTGCTTAAAGATAGATTTGCATAACATCTGACATTCAGGAATTTACAGCAATAGCAATTATTTGAATCATTTCATAGTAGCTTTTTGCCCTTTTACTACAACATTTCATAGAAAATTAATTAATATGTTGTAACTTAAATATTCGTGAAAAAATTTTCCCTTTAGAGGATCAGATATAGCGCATATGAAGCTAGCATGCAAACATTGCTATAACTGCCAATATACTATACAATATCCACTGCGGTGCGTAGATAAAATACATGACTAAAAGAACGTTTCATATAGAAAAGAATTGTCCGTTTGGAGTTAGATATTGACTTTAACTAATATATTGATGCTGCAAGAAGTGACAAACGCATTTAAAGTAACTCATAGAATCGCTCATGCTTATTCATCACTTCGTCTCCGTTGGAAGTGCGTCGTCAGATTTGGATGTAAATATAAATAGAGGTTGCTCTCTTCTATCACTACTCGTCGCTTCCTTGGTGAGACCCCTTGCACTTTGTGCACTGCTTTCATTTTCTAAGATGAAGACGTAGCTGTCTAACCCTCCGCCGACTGACCTAAGCTGATGTTCGCTTGCCCTTTTTCTTCCTGAAGTTTCGGACACGAATGCTTGTTTGATGTTTCAGTGTTGCATGTCTCTTCATTGGCTTTGACTTTCCTTCTATATAGCATGTCTGTGTTTTTTTGTCAGTATGACTGGGTCTGTTTTTTGCTTTCTCTGTACCGTTTTTTGTTCAGAGGCGATGCCATGTTGGATCGGAGTCAGCGTATTTCGCATAAACGACCAACTCGTGCTATCTCAGCTCAACTGAAATAGTATTGTGTTGGCTAAAGCAGACATCAAGCCTTCTTCCTGTTCGTCCAAACTCCAGGCATCTCTACAGCAACCCTTACCGCTGTGGGGAATGACCGGCTCGTTCATGGCTCATCAATGGCATTTGTGTCGCTCCCATTCATGGGCCATTAAGCCCAGGAATTTTTTTTTTGACTGGGAAGCAACGGAAATCTCTGCTGTACACAATAATTATGATCAAGAGTCAAAAAAAAATTCGGGAGCCATTTCCGTTTCTCAAAACGAAATGAAGGGATTAATGCATGATATGTAACGAGCGAACTTTACACACTTTGACCTGAGATTATTTTATGAAGCAAAATTTCCAAATCATCAATACTGAACTAAAATAACATTGAAACAGTAAATGAGGAAAATATTAAGTCTCATTAAAATCCGATAGCTGCTACTTTAAAAAATAGCACTTTGTCGTTTGCTCGTTCCAGACCTTTTATTAAGTCTTTTGAAGCACCCTGTAGTCAAGGTAAACATTTGAAATGGCATTTACTAACCACGTTCTATACGTCCATCATCCCTCTATATTAGCCTATGTACTAGATCTGATTAGATTCTAATAACAATTTTGGCATGTAGCAGTCAACTGCGACTTTAAAATTTTTCATAACAAAAATAATCATTTTTAATTAAAAATTCAAATTGTCAAAAAACACAATGATATCAATAATTGAACCAGAATAAAACGACTGTAATAATTATAGAGCATATACATTTTATAAGTGGAATTGTCTGATTCTAATTTTGAAAATTCGATCTGGAGTTCCACTTTTTCGTGGAATTTACCATACAGAAACCGACATCGATTTGAAAATTCAAACTTCTACCAGGTCAAAAAGGAAAACGATGGTCTGAAAAATTATAAGTTTCATAAGGAAATCTATGGTGAAACCAGGTTTATACGTCTCGGAACTTAACAAGAGATAGATAAAGATTCGATATAGAAAAGCATACTTTGAAGGAAATCGATGAATGCTTTGTAAAGTAATCCTCTATCGAAATTGACACAGCATTGATGCGGATGAAAGTTGCGATAAGGAAAATATATTTCGATATAATGTATGCTTCAAGAAAAATCGAAAGAAATTGATGAAGATGAAGGCTTCAATTATGAAAGATAAATTTAAAAAATAAAAAATCCTCGCACACTATATTGTCCAAGTACTAACTGCTACACTAAAAAGTCTTTCATTTAGCTTCAGATAGTGTACTTTTCATATAAAATATTGAACACAGCATATACAAAATCATTTCTTGGCGAAGTTAATTTTCATTTGATTAGTTGGAGTCAGACGGAAACTTTGATAAGCGTCCTTTGCAGTTGTAGCTTGTGCCTCAGTTTCGTACTCCACAAATGCGATGTCGGCGCGACCAGGAACTTGGCGCACCTCTTTGAATCCTGGAAACTGCCCAAACAGCATTGCTAACATAGCCTCATTCGTCTCATCAGGTAGACCAGAAAGAAAAAGAATGGCATTGGGAGGATTATCTGCAGAAGCTTCACCGCTTTCACCAGTTTTTTCAGCTGCCATACTGGCTGATATGCGATCAGGACCACCAGATTTCGCAGCTGCAGCAGCGGCTGCAGCCTGCGCCTTCCTTCGACGCTTTCGCTCTTCCTCGCGTCTTTTCGCCACTTCAGCTTGAGCGCCTTTCACACGTGCTATCACGTGACTATCTTTCCTCGCAAAACTCACGCGTAATGGCTTTTCGAAAAAATTGTAGCCTTGCAGCGATCGAAGTGCCTGAGTAGCTGCCGCGATTTCTTTAAAAATGATAAATCCTTGTCCTCGTAAACTCCACTCCTTTATTGCCACAATATCGACAATTTTCCCAAACTGACAGAATAGATAATATAATGCTTTTCGCAAAACATCCTTCTTCACCTTGTCATTCAGGTTGTTCACATACAAGGTATTGTTTGGCCTTAATTCCATGTAACCTGCAAGACATTGAAAATAGTTGCTATGCAATGATAAAATGGCATAGTGATGGCTACTTTAAATCAACAAGGATAATCGATAGCAAATGCATTAATTATGAGCGATAAAGCTGTTGCTTCTCAGGATGATTAGGGTTAGCAGAGCAGTTTATATAATTCGTGGCGAATCGATTTTAAGGGCTGCCCACCGGAGACTGCTGATTTGCAGGGAATCATTAGACGACAACTTTTTATCTGATGGTGCTCTGCAGCAGATCGCTAACTAGGATCGGTCAAAATAACGACCAGAATCAATCACAAGACTAACTAAAAAGACCAGTTGTAGATAATTAAAAAACATTAGTTTTTTAACTTAGTTGAAAAGTTAAAAATCATCTTAACTAAGCTCAAATTTCAGAGCTAAAACTATTGCTCAACCAACATTTTCTTATATTATGATGACCATTACTATGACTGACTGTTAATATTATGTACTACATACGTCAATACTAGGATGCGGAGCAAGGCCATCGACAGTGAAGTAACATGAATGAAATCTAGAAATTCATTATTGCGCTTCCTATTGCAACTAAACTTCACACGATGGTGAAGCTCGTCCCAATATAGGTTGACGCAGAAAATCAGCTTATTTTGGACAAAGCAAACATCCTAAATTATGCAAGAAGCAACGGGAATGAGAACAAAGGGAATGAAGGAGTTGTCACTTCTTCGTTCTACACACAGGTAGACGGACGTATGCTGCAGTCTCTTCGGTAGAAGTGGATGAAGTACATACATGCGAATGGTGTTTTTCAGCGGCACGAAAAAGTTTACAACTAATGTTTTAGCGTCTACTTGGAAAAGATAAATCATCACATCTGTTCAAGGGGCAATGATATGATTTTGAGGCCGAAATAATCCGGTGTGCGCGACGCTGTATACGTTTCAGACGGCCTTCATCATTCTTTGACAGTCTTACAAACACAGGGCAGGCATATTCAAACACACTTCTGATTGACATCTCGTAAATGACATGTAGATCTTCAATAGATACATAGTTTCTGATCTTACGAATGGCATGGAATCGACGGCTTGTCTTTGAACACTTGCTCGCAGCATGATCCCTCCAAGTCCACTGACTATTAAACAAAACTCCGAGAATCGATAGACAGGAAGTCTCCGGAATTTCAAGATCGATGGATCGTGACAGTCTGTGCCGGGTGATGAACATACATTTGGACTTAGATGTATTCAAACAGATAGTTTTAACACACCAATTTTTGAACATTATTTATGTCACGTTTGCACTGCAAAGATATCATATCAGAATCACCGTCATTCAGAAGCAAAATCAGATTTATGTCATCGGCATATTTTACAACTTTTGTCGCAGCAAATGCGGCATTCAAGTCACTGATGAAGCAGCAAAAAAGAGACGGACCCAAAACAGATCACTGTGGGATACCCCTACACATAGGAAAGCGTGTCGAAAAATCCATCTGAAGCTTAATACAGGAAGTCCGATGCGAAAGATAGCTCACAAGCCACATGAGAAAGCCCGACGGAAAACCTAGATCACTCATTTTGCGTAAAAGTAGGGAGTGCTCGACATTCTCAAAGGCTTTAAACAAGTCACATGAGATAATAGCGGCTCCCAACAGATTCTGATCGTCATAGATTTTGGTTACCGTATCGTCAATTTCTATAAGAGCTGTAACAGGTGAAGCATGAGGACGGAAACCATGTTGACTGGCACCAAAAGCTGATACAAAAAAGCTGCGCATTTCCATTAATATCAATCGCTCAAGGATTTTTGAAGGAGCAGGAAGCAGAGTTATAGGTCGGAGGGCACTCAATTTTGCTGGAGACGTTTTTGGAAGAGAAATTATGCCATATTTCCAAATCATGGGAAAGTTTCTTTGTCTGATTGATGACTTATATATTGACATATATTGACTTACATATATGAAATAATGGCTTTGCCAACAGGTCAGCGAGGAAGGAATAAATCCGATTAGATATCATATCTGATCCAGCAGACGTTTTAGCTCTAAGCTTGGCAAGACATAAATAAACACCATATTCGGTAAAGGACACCACCGACCATCCATCATCTTCATCAGTAACATCAATAGACTGTGATGGGCTCGAGCTCTGCGAACCAGCGAAAAGATCTTTCAAATCTGCAAGCGCCAATGCTGGGGACTCATATTGGGATATCAATGAGTTTAAACCATTTGAATTGTTTTCTTTACCGCTTAGAAAATTGGCAACCGACCACAGAGATTTACCAGGGTTCTTTGATAGATTTACCAGAGTTCTTTGATTGATTTGCCCAACAGAGTTCAGCTTTATGTATTTCCCTGCGCACTTTTTGCTTAAGATGATAGCAATAAGGCCAATTACTGTCTCTGTAAGCTTTCCACTTCTCGTTTATCAGATGTTTTATTAAAGGAGTCATCCAAACTTTGTCATTTGAGGTCATTTTTATAATGTTCTTTGGAATTGTCATATCAATAGCACTGTTGAGAATACAATAGAAAATTCTACATTGTTCATTTACATCAGTCTCAGAAAATAAGTCATTCCAATCTACGGAGAAAACTATTCTGTACAAATTGCGCAGATTAGATAATCTGTAGTCGTAAACAATAGAAGATCTTACATTTCCTACAGATTCTGAGGGAGACACTCTCAAAGTCAAATGATCAGATGTAGAAATTGGAGCATTATATGTAGCACAATTTTCATTATAGACATCTGAAAGGCCATTAGGAACTAACACATGATCGAGATAGCCACTTTTCCGGGTTGCAGATGTAACAATATCTGACAAGTCAAGATCATTACATAGTGAAGCCGTATCAAATTTATTAAAATCACCCAAAAAGAAAACGTGCTCAATATGCGGTTGTGAGGTTAGTACATGATCCACAAAGAAACATACGGCATCGTGAAATGATTGCTTAACAGCAGCAGAAACATCAGGCGGTATGTAAATGCAAAAGATAAGCATTTTATTTTTAAAAGATATAACTGTAACATCAACTTCGGTTGGAAAATCAAAATCGGACAACAGCTCACAATAGCTGGATTGGTAACAATCTTTAATGTACATTAAAGTCCCACCTCCCCTCTTAGAGACACGATCGTTCCGAAAGATAACATAACCAGGAAGCTTGATCAAATCGCTAGAGACATCACTGTTTAGCCATGACTCTGTCAAAGCTATAATGTCCGGTTTAAGAAGCGTGGCTATGACACTTAATTCGTCAACTTTTGGCAGAAGCGAGCGAACGTTCGAGAGTATGAAGGACGGATAATGTTCTTGAACAAGGTTGTTGTTTCGCAATACCGGTAAAATCACTGAGGAAAATCCTTTATTGAACTACGCTGAACCACCTTGCCACCAAAAATGACAGCATCATGGCCCATAGCCCGCATATTTTTCAATTCATTTCCTAGGTGCTGTTGTTCTTTCTGCTGATAATAAGTCAGATCAGGCTGCAGGAAAACACTGGAAAACTCGCTAATTTGTTTCAACTGCTTCGAATTTTTCAGCAACTTGTCTCTGTCCTCAGCTCTCGATAAAGAAACTTTCAAGAGACGCTTGCCATCAGCGCGTTGTCTGCCCAAACGTCTAACCTGTTGTATAGAAACATTGTTTGCACCCATACTCATAAAGATCTCTTTACATACAATTATGTCTTTTTCTTGACGTTCCTCTACCGTGCCATTATTTTCCGATAATCCCCTTAAAATAAGGCACTTTCGAAATTGCCGCTCCTCAAGTTCTTTCATCATAAAAGTACAACTTTCTTGCACAAAACTTGGATCTGGAATTGACTTTCTAAGCGCCTGATGCTGTTCAGAAAGTCTTTGATTTTCTGATTCCAGGATGTCGACACGAGTCACTAATGTCTTAATTACATCTCTTAATGAAGTTATGTCCTCTTTCAGAGAAGAAATTATTTCACGCTTAGTTGTTTCGATCAATGACTTCATGCCTTCAAGCATTATGTCTCAATGAGAATTCCCTCGGACTCTTGTTCTAAGGCGGCGACTTTGCAGACATTGTGCGTTGAGCTGACGTAATTGCACCACGTGATGAAAAATCGATATCCAAAAATCAACTTGACAGGGGGCTTCGAAGAAATGATTTGATGACAGCTGCAGGGCTGTGGAGCCGATGCGTTATCTCATCGGCTCCGGCTCCACGACACTGATGTGAAAGGCTCCGGCTCCGACTTCAAATTCAGGTTCTATCTATGCTGGTTATCCTGGATCCGTTGAACGGGTTTTTTGGATAACGGTGTGGCCTTTAGAGGCTTGCTACAATCATCAAATTGTTGGTCCATGAATAATATGATCGGTGGGTAGCCCACGACTCATCATCTGTAGAAATTGTAATTTAGATAGCCTCATTGCAGTGTAGGCTAGAAATGTACAATTGAAAATTATACTTAAAAAATTCAAAATATCTAATTTAGGACAAGTTTTGTAATTCTATGCAGCATACTTAATAAGTTAAGGCCTAACTTACATTATATTAATTTCGTATTTTTCATTATGGCGTAAAGTTGCACTAAATAATTCATCAATGATTCATGTATATTATTATATTCAATTTATGTATAACACATTACCACTATTCCTCTGATGATGGCTAGGCTGATGAAACTGAACTCGGAGTATCACACAGTATGTTGCAGGGTGCTATGCATAATAAAAATTTGACTGCGAGCACCGAGCAAAAATCCCATCTACTTTGCTAGCTTTCGAATGCGCGTGCGGTTTAATGTCACAGACAATAGAAAAGGGAGGTCAAAAGGCGCCTTTATTGAGAGCGTCTCAGTCTTTTTTTATTGTTTACATATAAGTCAGCATGATATCAGCATAAAGTGTTGACAGACGGAAAAAATAATAATGAAAATTCTTGAAATCCACAGGTCTATGACATTTGGGGAAATATTATTACACGATACGGCTCTTGTGCAGTCCTCCCACCCCCATTTTTTCTCTGGTCAAAAGATGCAGCACCATTGGATGTCCGTTTCAGCATCACCGGTTTGAGGGAAGCATTCCGTGCTGTTGTAAAAATCTACGTGGGTAATTGCGATGTCATGGTCGCAAACTTCGTCAGCAAGTCAACATTGTAATTTGCCTTCGGGTTTTTCGCATTGAAATATACCCTTTGAATTTTGAAGTCAAAGGAAATCCATTGTGAATGAGATACCTTTAAAATAATAGGGCGCTACTAGAAGTGGCTGGGTCGCTTATTGCTATAGCCATGTGAGGACTTGTAGTCAGGTCATTCGTGTGAGTGTGAAGAGTTATCCCTCCAATCAAAATTGATCAAATTGAATAATCGATTGTTTTGAAAAATGTAGGTGGGGGGACCCTGCACAAGAGTCTACAATACAATCTAAGGAAATTGGCATTGTCACAGATGCCAGTAGCTTCTGCCAGTAGCTATACCGATAGATGATAGCCTACATAGTAACCGTATTAGATTTAAGACATTGCGCAAGAAATGTAGCTATATTATCTTTGCTGACTGAACTGGAAATGTGTACATAAATGACTGGCGACTTGTCTCTAGGAATCTACAATCATCTAGTTAGCATGCATATAACAAGTCTTCAAATTAATGGATTTTGGAGAATACGTTGTCAATATGGAAATTAGTCTTACGAAACATATGCAATAAAAAAATATTACACATGCGTGTAAATATATAATAAATATAATACAAAAGAAGGCGGCAACTGCAAAGAAAGATATCGTGGAGGACAGATCATTGGTATACTTAAAAGACATATCTTTAGATCTCAAATGATTTAATTTTTTTATGACGCCAATTAATAACTTTCAAAATTCTAGATTTATATCAAAGCTCAAACTATCGGAGCCGGAGCCTTTGTGATAAATCGGCTCCGGCTCCGACCAAAACCATCGGCTCCTTAAGCCTCCGGCTCCACAGCCCTGGACAGCTGATAACCAGATGACAACCGACAATACCGGCTGATCAACGCACATCGCAAGCAAGAAGACTGCCACTTGAAGATAAGACACAGCGCTGAAGCGATGGATATCTATGGGAATGGTCGAATCGCCGCTAAATTTAGAAGACACAGACATCAGGTATTTCCAAGACAGAGAGACATCAACCGAAGTTTGCTGAATACTATTCACAATGCCACTGCACTTCGCAAGGAAAAAATCCAAAAATTCACTGCAGGTCGATCCGAAGATGGAAAACCAACTCCGCAGCTGCAACGGCAGTATCGTAAGGAGCCCAATAGTACCAAATTCGCCAAAAAACCGCCGGAGCAATGCGTTGCAAATCAGCAAAATAATATCCAATTAGCACAACCAGAGAGCGCACAACCGTCACCGTCAACAGCTAGATAGTTGTTAACAGTTATATGATAATAATAACTGTATGTTCATAGAGCGCCATGAATGGATGCGCTCATGGCGCAATAAAATCATACATTCCATGTAAACAAAAAACATAAATACGTCAGCGATTGCAAGAAACAAAGTACGCCTTCAAATATCTTTCAAAGGAGCATGGGAGTATATATCAAAGATACATGATTTTAATAATGCCAGCTTGAGTTTAGTCTGCGACCATTACACTTTGTCTGGTGTAGAATGGTTTCATAAACAAACAAACATAGTAAACAACAGTAACCGACCAGTTAGCAACCATGCTTTGCAGCGAAGTGGGGATATGGGAGAACATCCCAGAAATATAAAAATGGGATGTCTGTGAGGCCTGCACATCTCTGATTGAGACAACATGTAGAATGTTGTAAAACACATACAAGTTTGATTCACAGTTGGAACCGGTAAGGCCGTTAAGGTAATGCGGGCCTTGATTTCAATGTCATCTGCGACAGTGTGCAACACTGAACAGCATATATTGAGTATTATGATATTATGGTATAATGCATAAGCTTAGAACTAAATGATTATGTAACGCATTACATGCCTATTATTTTTTATATTTTTGACATCGGTATATCCGCTAATACATGTATTGCATATAAACTAATTCCTTTAAAAAAAATTTAGGGTAATTCTACAAAACATCGAAACTATTCAAGAAATTTTCAAAACTGAAGTATTTATGCCACAATAAAAGAAACATAAGCAACTAAATATAAAAAATAAGGCAACTCTCCATCTATACTTTATTTATCTATTATTGTGGCATAAATACTTCGGGAGAGAATACTTGAGTTTTGAAAATTTCTTGAATATGGTCCTCCCGCCCACTGACATTACTTATCGAAACTATTGACAGGTTTGCTGCAATTGAAACCTTTTGAACAATTGACTATCATTTGGGAAGCTAAGGCTTTAATGGCAGCTAACTACAACAGAAAGCAATCACACAATCGGAACGAAGTCATGCGAATGAATGTAACATGAAGATAACTAATCATTGAAGTATCAAGCTGGATTAGCTGAAGTTAGGTTATAGCTAAGTATTATGTTCATTTCACCGATTCCACAACAAAATCAACGTAAGTCATTCGTGGGAAGCAGACATTGTGTTGATATCGAGCTCTGGTAAAAGACCGATGACCTCGAAATGCCAGTTACAAGCCCTGGCCCGGAAATTCAGGTCGGGTTCCAACTCTGGCTTGATTTAGTCAGAGCTGCCATGGAGTTTTTGGATCGACAATGAATGAGACACACAATAGAATCATAATGGTTACTTCATTTTTAGAAATGAAATTAAGTTGATGATAAGACAGCATTAACTTTCATGTTGTGTAATCTAAACACATGATTTATGAATGCCCATTTAGTGTTCACATTTTCCAAATTTGGCATCGCACTTTTAACAAGTTGGTTTTATCCAGTGGTCGGATTTCGAAATTTCGCCAATTTCGCGTATCGGCTCTGATTTCGCGTATTAGCGCTGATTTCGCGCATCAGCACTGATTTCGTTTACTTTTGTTTTTATGTACCCTACGAGCAAGTATATATTTATGTGGTAACACAAGTTTACGTACTATAAGTTTACAGGAACAAGTCCACTTACAGCGAACAAAAATAGATGATAGAGAGAATTTCGTCTTCTATCAGATGACATACATCTTATGGAGGACGCAGATAGGCATTTCAGTGATTTTCATGCTTTGTCAATACATCACACACAGAACAATTTTATATAAATTTTGTAATCTCACTTAGGTAATTTGTATGTGCAGTCTTTTTATCGTGTAAACAAACTTCTTTCATTCAAACAGGAAAATCAAGAAAGTTAATTCCTTTTGTTCATTTCAAAGGACATGCCACATGTTATAGGTGTGTAGATCTGAAGATTGATATCAACAATAATATCAACAGTAGTAAGAAAACGGCGAACACTCGACCGGCGCCCCCCCCCTCTGGAACGGCAGAGTGTCGTGGTCGGCCGCCGTGGTGCTTCGGGTCTGAGTCCCCCCCCCTCTGGAACGACAGAGGTTGTAGTCTGTCGTGGTGTGTCGGCCAGGTGGGTTCACAAAATGTTCGCTGACGTCCCCCCCCTCTGGAACGATAGAGTGTCGTGGTGGACTTGGGCGACCGCCAGGATTAGTCTTGAGGCTATAGTGTGTGATGTTTTTCGTGCAATCTGCTGAATGTTGGGTTGTAAAATGGGTTGTTTCGAGTGGAAGGAGTGGTCGGATGAGAAAACGGAGGTCGGATTCGTATTCAGCGTGAAATTCTGCATCGGTATGGTGAGTTTCAAGGCAATCGGTGAGAAAAAATTTTCAAAATTTTTCGAAAAACGACAGAGTTAGAATTTGGGACGTTTTGGGCTGTAGCTTCAAAACGAAGCATCGGATTGGAAAACGGATTTCAGATTTGGAATCAGCGTGAAATTCTCTATCTGTATGGTGAGTTTCAAGTCAATCGGAGAGAAAACATTTTCGCTGACGTCCCCCCCTCTGGACAGCTCGCTTCGATTTTGGCTTCCAGTGGACGGATTTTGTCGTGCCATAGCTCGTTTGAAAGCTAAGAGTGAGACAAATTCAGTGAAAGAAACGGCTTGTTCCTATCTGTCTTCGTTCAAAAGTTAGAGCGGTTACAAGATTTTAGGTCGGAGCTCGCTCACCTGAAAAAATCCTAAGTGTCAGAGTGACTTTGTATGGGTAAAAATTTGAAAATTTTCCAAAGTGTGGAATTTCGACCTGGGACCGTCACCAAAACATTTTTCATCAAATTTTGAAATTTCACTGACGTCCCCCCCTCTTATCGATTGCATATTCACAGGGTATATAAGAACGGGATCGGGAGAGGAATTTCACTAAGTTGAGAAACTGACTACAGGTAAGTCGTTTCTCTTGAGGTCCGATATCGGACTTCTGACTTTACATTGCTGATATCAGCTAAGGTGTCAGACTTATAGGTTAGTCAGTATAGCATGACTGACCATTTGATGATAGTAGCCGAAATCTTCAAACGGCTATAACTTTGCTTCTACAAATCCTTTAGACTTGATTCAAAAAACATTCGACAGCGTTTGCTATGCTGAAGGTGACAGACTACTTATAAACGTTTTATGAGTAGTACTAAAATACTGAAAAAATTTAAATTCATATTTAATGATAATAATTAAAGTTTTTGAATAAAAAGCAGTCGTTTATGAGTCTCTGTGACTTGGGTCGTTTCCTCTTGTAAATAACTCCACCGGTTTTCATGTCAAAACTGGGGGCCCGGATACCAACACAGTGATATGACGCACGCTCTGTCCGATCGAGGTTGGATTTGTGGGTCGAGGCCTTGGAGCTGGGATAAGATCCCCTCTGAGTAATGCCTGTAAAAACGGATTCAAGAGCTTACACCCAAAACGGTTGATGACTTGCTATCAAATGTTTGGTGACGTAGTCTTTCAATGCATATCAGCAAGTAGTATCCTATAAACACTTGCTATCAAATTTTACTCTATCTTTACAGAATTATCATGACAAAACCGAATAACGCAAAGATGTTGGTTGGCAAGTGTAGTTGTGGCAAGATTGCCAGAATAATGTGGGTAGCGAACTTAAGAAGCATTTAAAAGAAAAAGAGGGGGACGAGGGGCCATGAGAGGAAAGTGATGTTGAGGTTGTTGTGTCTTGTCGGAAATGTGTGCTGGGGGCTGAGAAGGAATCTATGAAGGCGCATTTGCAGTATGAGAGTGGGAACATCGGAGAGAAGGGGTTCAAGGCATGGTTTGAGGGAGAGTTGTTTGGAAAGGAAGAGGTGAGAAAGGCGGTGGCAACGATTCAGGACGTGATTGGGGAGAAAGTGGTGAGGAATGCGAGTGATGTGATTTCGAGTGATGGGAGTTCGAATGAGGAAGTTGAGTTGAGAGCGAAAATGAAAAAGAAGGATGATGTTGATTTGGATGCGGTGATGGAAGATTTGTTTGGGGACATAGCGGATTTGAAGGAAGAGTGGGAGGGGGAGGAAGTGGCTAAGCCGATGGCAGCGTCATCGCCACGGCAGCAAGAGGCGTATGATACGGAGGTATTTGTGAGAATGAAGGATCGTGTGATGGCTTTGGAAAGTAATAATAGAAAAGTTTTGAAGGAGAATGAAGAGCTGAAGGTGAAGGTTGAGGGGTATAGGGCAACGAGGGAAGATTGGAGAGCTTGAGAAAGAAGGAAAGTAATGGATGGCGGAAAGGAGCGAGTTGATGAGGAAGGCAGGTTTGGTGAGTAGTTTGCAGGCGAGTGTGTCGAGGAAGGATGAAGAGATAGAGCGGATGCGAAGCGTGGTGAAGGAGACGGAGGAGGTGAAGGTTATTAATAAGAGGTTGACGGGTGAAGTGGAGCGACTGCATGAGCGTTTGAAGTGTCGAAAAAGGAGAGTATATGAAGTTCATCTTCCCCTCTCTGAGAATAACGTATGCGATGCCCCTAGCAATCTACCAGCGACTTAAATGAGACACAGTTTTGTGTTATGAGGGGGATGGAGTTCGCTGCCTCCACATGACGATGAACATCAATGGAGAATTCTTGATGACTTCGTCGTCAGGAAAGAAGGTTCCCAGTAAGTCTATTCAACATAATCATTTTTGTTGCTCATCTATTATCCTATTATTTTTTCTTTCAGAGTGTTTGCAGTAGTAGTGTCGGTGGACGACGAGACGACCCATGGGCTCTTTTAAGGGCCAACCTTCTAATGCAGCTAAAGCGGTCCCAAGCCCGCCACATATCCTCGGATATGGATTTTGAATGCAGAGGGGAAGAAAAATGGATGAATGGAATGAAATGGGAGGACACTCACGCGCCACACGCAACATAACACACTTCTCTCTTCCGTAGTCTAACAAGCTCTTTACACATGGATCGCAGTCGATTGCTATCCCTGTATCAGAAGTGTAAGCTATCTTAGTTTTATTTGACACTATTTCATCTATCATCATCGTCCATATGAAATGTTTTAAGATTTACAAGTTAGACTAAGCGTGCTACTATTTCCAAATGAAAATGTATACATGGTTAAATCATCCACTTAA
>CAJQUW010004967.1:0-136342 GCA_907163375.1 Prostheceraeus crozeri
TTACTTGAATGGGTTTTCAGTGGATGATTTAATCATGTATACTTTATTCATTTGGAAATAGTAGCACGCTTAGTCTAACTTGTAAATCTTATAACATTTCATATGGGCGATGATGGTAGTAGAATTAGTGTTAAATAAAATTAAGATAGCTTACATGATACAGGGATAGCAATCGACTGCGATCCATGTGTAAAGAGCTTGTTAGACTACGGAAGAGAGAAGTATGTTATGTTGCGTGTGGCGCGTGAGTGTCCTCCCATTTCATTCCATTCATCAATTCGTCTAATTGATAGAGACAGGTAGAACTCATGGTTCTCATAACGTATGCAATGGAAAGTTTTAGGCAACCTTCGACAGTTGGCTAAATGTCGCCCTGGCGCGAATGCATACTACGTTGAGACAGAGGCAATCACTTGCAAACATGACGCAGAGAGGTTTAACAAGATTGACCATTGCCGAATGTCCCTTGCGGTATACATAGCTACGGGTTTCACCGCCGCCCTTTACAGGAACGCCCGTCGAAAGGAAGTATTACACCGAACTTCATTTGCAACGTTCAAGTTGACTGATAGCAGATTCAACTTAATGATAGTATTCGCCAGTCCGAAGACTGCCCAGGGCAAACCGCGTGGAGGTTCTATCATGTCTTGCCCCATGGTGGCCCTTAAGAGAGCCGTTGGTTCGTTCTCGTCGTATCTGAAAATAGAAGGAAAAATAGATGAAATTATATTCAAGTGATAGAGATGATATTAACTTACCATAAGAGAAATTTAGCCGGTTCGTGACCCCTTCGATGGTGGTGGCTGAGGCAAGTAATTGGCCGGCAGTTTTCGCTTCCGGTGGCGTAATTCCTTAATTTCTCCATCATGTGTTATGGAGACATGGAGACAGCGTATGTCTGGCATTGCCCCTTCGTAGCACTCAAAGGAACGATCTAACTCCTCTTTCTGAATCAGAATATCATCAACAATTCTGCTAGAAGTAATGGGAAGGTGAAGTGTTGTTCGCTTCTCCTTCATATTGACGTTTCTAGCCTCAACCAGACTCAATTTTGTCTGCTCAAGTTGGAGTTGGAGCGTCTCTTCCTTGGTCCTCAAACTTTTAATGAGTTTCACCTGCTCATCTACCCGCTTCTCGCTGGTGATTGCTCTCTGTTGGTAGGGCTCTAGGTTTTTTACCTGTGTCTTTAAACTACGTATTTCCGACACTTGGGCTTTGAGACTGAAATTTTCATCCCTGAGCGCAGCGCACTCATTCTTATATCGGGTGAGTTCGTATTTTATCTTCCTTACAGCAAATTCCTGACTGACTTTTGCGATCTCACTGTCTTTACACCACTGCTCAGTCTGTTTTTTAATCCCCTTTGTTGTTTTGGGGAGGAGTGAAGTATTGGCTTCTTGATAGCTTTGTTTGTGACGACTACTTCCTCAGATTCACTATCATCGTTTTCATCATTGCCTGCTGCACTGTGATCGGACCCTATGATTGACTGTATCGCTTTATCTAGATCCGTTTCTACATCGTTGAGTATTGGCTTCTCGACAGCTTTGTTTGTGGCGACTCCTTCCTGAGATTCAATATCAACGTTTTTATCATTGCCTGCTGCACTGTGATCGGACCCTATGATTGACTGTATCACTTTATCTAGATCCGTTTCTACATCGTCGGATGTTTCGTTGAAGTATCTGACTATCATTTTGCCAACGTCCGATGTCGTGTAATTGGCAACCTTTGTGGTTGGACATGCTAAGTGAGTAGTGTAAAATTCCTCATTCTGCTTGCCTTTGGTAAATTTTAAGCAATGAATACAGCCAGATATTACAGCTAATTCTTTATGCTCATTGGGAGCATCCTTATATTTATTCAAATAGCGCTTGAACTCAGCACCCCTCTTTATTTCACCACATAGACACTTCTTGATCAAAAATTTTGAGTTGCCTCCCATTTTGTAACTTATGTATCTGTAAAGGAAGGATGAAATAGAATTACTAACAGGCGACATTGGCAGTCATTCTTATAATCATACAGCTAAATTGTGAGATTGGTGGAAAGTGTCGAACCTTTGAATCCGTTACAGGCATTACTCAGAGGGGATCTTATCCCAACTCCAAGGCCTCGGCCCACAAATCCAACCTCCCGCGGACAGAGCGTGCGTCATATCACTGTGTTGGTATCCGGACCCCGATTTTGACATGAAAATCAGTGGATTGTTTACAAAGGTTGCAAATTCCAAGCCAAAGCTCGCCTCCCACAACTTTATAAATGTCTTAGTTGAATTCAGCAGGGTCGAAAACCCCAGAAAACCTCCAAAACTAGTGAATTTAAATTTTTCAACTTTTTAGCACTACTTATGAAATTTTATAAGTAGTCTATCACTTAGGGCAGGTCAATAGCGACCGAACCTTTTTTGAATCAAGTCAAACGGACTTGTAGAAGCAAAGTTACAAGCCTTTAAAGTTTTGGAGTCTTTTATGGCCTGGAGACGAAGGCCATCTCCTGGCGAACCTCTAAGTCTGACGCCTTAGCTGATATCAGCAATGAAATTTTCTAAGTCGGTTTCTTGCAGAAACTCGGGATTTGGAATGTCCGATGCTATCATCGGAGCTCAGAGAGACGACTTACCGTTGGCAATCTCTCGTCTGAATGACAAGTCTCTGTCGGTTCCCAGCTTATATAGTGTGTGGCGATCAGCTGATGACGTAATACCCATCATCCAAACACTAAAAATCCCGTCTATCTCCGGTTCTAGTGCTCCGATTGAGCTGGAAATACACCGTTTCCATGTAGAATTTGACGCTGAATCCGAATCTGGCCTCCGTTTTTCCATCCGATGCTTCGTTTTGGCTCTACAGTAGGCAGCCATCGCAAAAATTCTAACTCGTTTTTTCGAAAAATGTTGAAAATTTTTCTCTCCGATTGACTTGAAACTCTCCGATTGACATGAAACTCATCATACAGATAGAATTTGACGCTGATTCCAAATCTGAAATCCATTTTCCAATCCGATGCTTCGTTTTGAAGCTACAGCCCAAAACGTCCCAAATTCTAACTCTGTCGTTTTCCGCCAATGTCCCAAAATCTTAAATGGCGTCTCACATCTAAACGAAGACAGATAGGAACAAGCCGATTCTTTCAGTGAATTTGTCTCACTCTTAGCTTTCAAACGAGCTATTGCACGACAAAATCCGTCCACTGGAAGCCAAAATCGAAGCGAGCTGTCCAGAGGGGGGGGACGTCAGCGAAAATTTTTTCTCTCCGATTGAGCTGGAAATACACCATTTCCATGTAGAATTTGACGCTGAATCCGAATCTGGCCTCCGTTTTCCCATCCGATGCTTCGTTTTGGCTCTACAGTAGGCAGCCATCGCAAAAATTCTAACTCTGTCGTTTTTTCGAAAAATGTTGAAAATTTTTTCTCGCCGATTGCCTTGAAACTCACCATACAGATAGAGAATTTCACGCTGATTCCAAATCTGAAATCCGTTTTCCAATCCGATGCTTCGTTTTGAAGCTACAGCCCAAAACGTCCCAAATTCTAACTCTGTCGTTTTTAGCCAATGTCCCAAAATCTTAAATGGCGTCTCACATCTAAACGAAGACAGATAGGAACAAGCCGATTCTTTCAGTGAATTTGTCTCACTCTTAGCTTTCAAACGAGCTATCGCACGACAAAATCCGTCCACTGGAAGCCAAAATCGAAGCGAGCTGTCCGGGGAGGGGGGGGACGTCAGCGAAAATTTTTTCTCTCCGATAGCGTTCAAATTCACCATACCGATGCAGAATTTCACGCTGAATCCGAATCCGGCCTCCGTTTTCTCATCCGATGGTTCGTTTGGCCGCTACACACCAAAACGTCCCAAATTCTAACTCTGTCGTTTTTTCGAAAAATGTTGAAAATTTTTTCTCTCCGATTGCCTTGAAACTCACCATACAGATAGAGAATTTCACGCTGATTCCAAATCTGAAATCCGTTTTCCAATCCGATGCTTCGTTTTGAAGCTACAGCCCAAAATGTCCCAAATTCTAACTCTGTCGTTTTTCGCCAATGTCCCAAAATCTTAAATGGCGTCTCACATCTAAACGAAGACAGATAGGAACAAGCCGATTCTTTCAGTGAATTTGTCTCACTCTTAGCTTTCAAACGAGCTATTGCACGACAAAATCCGTCCACTGGAAGCCAAAATCGAAGCGAGCTGTCCAGAGGGGGGGGGACGTCAGCGAAAATTTTTTCTCTCCGATGGCGTTCAAATTCACCATACCGATGCAGAATTTCACGCTGAATCCGAATCTGGCCTCCGTTTTCTCATCCGATGGTTCGTTTGGGCGCTACACACCAAAACGTCCCAAATTTTAACTCTGTTAAAATTTTGAAGAAAAATTTTTTCTCGCCGATTGAGCTGGAAA
The DNA here is from genome assembly GCA_907163375.1 of Prostheceraeus crozeri. Lineage (NCBI taxonomy): Eukaryota > Metazoa > Platyhelminthes > Polycladida > Euryleptidae > Prostheceraeus > Prostheceraeus crozeri. The sequence continues at coordinate 4,405 of CAJQUW010004967.1, forward strand.
TCACACCACAGATGCAGAATTTTACGCTGAATCCGAATCTGGCAGCCATTTCACCATCCACGACAACCTGGACGGTCGCCCACGTCAACCAGGCGGTCGGACCAACTCACCCGAGTCTCACACTCTGTCGTTGCAGAGGGGGGGGGAGTCAGCGAACAGTTTGTGAACGTGGACCCACCTGGCCGGCACACCACGACAGACTACAGCCTCTGTCGTTCCAGAGGGGGGGGAGGGGGGAGGGGGGGGAGTCAGCGATGGCGGCCATCTTGCGCTATCTGGTGTTTGTCACTTCCTTACTACTATTGGGGATTTAATAAATGCGGAGTTACCACTCTACCTAATATGTTTACTCTATGTTTTCAACATCTCACATTCAAATCATGCATCATTTCGAGAAGGCTGTTGCAGATCACTATGATGTATTCTATATTGTTGCTTTTTATCCTTTATTGACTAAACTTGGAGATTCTTATCGATTGAATAAGCTTTCTTATGATTCTTTCATTTCGCGCCTAGCATGCATACCTTACTACTCCTACACTTATTTTTACAAAAACCTCATGAATGCCCATTATTTTCCCATGAACGCATCATGAGATATTATCCTCATCAATGTTCTCATTGCCACTCATGATGTTCTCATCAAAGCATCATGAGTTCAATATTTTCTTATGAGAATATCATGAGAATCATCATAACCTCATGAGCTCTCATAAAAATCTTATGAATCCGCATTGAATTTCATGAGGTCTCATGAAACATTTTCGTGAGGATAGCCTACAGGCTTGCCGTGGGAATTGATTTTGAATTTCCATTCCCATCCCATTCCCACGGGATTTTTGATCGGAATCCCATGGGAATTCCCATTCCCACGGGATTTTTCAGTATTTCCCATCAGAATTCCCATGGCTCATTACTCTTCCTATATACGGTTTATGGTTCTCTTCTTTCGGACTGCAAGCCGATTAACGGATTTTCGTAATTGAACTGATGAGATTAAGCGCTTTTAGTTGACCTATCTTTTGGATGAAAAAGTATTGGCATATCAATCTATCTTATTTTGTAATTTCCAAAAATTGCAAGCTTTTACTAATTATCAAAAATATCTATCATTTTGTTTCAGGGATTACCCACTACAAAAAGATACGTCGGTACGACGTCGAAAACGAACTCGTTCCGAGGAACAGAATGTCCGCATGGCCGATGGTCGGTACGACGTCGGAAACCGAAGTCTCATTATAAAAAAAGACACCCTAGGCCTCCTATCTGCTATTTCACAAGTAGGATGTCTATGGAATTACATGAAAACGTCAATTGATCAGGAATTGAGTGTTATTTGATATTTTCCTTTCCCTTTCTGAAGCTTGTTTGAGTAATCAATATCATCACAATCATATCCGCACGTCTTCATGTCTTCAATGTCTTGCTACAATTAACTCAATCAAAAAAGCCATTTTTATCATAATTTCTGCTTAAATTCAAAGAAATGAGGTCAGAATTAGCATGTTAAGGGTCAAAAAAATTTCCCGACCTTTTTCCGACTACCATACCTCGTTCCGACGTCTTTCCGACGAATCTTTTTGTAGTGGGTAGTCAATCAATAAAGACGACTTCATCGAAATAGTCTTCGATTACATATAGGCCTATACATACACATATTCGCATGTCTATTCAATCTGATTCACTTCATGCGGTGCTGTACTTGTGATGAACATGGCAAACTTCTAGCTCATCGCAATATCATATTTAAGTTTACAATACAAGTACAGTGCCTGTATACAAGCAATGAAGTCAATACTTCGCCTACGCATATTTCTATGACTTATCAACAGAAAACAACTACTGATTTATGAATGTGATAATACGCTCGCTCGCATCCCATGTATTTAGGTAAGGCGTAATTCCAATTCTATCTAACTTTGATGATAAAGCCACAAATGCAAAAAGACAAATTTAGATTCGAGAAACAAACGTTCATTGAAAATTTGTCCAAGGATTGACAAACGTTGCTGCTAAAAAGGCATCAAACATTAAAAAATACCAATGGATTGATGAAAGCTACATATCATAAAAACTCTCCAATGTAGGCCCTATTATGTATAAAGGCCTACGAATGACAGTACTACAATCTAAGAATAGCAGATCTTCAATAAATTATCAATGGACTAACAACCGTTACTTTGAGACCCGCGTGATGCCGAATGAAGACCATCGATGGATTAACAAGCGTCACTTTGAAAACCATCAAGGCAAAAGCAAATACTCGAAAAAATATCAATGGATTAACAAACGCAAAACGCTACCATGCGGCAATGAAGGCTATCAAGAGAATAGCTGATGCTCTAGAAAAATATCAATGGATTAACAAACGTTTCTACGGGTATGAAAATCTAGAGAATAGCCGATGCACTAGAAAAATGTCAATGGATTAACAAACGTTGTTATATAATATATCAAATGAATAACAAATGTTCATGCAAACCTAGGAACTGAATTATAATACAGTCTCTAACTTACAAGCATATTTTGTGTAAATCATAGCGCTGAGCTTGTCAGGCTTGAGCCTTTTTCGAAGCTTTGATAAGAGAATCCCCGCCTCGCTGAATAGTCTTTCTACAGAAGCCGATGACACTGGGGTGGAAAAAAGAATTTTTGCACACTTTGACAAAAGTCTCATTTGTGGTCCTTTCTCTTTCCAAAAATCCTTGGTCGGATGTCTGGAGGTCACACGAATGGTCTCAAAAAGCAACATTTCTATTTCAAGTTGTTCATGAAGCGAAGTCTTCATGCGCTTTGGGCGTGGAGCAAACAATGTCTCAAACGGATCGCTGGATGTCGAGGGCTCACGTTCCTGGTTATCACTGACTTTGTCCGTGGTGATATCAGATATATGCATTGAATCAAGCAGCTGATTCAAATAGTTCACAACACTCGATTTGAATCCTTGCATCTCATGCTCCCATTCACTCATGAACACCTGCAATTCTCGGGTCTTTTTGCTGGAATATCTATGAGTTTTCACCATATCCAAAGCCGTGTTGTAGACATCAATGCCTGACAAATAACAAGCCGCTTTTGCAAATGATGAACCACAATATGGCCACAGCTTCTTTCTCATCTGGTTTCGTAGAAGGCAGCAAGTCTCCCGAGCGATGGCAGGCACTTCTTCACTAATCTGCATTTGGAACAAGTGAATATCCAAAGTAAGATAGTTCAGGCAAGATAGATGAGAAGTTGGCTCAACCTCAACTCTGTCAAAGAAGCACTTGACGGCTTCCATAATATCCAACAGAGATTTCAGTGAAGGTAAAGGTGGCAAATTGTCAGATACATGACAGACTTCTTCTGACAGAAATACAGTGTAGTTGTCCACCGCAGATCAAAGTCGAGAATGTTGAAAGCGCCATGGGCGAGTCGTGCTTTTATCAGGAATAGCACGCTTCAGTCGCTTCGCATTTTGGTCGCGTACATTATAGAAAGATTCCACAGAAGTCAGATTAGACAGCATGCCACTTAGTAATTCTGGTGGAGACTTCTCAAAAACGTCTTTGACACAAGTCGACAAGGCATGTTCGGTACAACCAATTCTACCACCCAAGTTCAGCGTCGTTGGATAACGGCCGTAGAACGCTGCGACCATTTTCGGTTCGTTGTCACTAACTATAAAGATGGGTTGAGAGAGCTCACCCTGTTTTTCATCATCCGGTGACTTAATGCATTCTTCGAGAATTTTGAAAGTGAACGAAGCGTCGTGTGGTACATCATCCAAATCACAAATCTTAAGTGGATAACTGAACCAACGCCAATCTTTATCGAGTTCACAAGCGACAATAGCAAAATAAGAAAGTCGATGTTCATGTCTTCCAGACCAAAAATCAATCATGCATGATACACCAGCATCCGGATCGTTGAGACTGTTTCTAAAATGATATTGCAACTTCGTATGGGATTGCTCTCCCTCAGTCATTAACCCCGATGAAATGTAAGTTCGTCCGATGGAATAGTCATTGATTTTGTTGTTTCTGTGCGTTACCGAAGAAGCGAAGTTTGCGCAAGAAGATGCAATTTGAGCCATGGCGTTGATGGACACAGTCGGATGGGCACAAACAAGCTTCACTACATGCTGCTGCCATTGTTCTTTTGCTTCTTTCGGAAGAGGAGGCTTGCTTGTTGATGGAGCACACTGAAAACTTCGGTGAATGGTGAGTTGATTGGACGTCGACGTCGCCGGTGCGCAGTTTTTCTCGAGATGGCGCTTTATTGCACTGACCCCACTCTGGTTGACCCACTGACCTCTTGTCTTCTTAAACCAAAGAAACAATTTCTTACAGGCATCAAAATAAAGGAAAGGGGGCAACAATGGTTTCTTGTCGTCTCCTGAGCTCTCGGCAACCGGTGATATGTCCACTTGCACGGCCTTTATCCTCGAATCAAGATTGGCACTACTACTGGTTGATGTCTTCGGTGGCGGAACAAAAGATGCACGAGCAGCAGAAATGTGCTGCTGCAGAGTTTTTTGTCTACTTCGAAGAACTTGTTCGAAGACATCGCAGCGACGACTTGCCTCAGAGTGGGAACTGAAGTTGCAGATGATTATAATTACATCATATAGCTCGGTTCCTCTTCGGTCTGCAGCCTAATGAATCATCGCCAAGCGTCAATCAGGGAAAAGAATGTTTTGCGAGCTCACATTCCCTCACTTGAATTGTCAAAAGTTGCGAAAGTGAAATTGATCATGCAGCGCACGGGGCGAGAGAATCGGTCGGTCACTGACATTGATACCGATTCTCCTCCCGTCGGTTGACGATGCGAATTGACAGACAGCCTCAACAGATAATTATATAATCCAGGTTCTCTCTCTCTCTCTCTCTCTCTCTCTCTCAAAACTCAAAAGGTTTATTGCCCAACAGTGTGGGAACAAACAGAGTGCTACAAGTAATACAATATTTTAATGTAATTAATGTGCAGGAAAGTTAAAGATGACAACAGTGAATGGGATGGATGAAATGGAAAGCCGAAATCGCACAAGCACCATGATCGTCGTTGTATTCGTAGAGATGTTGATGGTGGTAGGAATGAGTCTGAAAATAGTCTGCTGAAGTCTTTATATGTAATGTTAACGAACGTAATGAATTATGAGACAATTAAATGAGATGTTATGTCACATTTAGGAGGAGAAGAGACAAAGCATGCATAAAAGTTGTTGATTATTTCTTTTAGAATTGTTTCATTTTTATTTGTTATCAATTTTATTTAGTGATTTTATTTACTCATCACACCCAGCAGCAGATTATTAACCCTATTAGTAATCCTATTAATAATCGGAGGAGCGGTTAATTAATTATATGTATGATCAATGATTTTGAAACTGCAAACACGGTACGTACCTGAAATGTGATTGAGAAATGATGATTAACTTGTTGATTCACTGTCTTGACAACCGTTCTCCAATATAGACTTTTAGCGAGTGACAGATTTAATCATCTTGTCCGCTGTCTACGCCTATGAGTGATTTTCACGATCATTCAACAATGCAACAGTGCATTTCAACTACCCTTTGTTATATAGGTTTTCCGACATTAATGTAGAAATATGCAGATCAAATGTAGAATATGCAAATTAGATATCACCTTTTGCAAATGAAATATTATTTTCAGATCAAATGTAGACATATGCAGTATAAAATGTGGAAGCATAGAAATGGATGTGATCAAATGTAGAAATATGCAGATCAAATGTAGCTGCTTATCAATAAATTGTACAGATTAATCATCAATCACTATAGAGACGATCATTGAGGATGATGATCACAGATTCGAGTGTCATTCAGGGTACCTTTCATAATTATTTACCCGTCATACCATTTCATATGGCTTCTCTAATGTACATGTAGCTCATGCATCAAGCTAACCAAGTCGAGAATTGAAAAGATAAAACAAATTGATGCAATTTGATGCAAACATTATTTAAGCTGAAATATGCATCAACTCCTCTGTTGCCATTTGTGGGCAATGGACCATGAAATTAGGGATTGTGGAAGTAGGAGTCCAAACCACGGGAAATCAAGTGTTCCATGTCATTCAGTGGAGGTTCTTGATGGAGAGATGACTTCAATGAAGAAGCTTGAAGATGCCCGACTGAAAGAAATTCCACACACGTCCAGATCAATGTATGTCGCGATTGTGCTAAATGGTTGCTTCAAGAATAAGCGAATTCAAGAATTCTAGGGCTATCATTGAGTCTCCTTCAAGATCTCCTCAAAATACAGCGAATTGGTCGCTTCAATTTTGAGCAACTAGTCTGTAGGCTTTCTCTCATTGCCTCCGTTGCTTCGTCGCTTTCAAGACGATTTCAGCCCCATTACAGATCATCACATCAGTCAAAAGCGTGAAAATCAAATCCGGCGAGTTATCACACGGCCCAAATAGCCACACCTGTCACAAGAAAACTGCATAATCAGAAAATGGAGATGTGAGATTGATGGGGTTCGCGCAATCATAGCTCATGCTTTATTTGTTCCAATGTGAGCTCTTCATGTCTTCGATAATCTCCACCGCCGTCCACTGAATGACATGGAAGACTTGATTTCCCGTGGTTTGGACTCCTACTTCCACAATCCCTAATTTCATGGTCCATTGCCCACAAATGGCAACAGAGGAGTTGATGCATATTTCAGCTTAAATGATGTTTGCATCAAATTGCATCAATTTGTTTTATCTTTTCAATTCTCGACTTGGTTAGCTTGATGCATTAGCTACATGTACATTAGAGAAGCCATATGAAATGGTATGACGGGTAAATAATTATGAAAGGTACCCTGAATGACACTCGAATCTGTGATCATCATCCTCAATGATCGTCTCTATAGTGATTGATGATTAATCTGTACAATTTATTGATGAGCAGCTACATTTGATCTGCATATTTTTACATTAATGTCGGAAAACCTATATTTCATCGTTTCATTCATCAATTGTACCATAGAAAGTTTGCTATTGTCTATTTTTATGTGAGATTACAAGCTTAGAAGTCTATGCTACAAGCATTTATTGAGAGTAGATAGTAATTTTTGTTATTCGCTCTCTGTGAAATTATTCACCATGTTTGGTGACATCTCAGATCCTAGATATCTAGCCGAATGTATGGCAATATTTCTATTGTATCAGATATCTTCGTTTGCCAACTATCTTGATCAAAGTAAAAATCATGCTAAATATGTCGTAATCACATTTGTAGACGTCAACTCAGCCACTGTTCGTTATCTACGCATTTTTATTTCCATTGCTCTATCAATATATTCGTTGATTGATCTTATTTGTCCAATTGTCAATGACTCCATCAAATCATAGAAGTCTGATCTTGCCATATCTTTCAGATATGGAATTAAAGTATTTCTCTCATTGCTGTAGCTTGGACAAATAACAAAGAAATGATAGATGTCTTCGATCTGATCTTGATTACACAATTTACAAACACAGTCTTTATAAGTATTACGATTTTGATACGTTCCAATTTCTGCTGCTAGTGTGTGATTTCCTACTCTGATTTTGATGATATTATTGATTTTAGTTTTGTCACTGCTGAGTGTAAGATAATGCTTTAATTCACACTGAAATCTACATAGCTGTAAATAATTTAATCCTTTATTGCTTTGTTTGGCACTGTTTATCCATTCCTTTCTGAAATATTCCGTTAGCACGTTATTTATCATCTTTTTAGATTTTCCACTGTAATCCATGCTTTGCATTTCCCTGCATTTGATTTTGTCACATAAATTACTTATTCTAATGTACCATGTATTGCGGAAAGAGTTCTGGTCTATATTATTTTTTATGTTTTTGAATACTCGTGTGATTAATCGCATATTACCGCTGTTATTTAACTTAAGAAAATAGTTAATTGCTGATTTATAGCAATAAAATTCCATTGGTTTTATACCAAATTCTCCTATGATGCAATAGTTAGGTGTAGTCATTCGTAAATGGTGAAGTCGTTTATAAAATTGCACAATCACACGATTTAAATCATTTAAATTTTTATCGAAAAATAGTTCACTGCCATATTTCATTTTTGAAATCGTTAACATCTCAAATGTTTCTGTTAGTATTTTACCATCAACATTGCAGAATTCCTTCAAGGTTTTGGCAGTTACATATGCTGAGGTATTTCCTTTTTTGGTTAATTCTTCTATCTGCTTTATATCACTTTTTGCAATCCAATTACCTAAATACTTATATTCCTCTACAACGTCAATTGAAGAAGAATAAAAGTTTTCATTTATAACAAGCTTTTCATATTTTTGTTTTTCATTAAAAATCATTATTTTTGTCTTTTCGTAATTTATTTTTAAACTATTATCTTCGCAAAATTTTTGTAGTTGCTTAATTTGTTTGATTAGACCAGTTTGCGTTTCGCTCAGCAACAAAATATCATCTGCATAGATGAGTGTCAATATATGAATATCTATTATTTTTACAGGATCAAGTTTATCGATGTTTCTATACAAGTCATTTAAAAAGTCATTCATATATATACAAAATAGAGTTGGAGACAAGCTGTCTCCCTGAGGAACACCACTTTCTAGCTGAAATTCTTCACTTTCTTTTCCATTGAATAGAACTTTATATTTTTTGTCGTTTATAATGTGTTCTATTAATGATGAAAAGTTACCTTCAGGAATAATGCATTTTATTTTAGTCATCAATCTACTTTTCAAGACAGAATCAAATGCTTTCCTAAGGTCAACAAAGCATGTGTACAGTGGTTTCTTATCATTTTTATATATTTGTATCACTTCTTTTAAGATCCATATATTGTCAATCGTAGAGTTGTCTTTCCTAAAACCTGTTTGTGATTCATGTAATATTTTGTATTTATCCATCCAAACATTTAATCTATCATTTGATATTTTTGTCATTAGCTTTTCAATACATGAAGATAAATTCAAGCACCGATATGAATTAGCATCATCTTTCTTGCCTTTTTTATAAATGGGAGTGATCCAACTGCTATGCCAAGGAGTATCATGGTCTATCATAATCTTATTAAAAAGTGTGTGCAAAATTTCAACTTGATTAGGATCATTCTTTATCATTTCATTGACTATTTCATCTGGACCACTGGATTTTGAGGATTTTGAGTACTTTATAGCGTTTAACTTCTTTCATTGTAATACTTTGATTTAGAAAGTCATCATCTTCGACGGGGGTCATTTGAATTTCTATATTTTCTAAATTTTTCTTATGTGTTAGATTTTTAATATCAGCATTACTTTTCTCTATATTTTCTTTAAAATCTTGAGCATTTAAGAAGGTCGCGTGTCCTGTGCATTTCTTGCGTTTGTTCTTATTTAATATCGCCCAGTATTTTTTTGTGTCATTGTTAGCTCTCGCTACTTGTAGTTCGTTTAGCTTTTTTTGTTGCAAATTCCTTTCTTCCTTTTTTAAGCTTTTGTTGAGTTCTCTTTTTGTTTCTAGCAACACGCTTAGATTTTGCTCAGATTGATCGGCTTTAAATCTTCCAACATTTCGTTTATACGTTTTTCTAAGAAATCTTACGTCTTCAGAATACATTATTTGATTACTTGAATTCATGGACTGCAAGGATTCCTTGTTGGCCTCAATTAGTTTATTGTAAATTTCTGACTTATTCAATTGCTTTTCTTTAATTTCTTTCATTAGGTTTGATCCCTTAATGAAAACATTTTGACGATATTTTTCAATGTCATGCTTAAGTGTCCATTTGAAAGGGACAATGCGTTTATCATAATTTATTTGTGTTTTAAAATTCTTCTTTGATACATTGTATGCTGTTGATTTTAATTTAATTCTTATATTAATTTTCATTGGTCTATGATCAGTGAATATTTTAGGTTCCATAATTTTGAGGGCTTCTAAATTATTTAGCAATGATTCCGAAATTATTAAGTAATCACTCACTGATTTATAGCATTTGTCATTTTGAAGCCTACAGGATGTATGTTCCCCATTTTCATATCTTCCGTTGGTAATTATAAGAGATGTTTCATTGCAAAAGTTAATTAGTTCTCTTCCCTGTTTGTTTACAATCAAATCTTCAGAATTTCTCTGTGGCAGATTTAAGTGGTTGTTATCATTTAGTTTACCTATTCTACTATTCAGATCTCCCAACATTATGATATTTTTCATTTTAAACTTTTCTATTTGACATTTTATTCTGTCAAGATAATCTTTATCAGCATATTTAGATCCCCTGCTTTCTCTATAGCACAAAATGATATGAATTTTTCTTATTTTATCCCATTGTTCGTTGGCTATTTCAATTATTATTGTATCTCCATTTTCAGTTACTAATTTCTTTGTGCAAAAATTATCAGTTTTATAATACAGATTCATTCCTTTAATTTGTCGACCAAGGTTGTTTTTAGTTTTGCTAGTAGCTTCTATGACGCTATATTGGTCAATTGACATGTCATTAAATTCAGTTAGATGTGTTTCACTGAAGCACATTATATCTGTATCATATGTGTCTTTTATCATATCAGGGTCTTTAATTTTTTTATCATTTAAACCATTTATATTGGTGTAAAATATTCTGATCACTTGCATCTCATTCTCACTTTTTTCTGTCTCCTCTTCTCCCTCACTTCTGTTAAATATACTGCTGCTGCTGCTGCTGCTGCTGTAAACCTGGTTGGTCTATATTTTGGAACTGTCCTTTTTTTATCTCTCTCTCTCTCTCTCTCTCATTCAAGACCGATATTAGTCTTCTTATAAGATTGATAAGCCAAGAAAAGAATTGTTATATTGTAGAATGTTGTATTTTCACTTCAATCTGTGCGTCATTCATGAGCGGATTCGCCTAGTCATCCAGTAAGATGAGTGCAACTGCAGCCTGCATTCTCGTTTTCTCACAACCTTTGCAAACCAAAAGAAGAGTTGATACTTTCAAATAAGATTTAAATTCATCTTATTTTGGTGATCAAAATTTTCATTTAATTCCCATGGGATTCCCATGACTTGAAGCAAGATTCCCATGGGAATTCCCATTCCAACGGCAAGCCTGGTAGCCTATATTACTTGCACTAGTGATGTACCTAAGCCGAGCCGAACAGATGGCGGCTCGGTTCGGCTTGAAATCATCTTCCCTCGGCTCGGCTCCACCTGTTCGAGCCGGTCGGAGCCGCGGCTCTTCGACTTGGCTTAAAATTATCGTTTGTTGTTTGGTTCCATCCCATTCTTTCAAGACAAGTGAAGTAATATTGAAGTACATATTACTCTGTACATACTACTACTCATAATACGTCAGAAATAACTTCAAACTTAGTATTGTGTACAATAATACCTTTGAGGCAGCTGTTCTAATAGCGATCGGTCAACTGTCAACATTGACTTCGTCATATAAAAAATAATTCATTGAGAAACACAGCAAACTCAAGCTAATCCTGCTTTTTATTCAAGTCGTTGAAAGAAATTGCATCGAATTATTTGCCGAATTTTCGTGATTTAAATTACTATATTATCAAAGTATAAATTTCTCAAAGAATTAAAATTCATTCATTTAGGAGACTTTAGGCAGACTTTAAGACCTTTGCCTTAACTCAGTAATGGACAGTTTTGATATTCTTATGCTAAGATTGATGGACCAGAGGCTCTTTATTATTCGTCAAGGACCACCACCCTCAGATGTTAACTTGCGCGGTGATAAATGTCTTTCTCAAAATTTTATGATAAACTGATGCGTAATTATATTAGCCAGATGCATCAGATCGGTAGAGAAAATGAAAAGTAGAAAACTGCGTAGGAAATTTGTAAAAATTATAGACAAGGAAAACCATAGATATGTATAAATATTGCATCATGCAGCCAGGAATCTTCAAAAGACAAGATAATCATTGTAATGTCACCATATTACTAACTTTTATCGTCAAGTGAAGAATTCCTTCACAATCTATAATTGATGATGCAACTGCAATTATATCCAGTAAATGTCCTACAATCACCACTATGTGTATAGACACGTACATTAGGTTGAATTTTAATTTTGTTTTACCTAAAATAAATCGGCTCATCGGCTCGGCTTGGCTCGGCTCTAGCATTGCACGACTCGGCTCAGCTCGGCTTGAATATTTCAAAATCACATCGGCTCGCGGCTCGTCAGGTCGAGCCATGTGCATCTCTAACTTATACTAACACGCTTTGTCTGCTTCTAGAAATTGTGACGTCGGTACTTTGGGTGAAGATGCCGTCTGAACTCATACAGACTTAAAAGCGGGCCGAGCTTGGACCTGAAAATGTTAGAGTCAATTATTCATGGTTTGAAAGCGAAAGAATCTTGATACCGAATAAGTGACACAAATTCAGTAAGGTTCTGCGCGAATCCGTCAAACCAAAAGCAGCTGTTGTCGTGATTTAGAACAATTCTATACAAATGATGCAACCCTTTGAAAATGAATCAAAGACTGATCATTTTTTTATATTTGAATGAGCAAAAAGTAAATCGCAGAATTCACAACGATATAGCGATTGGTAGTGTCGATGGCACTGAACCAATTTTACTTTTTGCTGTGCCTAATGACCATATACAATCAAAGTAGCCTATATCCAAGCATGCCGGCACGTAAAAGGGGCAGCATGGGCAAGGATAAAAAAAGGCATTTTGCATATGCACACCTATATACAAGAAATTGGACTATTTTATGCGCATTTATTTATTTAAATTATATAGCCATAGACCTGGGAGCACTTTAGTTTCCCTGCCGCGCGAATCGCGCGGATTTCCATACTAGGCGTGGTATAGAACGTTGTGGATCAAGCTTGATTTCATTACATCGGCGCATGATAATCATCGCTTTGCAATAACAGTTAGCTGCGGTAGGAATAGTTCCGTAGTCCATAGGTTATTAGTCCATAGTATTGCATGTTCGCATCGGTATCGGCACCTTTATTTGTATCTCAAGTATGGGAACTTTTATTTGAAAATTTTGACTTTATATGTGATTTTTGAATTACTTTTCTTCTGCCTAAATGAATACGGAGTTCAAATGATCTTATATAGAGGTTTCTTTTAACAAATGCATAAACATAATGCCATGATTTAACAATATTATAAGTAGGATCAAAACCGATGAAATAACGTGTGAAAATATGAGGCGTATAGAATAAGGAGAAGTTAAAAATATGACATTGTAATATAACCGCAATCGAATCATATATTGTAGGTTCTATATACACTTTTACGTACAGTGACTTAAACTTGATATTCTTAATGTGTACTTAACTGTAAGGTTATTATTATTCACGACACCGGTATCCAGCTTTGATACGGAAAATAGTCAAAAATAAAATATTTGATCAAATCATTATGATCTATTTATGTACAAAATATCAAACAATATAATCTGAACCTCTGTGATAACTCTAATGATATAAACAAGAAAAACAAGAGCCAGATCAGAAATGTCCAAAGTATGAGAGTCTCTTTTCATTGAATTTGAAGAATTCATCAACAACGGTGTGGATATTAACATCGTCCATGTAATCCTTATGCAATACTGCAAACATGATATTGTTAAGGTGGTTTGGTCCAGTCTTGGCTCTGGTCCATGTTTTCAGGCGTCGCATTGCGCTGAAACTTCTTTCCGCTGTCGCTGAGCTCATGGGTACTGTGCAATAATATTTCAGCAAGTCGTGGGTAATTTTGCAAGCTTTTTTCGTCATTGGCATTGCGTTAAATATATCACAAATTGTTGATATCTTTGTAACCGTCTTTATTCGTGGTTTGATCTGTTCATTTCTCATTTTGAGGAGGACTGGCAAACCCTCTAGTTCTTCTTCAAATTCTGCTTTGCGAGATTGTTGAAGCTTCATTACTCTGGACACAATTGGAAATATTTTGTCAAATGATTCCTTCTCGAGCTTGCCATTTACAGAGTCTATCAGGGCTATTTCAATATCTTCTAATATTTTCAAATCATTTTGGGAGAATCTTCTCTGCATTGCTCCGTCGATCAAATTGATCAAATCAAAATATTTCTGGGAAAACGATTGGAACGTTGTATCCGGTGTATCAATATCAGGCGGGTCTGTCATTTCGGACAATATTTCTGGCAGTTTTCTTTTTCTCTTTTCCTTTCTCTCCATGATGCTATCTGTCATTTCGTCCCCTAATTCTGCTTGTAGCTTTTCTGCATGACTCCATATCTTACTAGCTTCGTCATTGCAGCACATTTCTTTGAATCGTTGCTTCGCAAGGTTGATGACGAAATTCGCTTCTTGAGCACTAACATCAGATCTTTGAGTAGTCCTGGAAATATTCTCCATTATACAGATCACGTCGTATGAGCACTTAATGCTAGCAATCAAAAACGTGTCCCTCAATTAATTCACTATTCCTTCGACTTTTCGCGAGTTTCCCAACTGTATGACATTACCTATTTTGTAAATGTGACCGCAGACTTGCCCACGCCTTGTGAAAAGTCAGCATTGTTTCTATTTGCCCATCCTCTATAAATTGCACAATGGCAAATTGCACCTGTCAAAATGCAAGACACAGTAGAATAACTTGGCCGCCGCGCAAAAAGGCAACATAGAAACACGTGCCCACCTTGTACTCGTAAAAAAGACAACATATGTACATTAATAACTTATGCCGACCAAGTAAAAAGGCAAAATAGATCAATTTGCTCACCCTACAAAGCGGTAATCATGTTGATCAACTTGCCCACTCTGTCAAACAAAATATACACAGCGACACATATTAACTTGTCCATCCTGTCTAAAGGAAACATCTTAATTGAAGTCACTCACAGCGTACTTGAAAAAATGGCAATATACGAGCGTAATATAGGTAATTAAACAAATTTGCCCCTCCCGTGAAAAGGCAACTTGCCCCTCCTGTAAAAAGGCAGCATTGCCCACCCTGCCCACCCCGTGCCGGCATGCTTGCCTACATCTATCCATGGATCTACCCCACAAGAGTAGTAAGCAAACCTCCACAATAAACACAGCGCCCCCCCCCTCGGGAGAGATAGTCTTGGCCGACCGCCGAGGTTGACTTGGGCGGCCGACCAGGTTGTCGTGTTCAGATTTTGGAAATAGGTGAAAAAACGACAGCGTTAACGGCGAATTTGGGATGTTTTGGGCTCTAGCGGCTAAACGGCAGCTCCAATGGCAGATCTGAGACCAGATTTGGAATCAACGTCAAATTCTGCATCGGCATGGCAAATTTGATAGCCATCGGAGAGAAAAAAAATTTCAAAATTTTTCAGAGAAAACGACAGAGTTAACGGCGAATTTTTTGATGTTTTGGGATGTAGAGCCAAAACGAAGCATCGGATGGGAAAACGGAGGGCAGATTCGGATTCAGCGTCAAATTCTGCATCGGTATGGTGAATTTGAAAGCCATCAGAGAGAAAAAATTTGAGGACGTCCCCCTCCCTCCCTCGGCAGCGTTGCTTCCAACTTTGGTTCTAGAGATCTTAGAAAGTCGTGCAATAGCTCGTTTGAAAGCTAAGAGTGAGACGAATTCAGTGGAGGAAACGGCTTGTCCATATCTGTCTGTCTTCGTTTAGATGTGAGACGCCATTGAAAATTTTGGAAATTGGCGAAAAACGACAGAGTTGGAATTTTCCAAAAACAGCTCTTGCGGGCGAACGAAGGCTCGGATGGGTAAACGGAGACCAGATTTGGAATCAGCTTGATGTTACTGTTCAATGAGGATCATCATCCAATGAGAATCATGCATTTCTCTATAAATAATGAGACTTTAGAGTGACAATCATTCTATCTTTGAATCGTATAAGTGACGGACGCACGTTCTCTCAGCTCATCTATCCTACTTTTCAACTAGAATGGTAAGTCGGAAAACTTCCCTCCACCTCCTTTCTTGAGTGTTTACCTAATCGCATCTTTCCGCTTTCAGGCTTCTACATCACTTACCAGACTAGATGCCGATGTCCAGACGGTGCAAGGTTCGCTACAATCAAGCCATCTACTGTTGAGACCGGTGGAGGAGACAACACAGGTACACAATCCTACACCGCTACAGCGTAAATTTAGACAAGATATACGCTATTACTATCATGCTATAGCACTGGAAGCGGGAATGATCCCTTCCACAGACGTGAGTGTGAAGAGGAATCAGTATGGAGACTACGTCATCATTCCTGTAGCTCCATACATACGTCACCAGCTTGACATTATTAAAGAATTTGTGACACTAAATATGGATATCCCTACTCCCCTTGACGAAGTGTGGAGAGCGAGAGATGATAAGGATACACCATATAAAAAGATATGGGAAGATGAACGACTTTCTCTACCACTATCGCATTGGTGTTCTTACTATCGAATGGATGGAGAACAAATAACACCCATCAGGTGTGAAGAGCTCGCAGAAGGGACTTGGAATATTCGTTTCACAATAAGCGGACTATGTTATGGTTATCATAAGGAAAATAAATCGGCCTCTATAGCGATGCATACTCAATCCATCCTATATATACCAAAGCAGCCAGATGTCAATAACATTATTGATCAAATCCTCAACGAGAGCGGTGGGAAGCACAAGTCAGAGAAGAATGTTACCGGAAAACGCAAATCAAAGAAAGAGAATCGCTAATCCTTTCCTATCTCTACCTTATGACAATTCGCTTATGTGCTTTTATGGTAAATGACTAAAAATAAAATTACATAGTTTTACTCATCCACCATCATTTTTATGGATTGTGAGGGTGAACCTGTACATGAGCTCAGTGCTATTGCCATGGACAATTGCTCATATCAGATTGTTAGTGTTTATCATCATCATGCCAAGCGTGATCCCAAAGCTGATGGATGGGCGAGAAAACATATTCATGGACTTAATCAACAATATTTACAAGACATTGGTCTTCCTAGTGAAAGTGCTCCTCTTATTGACTTTAAAAGATGGCTAGCAGCCTTCAATGTTGTACGTATCTTTTGTAATGATCCCTCCAAGGAGAGAAAGCTTTTTCCTAATCTAGTCATTAATGATATTCTACTTCCACCTTGGGATAGTGGAGTTAATCAACACTATCATGAAGTCACGAAACGTTTCAAAGAACTGAGTGTTCCCATTTCAAATGTTCGTTGTAGTAGTTACATTCATAATCAATGTTCTTTTCCTCCTTACCTCAACACTGCCAAAGTAAGGTTTGGTTTTCATTGCTCTCTGTATGATAGTTACCAACTGTATCTATTTTATTTGTTTCAAACCCAAAATTTGTAATGCATGCTTGAAGAAGTCATTCATTTAAAGCTTTATGTAAAGACTTGCTGTTTTTCATGCAATTAGAGGGATAGATGCAGGATGACAATGTCTTTCCCAAATGATTGTGGAACATTGCGTTTTCATAGGCAAAGTTTAAAAGGGACTATTCAAGATTATGTGATGACATTTCCTAAAGATGAGATTAACATCAAATCAGTTATTGGTGATACTAGCACACTATTTTTGAAGTTAATGGATACGTTTTCTGATAAAATTATAATGGCGCGATTAGTTACGAAAATTCATTTCAGTCATTTTGGGAAAGAAGAGGTAGAAGATCGTTTCTTCCACTTTGCTTCCTATTCAATGGAAGTCGTAGATAATCCTGAAGAATTTTCTGAAAGACATATGGGAAAAATTGCTCAACGTCTTGATGCATTTAACCATCATGGTAGCAGTCTAGTGATTGGAGCAATTTCACATATTCACATTCAACTTTCTATAAAAGAAACTTAAAGATGCAATGGTACTTGATCGTAGCACAATTGGTTTTCCAGTTATGTCTACTTACTCTCGAAGTATATTCCTTCTGTACATGCGTCTATTATTTAGAAAAGGCTAGCAAGTTCATGTCGTCAAAAAGACTTGCTTAAGAAGTTGTTAGTAAGAGTGAAAATATGTGTGATGTATGTAAGCGAAAGGATGGAAGTGAAAGACGCATCTTTAAGAGATGTAGGCATACTTTCTGCCAACGCTGTTTCATGCGCTGCTGTATTCAACTTTGTCAATGTAGCCACTGTGATATAACTCATTTTGAGTGTCACTTCTGCCATAAAAGTTAGTACCTATGCAAGTATGGAAAACTGAAGTTGTGACAATGGTAAAGAGAAATGTGGCGAGACGTAAAAGTCGAAAGTCTTCAAAATTTTCTGCAGCCATTCGAGCTCTTCAACGAATGAAAGGAAATCATCGATATAATGCTATACGACATGCTAATGATAAATTTATTCGAGAACTTGTTTCTCATGTGAGAAGTTTGAGGACAAAGGGATTATCACCACAACAACGAAAGTTACTTAAGCGATATGCTACGAAATTGCGTTTCATCTCCAATCCTAAAGTCACCCTTCAAAGAAAGAGGAAAACTCTAACACAAAAGGGCGGTTTCCTTTCAGCAATACTTCCAATGATAGCTCCTGCCGTGGGCAACCTATTGGGTAATATCTTTGGCTCTAAGCGTTAATTATGCAAATGTTGAGTCTCAAAGTATTAAAATGGATTTCAGACTTCAATGTGATGAAGTTCTGACTTTATCAGGTCCATCTCATGCAGGTAAAACTGTTTTCACGCTGAATTTATTGGATAAAAGAAGGGAGTTGTTTAAGGAACCTATCAATCGAGTTATTTGGTGCTATGGTATTTATCAACCGTCACTCTTTCAGGAATTGCAACGTCGTAACTTTATTCGAAATGAAGGAATTATTCAAGCTGATAAGATAGAGTCCAACGATGTCGTTGTATTGGATGATCTATTGAAGGAAAGCAATAATTCTAAAGACGTTACAGATATGTTCACCCGCGTAGCACATCACAAAAGATGCTTTGTAATCTACATCACACAAAATTTGTTTCCTCATGGGAAAGAAGCCCGCACACGAAGCCTGAATACGCACTATTACGCTATCTCTAGCAATCCACGAGATAGAAGTCAATTTGAAATTTTAGCGCGACAAGTTCCGCCAAGAGGTTCAAAAGCCTTAATTGAAATTTTTCAAGTAGCAACTGAAATTCACAGGGTTACTTATTTATTGATTTCACACAAGAGTGTCCGGAAGAATTTAGATTTCGAAGTGATATTTTGAAAAAGCCTATGATTATCTACAAACTATGACCTCCTATTCTCGCATGATTGTTATTCCTCAGGATGAATATGTGCAATTGACTGCTTTACAGCAAGTAAAGCAACCTCTAGCAAATCAAATTTATAAGAAAGAGCTGGATTATCAGGAAAATGCACATATTAAAGATCAATATCGCGCAGTTTTATTACAATCAGAAACTGTTGAAGAATTGAAAAGTTTGAAGAATAAGATGCGTGACTCTGTTTCGACTGCCACACCTTTAGCATCTCGTGCACATGCAATAGATCTTTTCAGCAGCATTGAACCACATCTCAATGATAGAGGTGAAATCATTACAGATGATGATAAAATTATTAGCGCTTCGCGTTATGAAGACTTGATTCAGTATGCAACGCGTAGAGAACGTCGACAAGGTTATGTCCCACATGGTTGGCCATATTTTCTTCAACTATTGAAAAATCATAATGTTCCAAAATTTGCATTGAATAATGAAACATTGAAAGAACTTGATTCTACTTCAGAAGTTGATGCTACCTCAAATGTTAATTCTGTTCCTAAAATTAGGAGTGTTACAATGCCAAGAAATTGGTTTAAGAGTTCACCTTCTGCATCTCCTTCCACACTTACTAAGAAAACAAGAGGAAGAGAACGACGTAGATCTACACCCTCTAGGCAAACAAGAGAAAGAGATAGACGTAGAAGATCTCCACCAAAGAAATATATGTTCTCAGACTATTAATATGAAGCGGATGTGTTGCATGCCATGTAATGAACCGCCGGAGGTGCATGTTGATGCAACATGTGCTTGCTGTGCCAGCTCTTACAGTGAGACTCCTAAGCAATGTGAACATGAACGTAAATCTGCTAAATCTTGTGGCTGTTGTAAGTGTAAAAAGGCAAGAAAGCAAAAACATGAGAAGGAGGAAAAAGAGTCAGTCGTCATCACATGAACTTTTAAAGTCAATATATTATGAAGTAAAACATCCAGCAGGATTTGCATCTATAGAGAAATTGTCAAAAGCGAGTGGTCTTCCGCAATCACAAGTTAAACAATGGTTAAAGGGTCAGGCTACCTATACACTCCACAAACAAGCGAAAAAGAAGTACCGTACCCGTCATTATATTACTTATGACATTGATGAACAGTGGCAGGCCGATTTGTGTGACGTTAGCTCTATTTCAAAACATAACTCGGTAAATAATTTTATTTTGACAGCAATTGATATTTTCTCGCGATATGCGTGGGCTCAAACTCTAAAAACTAAAGAAGGTAAACGAGTAGCAAGGGCATTTCAGTCAATTTTCCAAGAGGGTCGCATTCCAAAGAGAATTTAGAGTGATCAAGGAAAAGAGTTCGAAAATCAGCATGTGGAAAGATTGTTTGAGAGATATGACATTGAGTTGTTTAGTGTAAAGAGTGCCTATGAGGCTGCATTAGTTGAACATTTTAACCGCACATTGAAAAATCGGTTGTGGCGATATTTTACTGTCAACTTAACACAAAATTGGACAAAGGTTCTACAAGATACGGTACATGCCCACAATCACTCTGTGCATCGCTCTATTGGCCTCAGACCAGCAGATGTGAATGCTGACAATGTAGATGAAGTGCGTAAAACATTCCAACGTAAGCGTAATAATGCAATAAGTGATGTAAAAATAGGCGATAAAGTTCGCATATCAAAAGTGAAGAGTGTTTTTGCCAAAGGTCATCTCCCGAATTGGACAGAAGAAATTTTACAGTTTCAAGCATCAATAAAAAAGACTCCCACAACTTAGAAGTTAAAAGATTACGATAATGAAGAAATAGATGGCAGCTTTTACCGTGATGAGATTGAGGTAGTCACTGAAAGTGAAGCATATTTAGTAGAGAAAGTCATCCGTTGCGAAAAACGTCAAGGCGAAGAATGGTGTCTTGTTAAATGGCTCGGTTGTCCTTCAAGTATGAACTCTTGGATGCGTCGTGCAGACATTTTTCATCAAAATGATCGCAAGTGATTTATGCAAAACTATAACTTGCGAGTTCAAGATTGAAGTAATGAATCCGACTGCATCGTTTTATTCACGCCCCTCCTATGTAAGTGGCGCGGGTACAATTTACAGTGGTGCTTGCCGTCAACGTGGAGGTAGTATATTTGGCGCGCTGAAATCTGTTATATCTCCTCTCTTATCTACTGTCGGAAAAACTTTAAAACGATCTGTTTTAAGTAATTCTGTTGGCTTTGCTGGCGTTGTTGTTAATGGTATTGCCAGTGGAAAAAATATAAAGAGTGCTATACTAAATCGTGGGAAGGAATTCGGTTTAAGAACATTACAGGAATCCTTAACTCGTAATCGACAAAGGAAAGCATCTAAACGAATGAATGTTAGAAGAAAAAGAAAACAGCGCGGAGCTTCACGTAAGAGTAAAGAAAGTAAGAGAAAGTAAGAGGCGAACCTCACGCAAATCTAAGAAAAGGCATTCACGCAAACACCGTGCGCGCTCTAATCCTTCATCACGTGCTAGACGACGACGCTGTCATTACTTCTAATCATGGAGTGTAAAACTTCAAATTTTTGTTTGTTTGATCAACAAGCGATACAGACAGATATTCTTAGTTCAAGATTATCATCCTTGTACTGCTGAGAATACTGGCCCAATTGAATTTGTCATTCCTGGCGCTAGTGATGACTAAATTGATTTAAGTTATGCGATGGTTGATGTGCGGTTCAGAATTCAGCAAGCAGATGGTACTAACATCGATGCTACACATAAAGTTGGTCTGAACAATTTACCGCTGGCAACACTATTTCGTGATGTTTCTCTAACTATTGGAGAGCAACAGGTAGAAGGTGGACAAAGCGATTATCCCTATAAAGCATATTTCAATGCCCTATCACAGTTTCATCCGTCAGCACAAAAGAGTCATATGGAAGCAATGGGATGGTATAGAGATGAAGCAACACAATTTGATAGTGAGACAAACGCTGGTTTTGTAAAACGATCTGCTCTGATTAAAGATAGCAAAGTATGTCAGCTATATGGTCCACTAAATCTTGACTTCTTCAGACAGTCAAAGGTTTTACTCTGTAATTCCAGCATGCGAGTCAAACTTACATTGAACAAGCCTGAATTTTTGTTGAATGCATATGCTAAAGTTGTCAATTTTAAAATCCATGTGGAAGATCTTACGCTATACATTCGTCGAGTGGTAGCTAATCCAAGTGTAATTAGAGGTCATGCTGAGGGTCTTACCCGTAGCAATGCTATTTATCCCATTCAACATACAAAGCTTCTCACATTTACTACTCCTAAAGATCAAAAGAGTTTTATGTAAGATGGTTTATTTCCATCAGAAGCACGAAAACTCCTAATGGTAGCAATGGTTGAAAATGATGCATTCAATGGCAATGTCAAGAAGAATCCTTTCAATTTCAAACACAACAATTTGAGCGAAATTGCTTTATGTGTAAATGGTGTCAGTCATCCTGGACCGCCTTATAGACCAGACTTCTCTTCTTATCAATTTTTGCGCAGCTATGTTGACTATATGAATGTCTTTGGCTTTTACAACACAGACGACACCAACGGGCTTACAATGAAAGAGTTTAAGAATGGCTATACTATTTATGCATTTGATTTGACTGCCGACAGTGATATTAGTGCACCTTATCGTGAAGCTAACGTTCCTCATAATATTCGCTTGGATCTGGAGTTTAAAACAACGCTAGCTGCGACGATCAATGTATTGATTTATGCAGTTTTTGATTCAAATATTGAAATAACTAAGTATCGTGACGTGATTCTTTACTATAATCGTTAATGAGTTGGTTGAATGCTGACGATGTTGAAGCTAAAGTACAGCGTAATGCAGATAACGCTACGTTGAAAGCTTTTGATAATGTCTATTCGCTAGATACCCTACCAACTACAGTAAAACAGTGTCCCATCTTTATTGTATTGAACACTCAGTCAAAGAATTTAGGAGGTGAACATTGGAAAGCTTTCTTTGTTGGAAAAGACAGCCGCGATGAACTATTTGACTCTCTTGCTCAACCTCCAAATATACCAACACAGCAGTGGTTGAGAAAACATACTCGTCAATATCAACGAAATGAGCGCATACTACAACATCCACTTTCATCAACTTGTGGTGCTTTCGTATTGTACTTCATTTTAAAACGTTTGCATGTAAGTCGATTTAAATCTGTTATTCAAAAGTTTTCATGTAATCCATCTTCTAATGAAAAGATGATTTGTAAGTTCTATAATGATGTGAAATAAAACATCATATTGGAATAAAAATTGTTTTTGTTTCACAATCCGCTGGGTATGTACATATTCGATTAAATGGTCTAGGATTGTATCTGCTTGCACTTCTGATTTCAGTCCAGTAATGATAACTTTACTGTTGTGAAAGATTCAATATGTACAGGATTCCAACAATTAATGAGAGCTGCAGGAAAAAGTTATGGCTCATAACACAAATTGTAGCTGCTGCTATGAATCTTCGAAAACGATACATTTTCACTCAATTGAGTAGAGATCACCATGTTGTTCAGAGTCAGATTCGACATCACTCACTTCTCCCTCTTCCATATCCGGCGTAGAAGCCTCTGCAGTTCTAAGCGCATTAACCGCGCCGATGAATGAGAAAGGGCGCCGAGAATTTGTACCGTCCCGTTTGGAAAGAGTTGAAGGTTCCGTAAATTTCTCATCTTCACCACTGACATTTGCGGACGACCCGGATAATACTTGCTGATTGGAATTTGTTGATGTAATGTTGCGAGATCGATTTTGGTAGAGAGTCTGATGCGGCGGAGAATGTTGACGATGGTGTAGCGATGACGTCTCATGATGAAGAAATGAGTAAATAGAGCGATGTATCTTCCTTTTATACTTTTCCCAACTACCTTGATGAAATGTGAAGCAGATAGAAAGTTGGGAATGATAGATTTGTATTCGTTGCTTTTTAAGTCGCAACCATATGTGATTTCCTATGCGTGAATGTCTTTTCATATCGAAGTATTTCAAGTCCTTCATATTATGATTTAGGCACTGAAAAAGTTGATATGATAAAGCAAATTCTCTTCTCATATTTCCAGTATCATATTTGAAATAAACGTTTTGATCATAATCAATCTCAACATGTTGTAGGGAATCTAATTTCCAACTCTTCATGATGGAGCGTAACATTGTGTTGAAGGTGGTGTCTGATTAAGATTTACATAGCAAAGCGATGAACTCTCGACGAATAAATGACATAATGGAGCGATGTATCCATCTTTTATATTTTTCCCAATTGTATTTGCGAAATGAAAAATAGATTGAGGAATCAGAATGACAGATTTGAATATCATTTCTGTATTGTTGAAGCCAAACTTGATTACCCAAAGAGATGAATTTTAGCGTTTCAAAATATTCCAAATCCCTCATGATGTCATTAAGATTAAAAAATTGCCGCCATGTTAGTGCAATTCCTCTCGATGTATTTCCATGAGAATTTTTGAAATGAACGTTTCCATTGCGATCAACTTTGATGTAATGTTGAGAATCCAAAATCCACGTCTTCATGATGTTATGCAAATTGGTAATATATAGATCACCAGAATATGAAAATGTCGTTTTACCATATTTTGCTTAGCAATGCAGCAACAAATAGATTTGCTAGTAATCGAGCCGCTATCTTTTCTACTCCCATTGATAATATACAACAGCTGAATGGAGAGTGGGAAGTAGGGGTCACACAACTTGTTCACAGTAACTGTGTTTATACTGTTGATCATGAGGTGATGACTATTAATATGAGACGCACAGCTGCTTACTAATGTGAAAAGGGGTGCCGAGTATACATTCCACAATGGCCGAAGAAAGATCTTCTATCATGCTAGAAATTCGTATATGATTTCCTGAATAAAGCGTGTAAACACATTGTCCAATTTACTCCGCACAATGGTGATCATAATTATGTACATCATGTAGTTGATAAAGAATGGATTGTTGCTTTGAGTTCCAGTTTAAGAAATGATTTAGGTTACCTCGCTAGCGCCTTAACAAGCTATGATAATTATAACGTTAATTACCACCCAAGTGGTCATAAACAGTGAATATATCGAGAGGAAGCTTATTATGTAGATCTTATTCCAAAAAATGAGAAGACGTTGGTGAAGAAGATTGTGATTAAGCCAAGAAAGACAAACATGACTCCTAAAACATTATTGAAGAAATTTAATTATCTCCTTCGAGTTGATGGTAAACAAGTGGCAACATTGACTTATATCAAATCATCTAATCATATTGCAATAAGTAAATTAAATGATGATGATATAGTATTGGTTTCTTCAAAAGATTTTCATCAGTTCTTACGACATCGTTCTGCAGGTGTTCATGGAAAATCTGATATGCAACATTTACCATGTGAAAGGTCAAATCAATTTGATACAGAATGGTCCGTATCTTTATACAGAAAGTGTGTGGAGCCTTTAGGTGGTATCTTACATGAAACAAGAGTGTTGATGCCTCGCATTATTACTTATTACTTATTAAATTGGTTGTAGATTATTTAAATGAAGTGATTATTGAGCAACATATTTCATTTTCTGAAAAAGAAAGTGCTTTGTCTCTCACTGTAAGTGGGAAAGATATTGAACTAATTATGGATAAAACTCTAATGGACATTTTGGGGTTTGATCAAAATATCTTTAAAAGTGGTACTGTAACCAAAGCTAGCGCAGACATGTCGCTATCGCGTCGTATTAACTATTTTCAGATATATTCCAGTATTGGTGAAGATGTACGTGTGGGAGATGTTGAAGCTCCACTGCTAGCAATGATGCCACACCAGCTAAAAAGCTGCAGTATTTTATCTGAGCATACTTTCAAGAAAGTGCATTATACAAAGCTGAAATCAAAC
Organism: Prostheceraeus crozeri; assembly: GCA_907163375.1. Taxonomy (NCBI): domain Eukaryota; kingdom Metazoa; phylum Platyhelminthes; order Polycladida; family Euryleptidae; genus Prostheceraeus; species Prostheceraeus crozeri. The sequence continues at coordinate 30,371 of CAJQUW010004967.1, forward strand.
TACATCCCACAAATTGATATTGCAATTCATGACGATGCTGGTGCGTTGATTCCTTTTCATAAAGATGCTGTAACAAGTATCACACTCCATTTCCGAATGAAGAGTTAATGCAAAAGTATGCTAATATATTTTTCCAATGTGAATAATATGGAAAGTGAAAATAAGGACTCGTTTCTAATCTACTTGCCCAGTAATGCTTCTATGAATAAATTTCCTAATAATAAACCATCAGACTTTCGAGTAGAATTAAATCGCCCACTACATCTAGAAGGTGAATGGGAAGTAGGTGTTTTCAGCATTTGTTATGATAGTAATATTCAGAATGTGAATGATTTGAAAGAAATGATAATGACTCCTCGCACCCATGATGGAATAACGATGAATAATACATTCCAGTTCCCGTACAATTTAACTTCAGATGGAAAGTGGAACTATGAATGGATTCAGATAAAATCAGATTATTGTGGTCCATTTGGGAATGCGAAAATTAGTAAGACATTCAATAGTGGCAATAATTCCATCATGAAGAATAAGGATCAGAAAGTTTATGAGTGTACTATCTATCATTGGAATGGGAGACAGTTCCTTCACTTTCATTCTTTTACTAAAGGTCTTACACTGAGGTTGAATAATGAATTCTATCCACATCTCGGTTTTGGGCATGGTCTACATCAAACGTCAATTGCTACTGCAAATGTTAAAAAAGTTTATTCAAATCGAATCAACAAATTTCACTATAAATTTGAAATATTTGATGAAGATGTTGTAGAATGTGAAGAACGCATCATTTTGAAAAAGCGTGGTGTTCAACCTTTATCACTTACTGAGTTAGTAAAACGATGGAATGAGACTGTGGGTAAGAAGTACGGAGAGAAGGTAATGGCTGAGAAGGATAAGTTGGTTATTAAGAAATATAATGACAAACTTACAGTTGATTTCTCTCCAACCTTGCGTCATTTTGTAGGACATTATACACCTATTATTGGAAGCGGTGTGGTGTATGCTTCTCATGAATATTACACTAAAGCTGATTCAGTTAATGATGAATGGTGGGTGGACATCTATGGTGATCGCATTAAGAAAATTTACCAGTCTTATCAAGAATCTAAAGTTGCTATCAAAATAATGCCGCGTCTATATCATACAGTTGAAAGCTTCATTCATGCAACAAATCCTTATATACATCAGAAGTTGAAGCATGTGATGAAAAGTAAATATGATGTAAAGACACACCACATTTCGTTTTCATTTGAAAATCAACGCGTTGTTCTGAAACTGGGTGATGACATTCAATGTCAATTGAGCAAAAATTTGAAAAAACTTTGGTTTTTCAATGCTACAAAATATGTTTACTGCTGCGCATACGATTGGTATAGAAACACCAATGACACTTGATAAACATGAACAACACCTTTACATTCAAAGTGATTTGATTCTACCTATTTCTGTTGGCGAGAAAAAAGAACACATTTTACGTGATTTCATTCATGATGAGGATGGTCCATATGGAATAGTCGAGAAGATGTTTCAACCTATTTTCTACCATCCTGTTATCAAACAAACTGTACCATCTATTTCTATCAAAATTATGAATGGTCTACATGAGTGCATCCATGTCAAAGATACTAAATCTCTCGTAACTTTAGTGTTTCGGAAAACAAAGTAAAGTCATTGCAAAATTTTATTGAAATAAAAATATATGAATGAAAAAGTCTTTTCACAGATAAAGGGGAATGGGCTGACTGTAGGCATATATTCACAAGGAAGTGCAATCTAAAGCGATACATAAAACAACAATGAATGTCAACAAAAGCATCATCAAAATACTGATTTGAGACTGAATCTATTTATACATCTCCTGAATGTGGTAGTGTGAGTTTAATTCTTTTGGATAGTGATATGTTTGTATCAGGATGTCTGTGTGGAAGAGATATGTTATGTCCTATCCAACACCTCTTATCCTCCCATGCTGAAAGCGCTCGTTTCTTGAACGTGTGCGTTTTCACAGTATGAACTTGAGATTTTAAGATTGTCATATTGACAAACGTTATAGTTTTATTTTTATAGGCCTTCTTATAGACCCTATGTTTCATATTTACAACAATCGACTTAGATATGCCTTTTACGCGCTTAATACTGTCACTGGAGTCTTTTGGTTTCATAGAATACATTTTAGGTCGAAGAAGAATCATTTCCTTAATTTCTTTTCCTGCCATTTCATCTTTGAAGCATCCAAATTTTGCTTCATTTTTTGTAGAGTATAGTGGGTGATCTGTAGGAAAATTTGACGCATCAAAGTAATTTTCTAAAGATTTTCCTACTTAATTGAAGTTTAACTCTTTCTGAGCAGCGATGCTTGAAAAAACTGTCTGTATCACCACCCAGCAAACGCACGTCTTTCATTAGAGGACATGGTTTTAATATTCTATAGAAGAGTTGATACATTTCAAGCTTGGAATAATCTAATACAGCTTGTCCAATGTAGATGGGCTTGCACAACTCTACTTCTGATTTCATCATTTTAATACCAACCAACTCTTCATCTATAATATCTCTATCAATAAAGAGAGGTGATGCTCTTAACTTTTCAAATTCATCATTATGATTCACAAGTTTATAGTTTATACGTTTTCTAACATCCTCCATCGTCTTACCAAAAAGACTATCATTCTTATATTTATAAACATCCTTTTCAAAATTATTTTGGGCTAGTGCACGCTTCTGGCTGTTACTATCAATATATGGTTTCAAAATGGCTTTCTGTCTAAAGTTGATAATGCGGTGAACTGTTTTTAAAATCATGCCCATTTCTAAATAAAATTTTAAGATGGAAAAGTGGACTAGATAATTTTCTTTATCAAATTAAGTAAGCAAAAGTTTGCGACAAGGCTTATACTTGGGCTGTCCACTCCCTTCTAAATCTTTATGAAATTGTTTCATAAAGTCCGAAAACATATCTTCAGTCACTTCACCTGATTCGGGTGCAAGTGGAAAATCCACAGTTTTATTTTTAATACTATTTGGATAGATAAGATCTACCTCAAAATAATATCCCCAATCACCATCATCTAGAATAGCTAGTATGTTTGAAGGATTGGAGAAATGTTGAATTTCACTATCACCTAGCCAGCTAAACTCAGAGTGAGGTAGAGGTTTGGATAGTGAAATCCCATATAAATTATTCTGGTCATAGTACTTTAGATGAATCTGATCATCATCTACTATTTTTGATTACATTTGATGCCTATTTACAAATGTGAGACCACCGCGAATTCCTCGCTCAAATAAATTATACATCTCTGGATCTTGCAAAAGATGGATGGTCTCTCCAGTCATTTTAAAAGCAGACTGGAATGACATGGCTGGAAGACTGACAAAGTGGATAGGGTCCAATTTATCTTCTTCTAATGTCACTCGTCGAAACTCCTGAAATACATCAGCCAGCAAAAATACATCTAATTTTAGATAGGCGATCATATAATCGCTAAACGTTTGACAGTCAAATTTTGTCCATGCAACTTGAGCATGATTGTAATCTTCTACCTTACATCCATACCAGTCAAATCATTTTTAAATTTATCTATTGATGGAAGAGAAGTCTCAATAAGTTTAGAAATGTTGTCAAAGTATGCATATGGAAACACTCCTTTGCATGTGATGACTTCATCTGTCAAGTTAGGATATTGTTTCTTCAAATTTTGAGTTAGTGGAAGAGACTTAAGATTTTGAACGAGAGATGCTAGTGATGAAGTCATGATTTGATAGGAATCTAAAAATTTTATATCAAAGTAGACTGTCTTATTTTCTTTAGTCTTATCAACTGGTACTTTTGCTGTCATGGACATAACCTTTTCTCTCGTTTAAGCTATAACATTTATCAACCATCCCTTCATTTTTCCTAACCCCCCTTTTATTATCATATGGCTGTCATAGCCTTTGAAGTTATGAAAAATTACGAGTAGAGTGCGCCGTTTCATTCTTAGAGAAAATTTGCATCTTGAAAACAATGCGTTTCTAAATTTACCAGTGATGTGATCATGGTCGCGCACTTTCTTAATTTTACCCTCATCAAACGTTTTATTACACTTTGAGCAGATTTTACAACTTTCAAATTTTACCTGATCATCTGCTGTCATATTTAATGATCTGTGATAGAGTTCACTATCATATTTTTGTTGAAATTTACTAGCACCTTCCAGGAATTGCAAGAATTTGTGCATACAATCCTCACCTTGCCAGACAGGCATTTTATTATTTTTATTTTGGAAATGATTATGCCTTACCTAATAACAGGATATGGCTGCTGGGTTGTGGATGTTATCATCAATATAGCATTCGATATCAGCATAGATGACACGAAGAGGACTTAATTCACTACCATTCTCTCTATATGAAAAGATTTTATCTTTTGTTCATGCGTTCCATTTGCAATTTACCTCGCTTACACCATTCATAATGTGTTTGAAAATCATCTTTTGACCAGAAGGATCTCATGCAACGGTCACATATGAAATGCTCCCCCTTTTGGATGTTAAGTGGGAATATAGTCGATGAATGTTTGGAATACCGCAGTAATGCCAGTGTTGACTGCTATCCTCATATACCAACAAGAGGTTGACAACACGATCATAAGTTGATAAACGTTTGTTGTAGCGTACACCGTTAAGTCCTTTTTGCCAGACGTGAACAACTATTTCAATTTCATTCAATTTTTCAAATTTCTCTATATCTTTCAATTTCATATTTTCACTATTGCAGTCATCAAATTTCAATTCATTCTCCCATTGATGATATTTGATTTTACGGAAACGGTTGTTCTGTACATCCTGTTAGTGGAGAATGGATGAAACCGCATACTTAAAACAGTGCGATTCACAATCTATAGAAATGACTGCTTTCTTATCTTTTAACGTTTTTGGAAGATTGAAGGAGCCTCGTCCACTGTAATTTTCTAATAGAGTAATTTTAAACATGGCAGATTCTACACCATCAAAAATCAGAACACTATCGCGCTCGTTAAATTTATCAATATTTGATTTTAGCCCTTGAATGTGAAAACTTAGCCATACTTCTTTATCTACCACCTCTGTAGCAGGAGAGCAGGGTATGTGAAATTCCAACCTCTGCACTATTTCGCCAGTATGATGGTCAACTTTAACATATATAATTTTAAGATAGATGAGCGCTTTTATTCTAAAGTTGTCTAAATTTCTAAAGAGCGCATGAATCAATATTGAATTTTGATGAAACCTTTCCGGAAAATCAGCAATGGTTTCTAAGGATTCGATATGGTAATTTCTCACTACATTATTGAGCGACAGTTCAGTGAGCCAGATAGAGGAGGTGCTGTTACTTTAACTATCATTTGTATGCGTGTGGTGAAGTCTATGTGAAGATAATTTAAAACCTGTTTCAAAAGATTGAGTGCAAAAGTTGCAAGTAAAGGAAACATGTTGAATAGAATCATCCTCACCTCAGGAGATTGATGATATCTTGGGTTGACATACACGTTGTCTGATGTGTCGGGTGAGATCACGCTTCCTCGTAAAGATATGACCACAACCAGCACATTCCCGCTCATTAGATTCCCGCGACTGACCGCTTGAGCTGGTACCAACATCACCTGAAAGAGAAATCATTCTATCAGCTCTATGAAAGTCAAAGTTTATTGTTACAACCTACCTTCACTTAACAGCTCTAAAGTTTCCTCGAGAAGGGAGCGTTTTGGTGATGAAGTAGATGTCTGAAATTGAGAAAGATGCTATTAGCCAAACGTTTGAGGGAGATGAGTGAGGAAATCTTCAACTTAACATTTCAACGAGTTCAAGTTTAAGTATGATACTTCAATGTCAGAAAATTGCATAGTTTATCAAAATAGAGACTTCGCTTATTCTCAACGCGTCTCAAATATAGAATGAAAAATAAGTCTGTTTCCCCTTTTATATGCTCTCATACTCGGCATTCATTGGCTATTCACTTGATTGGCTACTTACTTGTACTTAAGCACTAAGAGATCAAGTTTATAGCATACATTTTGAAGTCATGAATTCACCAACAGCAACTCTCTCCGTGGACACGTCAACTTGCCCTCCCGCTCCAAAGAAGGTGAAGTTGGAGAAGAAGAAAACAGTGGAGGATATTCCAAGATTGGAATATCCGACTCTGACTGAGGAAGAGGAGATGGAAATGGTGTATGTGAGGTGGAAGTACCTACTATATAACAGGGAGGATGTGTCGAAGGAGGATGATATCAGCCTTCTCCATGACATGCGGAGATGGTATAGTCCATCGTCTCAACCCAGGAACAAGATTGAATGGGACTATGTATTTGGTGTGTTGGCTGCAGCCGAGGAAAGACTGCGACAGCTGAAATGCAGGTGTGATAACTGTGAATCACTATGTGACTCCAGAAGAGCTTCTAAATTATTTGTAATTTCTGAATATATGTTTCATTTGTTATATCTGTCTGTTTTCACTTATTTCTGGGTAATGTAGTCATCAACATCATAGTGAAAAATCTAATCATTTGACAGTTCAGTATAAATCATAGCAGCTGATAATAGATACAATCATTCTTTCCTAGGTACTACCTCCATTACTGAGGATAAATGATAAAGGGATTGAATATCAAAAAACACGGACATGTAGTTCTTTAGATTTATTCACAGTTGAAGTACATATACTTTATAGCGAGGAAAAGTCAAGTGGAAGAACCTCTAAGTCTTTGTAAACTTTGTAGCATCTTAGTCGTTTAGGGGCATCTGGCGCTTTTCTCACACGTGTTGTCTTCGGTGTCCATTCTTCGTCTATCCAGACAATTCTTACAGTCTTGTCTTTGTCGTAAGTCTCCTTTTGTCCTCACTTGCCTTCAACCCACTCATTGATGATCACAAAATTACTTGATGTTTCTGACTTTGCCATGTTAGACTCCTAGTTCGTATAATGTGAATGAGAAATGTACAATCTTCTGAGATATATAGTCTTCATTTAAATTAGAATAATTCTGATTGCCTGTTGAGGGACTCATTGTTAAATAACTATATAAGTGAAACGATTGCAGCACTTCTCATTCACGTTATGCAAAGTAGCAGACTAACATGTCAAACTCTCAAGCATTGGAAATATTTAACCAAATATTTGAAGTCAGTGACGAGTGGGATCAAGACAACTGTGAACAGGAGGAGGAGGAGTCCCACGAGAAAGTCGTCGTCATTGAAAAAATTGTGTGAACTGATGGTGAATTCACACCAAAAACGAGGCGTGTGAAAAAAGTTCCAGGTGCTCCCAAGCGCCCAAAACATTTTACAATCTATCCAAATTTAAAAGTGATCCCTCTCAACTTTGAGTGAAAAATTAACCTACATACTACATGTCTTTGTTTTTGTAATGTATTGATCTAGAAATGGAAATAAAGGGAAGAATTTAGATATGGGGTTAATTGTATACATGGTTGCGAATATCATCACATTTATTATCGGTCTACTTTTCTATCAAAAGAGATCGTATCATTAGTAAAGAGAGAAGATGTATATGTTTGCGTGTGGCCCAAGAGTGCCCTCCCATTTCATCCCTTCATCATTTAGCCTCAATGATAGAGGCAGTTCTTAAGAGAACTCATGATTCATTCTCAGATAGCGTATGCAATGGAGAATTTAAAAAGTAACCTGCGGCAGATAGCTAAGACTCAACCGATTTGCGTTCAAAGCGCTACGTTGAGCGAAGAGACCACGACGACCGTTGGAAAGTCGGATTAATGAAGTCTCAAGCCCTTGCCACACTCATCACTACGATATCATCCGCTGTCTCAAGAGAGATCGCCCACCAACAGGAAGAATTATACCGAAATTCTCCGTACCATGTAACGTTAAAGTTGTCTGATAACAGATACAACTTAGTGATTGTATTTTTTATATTTGTGTGATAGATTCAGTCAGACCGAAGTCTGTCCAGGACAAACCACGAGGAGGTACTATCACTTTTTGTCCCATGGTGGTCTCTTAAAGACCGATGGTTCGCTCTCGGATGCATGCCTAGATTTGGCCGATTCCACTGAGAGAGACTTTTAATCTCTCTATGTCAGCGGCATCGACCTCCTCTACTTCCATCCGACTGTCAGAGGGCGGTATATATCCCCACTCTGTTGAATCGACATCATCGGTAGCCGATGAGCCGATTCGAGCAAGATTGTTGTAAATTCTCTCTTGCTCCTCCATCTGCGAAATCTCATAGAATAAGTTTCTCGGCTTTAACCAAGGCTTGTCAGGAGAGCTGACTAGCGTATTTGGCGTCTGCATGATGGAGTTTAAAATGAAAATGAAAGAGAGGCAATGGGTTATATGCCTCTCTGAGACAAAGACATGATTATATTTCTTTTACTTGCGCGATAGATTCAGTCAGACCAAAGTCTGTCCAGGGCAAACCACGTGGAGGTACTATCACTTTTTGCCCCATGGTGGCCTCTTAAAGACCGTTGGTTCGTTCACGTCGCATCTGGAAAATAGAAAGAAAATAGATGAAATTATATTCAAGTGATAGAGATGATATTAACTTACCATAAATTAACTTAATCGGTTCGTTGAAATTTCGATAGCGGTGTATGGGGAAGATATCTGGCCGGCAGTTTCCGCTTGCGGTGGCGCAGCTCCTTAATTTCACCATCATGCTTGATAGAGATGTGTAGGCAGCGCATCTCCGCCATCGCCCCATCGTAGCACTCAAATGTGGTGTCCAGGTCCTCACTCTCAATTATAGTATTGTCGACAATTCTGCTGTTGACGACGGGAAGGTGGAGCGTTGTTCGTCTCTCCTCTTTCTTCTGGCTCTCAGTGAGGCTTATCTTGAGTTGCTCAAGTTTTAACTTTAACATCTCTTCCTCAGCTTTTAGTGTCTTTATGTAGGTGGCCTGCTCAGTGACACGTTTTTCGCTGCTAAGCGCCCTTTCGCGGAAAGGTTCCAAATTTAAGACTTGAGTCTTCAGGGCCCGAATCTCAGCTACCTGGCCCTTGAGATGAAAATTTTCGTCCCTAAGAGCCGCACATTCGTCCTTATAACGAGCCAGTTCGTCCTTCAATTTGGTAAGTGCGTACTCCTGGCTCTCTTTTGCGACCTGGGCATCTTTGTTCCAGCTCTCTGTCTGCTGCTTGATCCCCTTCTTTACTGGGGAAGACTGCTGCGTGATCTCTTTCTTTATAGGGGAAGACTGGCTTGATGGCTTTCCTACGTCTTCCACTTTCCAATTAATGACGACCTCCTCAGAATCGGAGTCGTCTGAGCTTTCCGATCCACTTAGTTGTTCTGTAGTGGTCGGTGCAGCAGGAGACAAAATATTTGCGATCGCATCTTGTAGCACTGCGTCTAGATCGACTGTTGTTTCGAAGTAGGGTGCGATCAATTTGCCGATGTCGGATGACGTGTTGTTGGCAACCTTCTTAATTGGACATTCGGCGTGGGCAATGTAAAATGCCGTATGGTCCTTGCCTTTCAAAAAATTTTAAGCAATGTGTGCAGCCGGAAACAACACCTCTTTCCTCATGAATATGAGGCGTGTTCTTGTATTTATTTATGTAGCGTTCAAATTCGCCGCCTCTCTTAATTTCTGCGCAAGAACATTTTTTGAATAAAAATCTGGAATTTCCTCCCATTTTCTGTAAAGGAAGGATGAAGTAGAATTACTATTTACACCATTTATAACTTCAACGAATGAATACATTGACAATCATTTTAAAAATCCAACTATTATGTCATTCAATACTTGAGGATAGACAAGCTAGGCTGATGAATCCGTTACAGGCATTATTCAGAGGGGATCTTATCCCGACTCCAAGGCCTCGGCCCTCAAATCCAACCTCACGCGGACAGAGCGTGCGTCATATCACTGTGTTGGTATTCGGACCCCGATTTTGACATGAAAACCGGTGGAGCTATTCACATCAGGAAGCAAGTCTCGAACCGAAACTCGCCTCTGACAACTTTATAAAGGCCTATATTGAAATCAGAAGGTTTGAAAACCCCGAAAAATCGCCAAAAATAGCGAATTTAAATTTTTCGGCATTTAGTACTGCTTATGAAATTTTTGTAAGTAGTCTGCAATTATAAGTCTGATCAATAGCTATCGAACCTTTTTTGAATCAACTCAATCGGTGTACTAGAACCGAAGATACACCGTTTATAAGTATTTGACCTACTTGATCAAAGTGATCACAAGCCATATACTGGCTAACCAATAAGTCTGACACCTTAGCTGATATCAGCAATGAAAATTTCCGATGCTATCATCAGAACTCCGGAGAGGCAACCTACCTCTGTCAATCTCTCGTCTTAATGAAATTTCTCATTCGGTTGCCAGCTTATATAGTTTGTGGCGATCAGCTGATGACGTAATCTCAATCATCCAAAACTTTAAACACTTCTATCTCCGATTCTAGTGCTCCGATTGAGCTGAAAAACACCCTACCGATGAAAATTTGACGCTGATTCCAAATCTGGTCTCAGATCTGCCATTGGAGCTGCCGTTTAGCCGCTAGAACCCAAACACCAATCTCAAATTCGCCGTTAACTCTGTCGTTTTTTCGCCAATTTCCAAAGTTTCCAATGGCGTCTCACATCTAAACGAAGGCAGATATGGACAAATTCCACTGAAAAATGGACTTCCACTGAATTCTTCTCACTCTTAGCTTTCAAACGAGCTATTGCACGACTTTCTACGATCTCTAGAAACAAAGTTGGAAGCAGCGCTGCCGAGAGGGAGGGGGGACGTCCTCAAATTTTTTTCTCTCCGATGGCTTTCAAATTCACCATACCGATGCAGAATTTGACGCTGAATCCGAATCTGCCCTCCGTTTTCCCATCCGATGCTTCATTTTGGCTCTACATCCCAAAACATCAAAAAATTCGCCGTTAACTCTGTCGTTTTCTCTGAAAAATTTTGAAATTTTTTTTCTCTCCGATGGCTTTCAAATTTGCCATGCCGATGCAGAATTTGACGCTGATTCCAAATCTGGTCTCAGATCTGCCATTGGAGCTGCCGTTTAGCCGCTAGAGCCCAAAACATCCCAAATTCGCCGTTAACGCTGTCGTTTTTTCACCCATTTCCAAAATCTGAACACGACAACCTGGTCGGCCGCCCAAGTCAACCTCAACGGTCGGCCAAGACTATCTCTCCCGAGGGGGGGCGCTGTGTTTATTGTGGAGGTTTGCTTACTACTCAAAAGTATTCCGTATGGCAAATTAAATCAAACAGAAATTCATGAAGTTTACCTATACAGACGATTCTGGACGGTGATTCCACAGATATGTGGAACTCCGGTTATATGAAGGCAAAATTTCCAGCTCCGAGAAAGATCAATTGGTAATTTCGATGGAAGCAAATGGACAGCTCCCCAGAAATTTCATGCATCCGGGAAGCATCTGCTCCTAAAAGGCATAGAAAGCATCAACAATGAAGGCATAAATTTGCAGTGCAGGTTTGCAGTGCATGTTTGCAAAACTATCGCAACAGTAGTCTTAAAGGGCCCTACAAATTGATCGGGCCAGAAAGTTAGATCGACCGACAAATTCCTGAAAATTAAACTGGGCCTGACCGGAAAATTCAAGTTCATTTCCACATATGAATTGAATTGAATTACCATTGAATTGTGGATTTTGCTGTTAACGTGAAAGTGACTTGATTTTGTTGACACGATATCACCTGAAACGTTTCTATTTGACATTAGATTCTGCTGGTTCAGACCATTTATAGACCTTCGCTTCCGCAAACCCGAAAGGAGAGCGTTTACATTTTGCACTTCTAAAATAATGTTGCTATTTGCACATTGTGCAATGCGACAATTGAGAAAACACATTTGTATTCGTATGTGACCATCCAAAATACATACCTGCATTTTTTTTGCTCCATGCCTATGAAAATAGGTTAAAACGCCATGAGCTATGCACAGATGATTTAAAGTACATGTATACCTTTACTTCTACAAACTCAGCTCAATGGAATTAGGGGGACAACGACAACTTTAGTGTTACATGTAGTTTGATATTCAATTTTTGCGCTGCTTGAAACCTTTTCTACAATATAGCATGCAGAAATTCATATCATCAGGACATAATTAGTAACTAATTATGGTCGCATGACGTCATTGAAAGTTCTGGAACAATGGTCCTTCCTGTTTTTAGAACTAAAGTGGCACACATGTGATGATTCAGACCACTTGAGGTGTAAAAATGTCATATTGAATAAATGACGAATGATTACTAACTACCCCTACATTTACTTTGCAGCAACCAATGTAGCAACGCTCGAATTACAACGACAAGGATCTTATGGAGTGTTGAGCATGGTGTGGTCACCGGGCTTCAAAAGTGAGGTATATGAGAAACCAAGTGGACTGGTTTCTGGGAGCATTCGTGTCCTCGGAGTAGATCGGAATGTTGTCATGCCTCATGCTGTGTCAAACAAAAATTTTACAGTGCAGGTAAATAAATGCTGTAAAATCAGTCTAATTGTTTCGTCAAACTGTGTTTCACCATGGCCTAGAATGCTGTGACTTGAAGAATTCTACCTTTTAATTGCCGATGTAAAAGAGTATTTGAAAGCTTATGAACATACCTACGTAAAAAACACTATTCTTGCCTTTCGGCTCATGGGAACAAATTTGTGATGATTTGAATGATCTGTGATGAATTGATTTCTGCGGTTCTGGTACCGCAATCATGTCAGAATATAATAACATAATTGGGATTTATGACATTATTTCATCTCAAGATTTATGTATTGATATCACCGTTTCAGCTGGAACCAGACATATCAAGGAGTGAACTATTTGGAGTATTTTTGTTATCAACTAATCTGCAAAGTTCAATATCAGGAGGCGCGCGTCTAAAAGAGTCGAAATCTCAAGGATTAATTGAACCGTATGGAATTGTGGAATTCGCTCCTGGTGTAAGAGAATATCAAGCTAATGAAGCCAGTGGCCAGGTCAGTTTTGAAAAAGTTTCAAATTAATCGTTCTTTGGTCTATATTGAAGAAGTAAATGTAGTGAAGTGAATGACTAAGTTATGCAGCAATCAGAAACGAGCTATGTTTAATAAATAGACAAAAATGTTTGATATGGAGCAATCTTGTTGATTGCCACTTATTATACTATGTTATTATATGTCAATTAATGCAATTATTCGTCATTTCCTTCCATGTCGTCATCGAAGAAGAAGGAGCACATTTTCAAATAGAAAATTGTTTATTTTGAAATATTTCGATTCATTCTTTCTTTCTTAAAGTTAGCTTCATGTTCTTTTTAGAATCTTAAAGTGTAAAACTTGAAATGTTAAAATTAATAGAATTGATTATTGAGCCACTTTAAAACTGCTAAGCAAGGATTTCAAACGCGGGATCCCGAAATGTCAGGATAGAGAACCGTCAATAAGAAATTATCAGTATTCCATCTATAAAATAAGACAAATTGGCGAAGATGAGACCACCACAAATCTACACACGCAGCAGATACAGACTCTTCACACTTCAGTATAATCGTCAACGGTGGTCGTTTTCAATAACCCACACTTTTTGATTTTTGTTCTGGAATGCAATTTGAATTTGCCATTTGTTATAGCTAATATTTGAACGCATGACCAATTTGAAGATGATCACTGGCAAAATGCACAATTCTGGCATTGAGAATCGAGCTCATTTTCTTTGATTGATTCTGCGTGATTTTGGAATCCTTACGAAATCACACATACAACTTAAGTATACTGACACAACTGTATCATGCAGGCTGCAATATGTTCAATGACCATGACATAATATTCGAAAATCTATTCGATTTCTATACTGACAAAACAGTAAGGCATCCATAAATTGTCAAAATGACAACTGAATTGATAGATTAATCCGGGAATTTGCACAAATCCAGATTATAAAACAAATTATTTGTTTGCATATGTTGCGAGCGAATTAAGTGTATTATTTATACAAAACCGTTCGATGTACTTAGAAAGCGAAGGCATGATATTCTTATTTAATGCGGTTTGTCATTTTCTTCATTTCCTGAAATATTTCCTGTTTTATCAGTGTTTTCTCATGCTCTAAAGCAAATAATAATTCGTGAGAATATCCGTTGAAAAATTTACTTTTGATATTTAACGCGACCATTCCCACAATGTATGCAATACACTCAGAACTCGAAACTAAGGTAATCATCAATATATATCAGCGGTTTATCGTGTGATGCTTAAAGCACAATGAAGCAATCAAATCTCTATTGTAGAAATCAGAGCATTTGCAACATTGATGCACAAATCCCATAGAAATCGAAAGATTGTTCTGAGAAGTTAACTGAACACAAAAGAGAGTCAAATGGCTTTTAGATGACCTCAATCGAATTCAGAGGCTATAACTTAATGGTATTGAATCGCTTAGATGGACAAGAGCAAGGGATTCTTTGCTCAGACTTTCGGTGGTTACAAATTCTGAATATGTATTATCGGATCAATATGGTTAGTAATATAGCGATTTTCTTACCACTGATATTCAGAGACAAAATTAGCACAAGAGATTTTCGCGATCGAAAGTTTCATTCATAGGGTGTAGATGTAGGCCTATAGCTGTAGTAACCGAATCCATCTAAGAGATTGCTCGATATGATATGTTGACTTTTTTCTCCAAGAATAATAGAAGATATTTGGATATAACAGAATAATTCAGAATAAATTATATTTAATTAAATTTCAAAAAATAAGTTTTATTAAATCTATAGATAATTTTTTTTTCTTTTTTAGATATCAATTTTTTGCTTGTTAGTTAAGAATCAGATCACATGAATGCAAAGCGAGATCAACAATATGAAGTGATATGAATGATAATTGAATGATATTATTAGCCCAAATTATATCAACATGAATAGTGAAAAATTATCTGAAAGGTAATACACGTAAACTGATGTAAAGAAAATTTCAATAAAAATAAAACAATATGAGTAGGCCTAGCACAATTATGCACAATAGTGACACAAAAGTAAATGAAGGTGACAAGAAGTGCTTAAATGATGTGAAAATGAAATTCCTGTGTATTGAAATACTAGCATTACTAAAAAAATGAAATACGATAATGAAATTAATAATTCGAACTTCATGCATTAAGCCACCACACACTTCATGCAATAAATAACACATATTTGTTATGCGACATATAAATGCATATTCTGCAGAAGGAAGTGTGGTATGGTCTGATCTGGATTTCATTACTTCATAATATTCAACAGTTTTCCAGAAATATTTCGATTTTTTAGAAAACATTCGAGATTTAAAAAACATATTATTTCATATCTTTTTATTTTTTCTCTTCTTATGACATCTTTCGAGAAGCATTCAAAAAGAGTTGACAGCATAAGATGATGCTGGCAGACTTCCATTCATTGGTAGCGGAAGTGCGCTTGCTTTCAAAAAAAAGGTTCATCAAATCATTCAATGTGTGTAATTCGTTTGTCTGTGATTTTCACAACAAGAAGGGCACATTCCGATTGAAGGACAGGTTGCCGCTCTTCTCTAAATCAGATGCTTTTCACCAATTTCAGTACACGGGTGTAAGAAAGTAGGCCTACTTTGCGAAGACGCAAATCCAGCAAGCAGCATTACGCGGGTGTGCAATAACGAGAGACAATCTGCAATCAGCACTTTTATATCAAGTGCAACATTAATAAAAAATAGACAGACATTATGAATTTTTCAGTCCCTCGTTATTTTACGCAAGAATCCCGACTTGTCCTCGCAAAACGATCTAGTTTCCAGTCTTTACTTACCTTGGTGGTTTTCAAGTCTTCCTTTTGCCTCTTTTAATGCTTGCGCTCACGCTGGACGGGTCCGGCACAATTACAGCATCTCGAATGATTGGGTTGCACATGTTGGTCCCATGTCCGGGCACGACTTCTTTACCAAAAGACCGCTCGACCAAGCACTCAACCGCTGTGCCACGGAGACCACTTCACTTAATTGCCTCAAATAATAGGTTAACGATTTGTAATTTCACTATTTTGTTCACAGATTTAGCATAATTACCGCATATGATGGAGTAAATGATTTTAAAATTTGTTTTCTGTTCAATGGTTGCACTTGAATAAGAGTGTTCAAAGTGTATTGTGCCAATTTTTGATCTTTTGGAAATCAATTTGTTGGTTATATTTGTGAACTGAGTGAAGGGGAGTCATTTTCAAATATTTCAATGAATTAAAATAATAATTTTAGAAATACCAAAGAAATATTCGGTGATATTTGGTAATTACATGATATTTTTTTGTCTCACAGATCACGTTGAACGTTCTTCGTCGATATGGATCATTGGGAAGCATTGCAGTTCAATACAGAAGTCATCCTGGAACCGCAGTTCCCAATTTGGATTATCTTCCAGTCAGCAGTGCATTGTCGATGAGTCAAGGAGTTTTCTCCTCCACAATTGATGTCCAAATTCTTCCTGATTCCATTCCAGAGGAGGAAGAACAATTCTCGGTAAAACTGTCATCTGCAGAACGATTGCCAACAGCCTTGACAAAGAGTAAGCGAAAACAACAACTCACAGAATTCTTTTACCATTCGGAAGCGAATTCTGATAGAACTCCTGATTCTATTGCGTTTAATACAGTAAAACCAGTTAATCCGTATTCCGATAATCCGGAAATTCGTGTTCCAGGACCGGAAATTAAAATAGGTTTTTTATCATTAATGTATGAGTACGTGTTACTTGATCAGTGCATTGATAATTGTAAAGCTCCTACATCACTGAGTTTTCTGATTCAATAATCCGTGTGGGAATCTAGCTGACGTTGACAGTTGAGATCAGAGCTCATTATGTGACCCTCTGTGAACACCTCTGTGCTGACAATTGTCCATCAATTGACATGATAGGTTGGTATGACTTTCATGAGGGGTGATTTAGTCACCGAAGGAAAACATGGAGCGAAGAGGCTGGGGAAGAGCACAGATTTTCAAAAGGAAGAGTGCTAATTCTACTGAACGGAATGTGATTGAATAAAGTGGCGGGCAACGTGGCTTGATTTTGTGATTTACATTTCCGCACACCGCGGGTGCAGCGCAAGACTCAAGGCTGCTACATGTATAGAACAGTGAATCGATGTGATTTCTTATTTTCGGAGAAAGCACAATGCTGCATCATGGTCCGTGTAATTCCCTTGATGTTGGGTAAATGAATGTTGATTGCTAAAACATCAGTTACCGAGTCCTACCTCTCCCAAACGGCTTCCAGAATAGCAAAAGTCAATGACTGCAATCCAAAAATTATTTCTACATAAATTTGATATGTTAAAAATACCATTCATAAGAAGCGATTCGATAATCCGGAAATATTCTCTGGAACAAAGTAGAATGAAAGACTTAGGAAATTGTGTTGTAAAAAAATGAATTAGCTTTGGTTTTGGTATACATTATAGAAGATCAGTGACAGACAGATTGAGTAAACTATGACTGATATATCTAAACCTTTATGAAGGTCATGAAAAATAGATTACAATGAAATATATGAATAAAGTAATATGCGTGACAATATCTATGTTCTGTTGAATTGAATGAAAATATAGAATTTCTATCAAGTGAAATGGTTATAATTGACTGCTGATTCTCATTTCAATTCACTTGTTCGTGTGATAAATAATACTCTTGAATATCCATTTTTACAAATTCCAGTTTTCCAAACGCCGCCCCTTGACTATGGTATTGATAAACAATGAATTATCCACTTTTCAGTCACTTCTCCCAGACTCAGCAGTTTATATGCAACCTCTCGCATCTCAATTCGTCAGAACAACGATCCCTATGGACTTCTCTACCTAACTGCCATACCAACCAGTGCGAAGGAGGGAGATGCAGTTTCATTGACCATCAGTAGAGACGGTAACTTGAATGTACTATTAACAATTTTATTTAACTAAGAAATTTGCTAATTTTTAGTTAAGAGGTGCTTATTTATGAATGCAGTCGTTTGAACAGGCTGCGGTCGTCATTTATTGCTTGGTTTGGGAAGACTCATGTAAAAAAATGTGGTTCACTTTTTGATTCTCGCAATATATTTCACGAAGCGTCCGCTTCACATCGTCAGCCATGCAGATAGGTATCTACATGAAATTGTCATATACATATATTATCACATCGACTTTTTGTAAAGAATAAACTTTGCCGGTGTAAAGTATCAATGTTGCCCATAGGCTTTCCTTTCTGTTTAAGAACGACAGAATATTACAAAGGAGAAAATGACTGAATGAAAGAATCTCAAATAAGACTGACTTCTCCAGATTTATTAATTGACGAATAAATTGTGATCTCATCATTCCGTTGATGGATTTTGTGTCAACTCTTGAAACGTTGGTAAATATGAAAATTAACTGCAGTACCCGTGAAATGAAATTTGAGTCTCAACTTGACGTGAATGAAATGAATGACATGTATTGAATAGCATATCTATTTTACAAAGTATAAGTAGGTTGCTCCAATCATGTTGCGCTGATTGTCTGCACTTAAGCTTCTCCGTCAAAAGTTCAATATTCATTCCACGGAATTCTTGCAGATGAATTAAAAATGCGTATCTCTCATCAAATTGAAGATGTCCATCTCTCGTCGAAGTGCTGTTGCGTTACGCCAAGCGCGCAGTCGCAAAGACCACACAGACTCCATCAATAAACTGACAAAAATTAGATGACCGGAAATGATTAAATGAATGTTTGACAGGAAAACCTTTGTCATTAATTTTGAAAGTACATTATTTGAAGGAAGGACGTTAAGTTATATCATCTAGAAAGCGGAATGAAGACAGTTGGTTGCACAATCACGTAAAATATAATTTTGTCCTCAATAGTATTAAAAGTATACTTGATCGTGGTTCGGACACTTCTTTAGAGTCCGTAAATATATTGGAAAAACGTCTGTGTGAAAATGGATTCAAACCAGGGATGCGGAGTCCGGGGGTTGATAGGACTTCGGCTTTTGATAGGACTCCGACTCCGACGTCGGGTGGCAAGTATATATAGCCTAGTTTTTTTGAAAAAAACTGGTAACCTACATCATAGATCATTATAAGCTTACCTGAACCTATCTTAAGTGATCATTTCTGTATCAATTATCAATCATTTTCGATGAAAGTTTATCAGATGTCGCTTTAGGTTGGATACATGCGACCCGCCTCCTCTCATCTTGTTGATGTGTGCTTCACACAGCTTTTCTCCAGTCTCTACCAGGCAGGAAAATCCCCCATCATTCTCCAAAAATACGAGTGCACTTTTGATTTTAATATGCGCTTTGGAGGAGCCATATCACACACGATTCATGTGAGGGTGAGAGGTAATGATCTCAAACAAGCTAGTATTTCATTTTTGTCTCTGATGTAACCTCTGGTGCGTAGGTGTGATCGAGACTAGGAAGGCTTGTCTTCTCTACTAAATCACCGAGTGCAAAGACAATCCTTTTTCACTATTACGGTTCATTCCCTCAACTATTACAAGCTTTGCATGCAGCAGTGTCTCTGTAATTTTGTTTGACGGAGAAAGTTGACATCAAGACAGTGACAGCTATGCACGAGGATAAACAATTTGTCTGTATTATGTTTTGGGTCTAGCTGAAGGCCGGGGTCCGGAGTCCTATCATTTGATAGGACTCCGACTCCAGCAAAAATGATAGGACTCCGGGACTCCGACTCCCTGATTCAAACCTAGCTCAGTAAAACCTAAATTAAAAACTCTTAAAAATTATGAAAATCAAATTAACCTTTGTGCTGATTTCATTAGTGATAGTTACTCAACAAAATGAATAAACTGGTCATTGTGAGCTCCCTGCCCGTGTTACCTGTACACCTGGACAAACTTTTGTTAATACCATAAATGCCAATTTAATTACTAAAACAGATGTAATTGTAAACCATGTGGAGAAAATGGACCTAAAAATATGTGTAGTGATAAATGCATTGTATATACCTAAATCTGAATGTACCAGCATAAAATTTGTCATAAAAGGTAGTACATTCTTTAAACTTGTCGGCCTTTGAAGTTGCGGTATAATGAAGATAGACGCAGTTTGAATTGTCAAGATCGAAGAAGTGATTACCTGAACATGGTTTGATTGACCATGCCGATAGAAAAATGAACATCGATAATTTCCATCTTTCTGTCCTAAAAAATGAACTTCATGCAAACGAAAATGAACGAAGCATGCTTCATAGCGCTCAATAAACCACAAATCAACCGCAAGCATGAACAGATCCAACAAGTCGTCACTGCTCAATCATTTTTGTATTTAATCCAACTGTCCGTGTATCTACTTTCCCTTTGAGACTGTACACCATGAGAAAACGCGTAGCGATCTTTATTCCGATAAATAAAAAATCGTCCATAAATTGAAGGATAAATATTTTTTCTTGCATCACGGAAAATTAGAATGATGTAGTTGACCGGTCGTCGAGAGATGGATGCCCCCGACAATCCCTCGAGACAAAATCTCCTTGCGAAAATATCTTACTCAACAAAATTCCCCCGACAAAATCTCCATATGAGAATATCTCCCGATTGAAGCCCCGACAAAATCTCTCAGCGATAAGCTCCCACGGTACAAAAACTCTCGGTTCATCATTTTGATTTGAGAAGACCGAGGTTAAAACAGATAACAGACTTGTTGTCTTTGCTGCGATTGCTAGCTGCTTGATGATGTGAAGTGGACGCTTCTTCAAAAATATATCGCAGGAACGACAACAAGTTTCATATGTGTTTCGCCGTGGATGCGTCGCCGTGACGACAGCACGAGGATGCACGAACTTGCAACAATATCGCAAGCATTGCGGTTTCCATTGATTGACATTCCTAGAACCTTTTTCAATGTGCCTTATAATAAATAATTCACAATCATCATCATTTCTCTTAAAACATATACCAGTAATAACTTTGATAAAATTATTTGCAACACAACACTTGAAGGCAAGAATTTACAACTTATATTGCATTTCACCTACTCGGTTCCTTTCATGATCTAGCAACATAGACATCGATCTAAAAGAGCAACTGAAATTACCATCAAAGTACATCTGGTTTCAATCTTAGTCCATCTAAGATCGGAGGAACACAGAATAAGCCATAAGTCTTCCATTAGTGGCTTACAGTTTGTGGCTAATGGCTTGCGGCCTAAATCTTACAGCTTTAATGTTGGTAAGAGAAAGCTGTATTCATATATTTGAAATATAGACACTGGAACATGCTGTCTTTGAGCAAAGCTTCAACAAAGTTAAACAAGTTACACTACTAAACGTTCAGAACAGTCACAACTCCATATTCTTACCCGGCACGTACATGAACTCGTTATATAATTCGGCAAAGGTGCAGCATCGGGTAATTAACTCCATATAATGCCGATGTGGGTATAATAAACTAAAAACATATGTTATAGATACAGACACGTTTAAAAAGCTATAGTGATAAAATGAAGACATTCACTAGATAACGGGATATAAGCTTAGAGTTGAAATACTTTCAGAATATTTTCAATGGTTTTGAGCTCTTCGAACACCGCCTGAATTCTTACAGGTTAGACGTTTGACAAAGCATTTTAAGCAAACTCGTTCGTCAGAAATTGCTCGGTATATTGACACCTTTCAAATTTTGAGCCTCCAGCGTTCAATCAATCCTTGAGTTTACCTAGTCCATTCAAATCAAGAGTACATGTGAGTTTCATGAGCACCTCATTCAAAAGTTAGTTTTTAACAATTATATTTAAGTACAATAATTTAGCTCATATAGAAGCACTCATTAATAAATGCAATTTTGCAGAAATTTCTTGTCCATGCATTATTCATTAATTCAATGCATACTACGGGAGTCCAGTGTACATTCATCATTGCAGCAGATGGGCAAGGGAATTAACAGAGGTAGCCTGGCCCCTGAGGTTCAACCTTTCTATTTGCTGTTGGCACACTTGGCTCTCGTTTCTAAAAATTTGCTCAAACGATTGAATGGCCAGTAGGGAGTGACCAGAAGTTAAAGATTTTTCTTTTTCGGCAAATGAATTCGTAAATCATATTCTCATCACGTGCCAACGGCGACTACATCATCCTAAATAACAACTTCAAGGTCACTCATAGCTAGCCTTGCAGCTGAAGCAGCTGTGACCTTTCAACGCGTGCCGGTTATTATTGTGTTATGATCAGTTCACGTCGTTGATGAGTCAGCGTTTGGCAGTCACGCTGTGTTTATGAATAAGGGAATACGAGAGCGCCTCGGTTTGGCATGGAATCAATGAAGTTTTCTGATCAACACGCATCGACTGACAAGCTTCGCTTATTGTTCCCATATCTTGCACCAAGGAGTTATTCACTGATATTTCAACATAGGAAGGAAATGAAACGTAATAATGATTCAAATTGGCAAGCAGCAACTTCCATATGGTGTCACGGAATTTCATAATCGGATTGATCTTCGAATAACCAAGGTAGAAAGGTAATTCAAGTTGAATGCGTTCTACGCCTACTGATTTGACGCAAGCAGCTAATTTCCTTCAAAACTGATATCATTTTGATTATTGCGCGAATATCATTACGAGTAGTTAGATATTCAGGTACTTCTATTCTTCCCCCCACATTTTTCAAGTTTTCCAAAATCATCAAATTTCGCCAAAGTTAGTCACATTGGGTTTAGAATAGACTTGATCTGTCACTGAGCGGCACTACTACACGACTGAGAAGTCTTACTTGAACCCTGGGATGGAGGATTGGTCCCTTGAATACTCAGCTGCAATACAAGATACAGCTGTGATCATGACCTTCGTGTGATTGTTGTCTACAGACAAATGACGAGCAGTTGTCTAATTCTGAGGCTGTAAATGTTCTACAAGTCAGATAAGAGGTGTTTTAGACACTCAACGCTTAGGGACGTTCGTTAGACTGCCCGTAGGAGCAAGATCTTTGACGATGCAACACTACCGGGTGTCAACAACAGAAATGTGGGGGAGGGGAAGAATAGAAGTACCGATATTAATTATGGGTGTAATATACTACAGGGTTGCAAATTTCCCGGTATTTTACCAAGGGATGTCGAAGTATTCATTTCTTTTTTCGCATCGGTCTGCCACTGGCGGATCGGCTAGATCCGATGATGCGTTTGAGAAGGATGCATCCTCCACGCTCCAACACAGGAGAATTACTCATTCCTCGTTTATTGTCTCTTCTTCACCAGGTTTGAGGGTTGGACCTCTGAAGTATATGTATCGGATATCCTATGAATGATTTTGCTAACATAATATTCAATTTGATTGGTTTTCTGTGATTATTGTCGTGCTTGAATAGTAGTGCTTGTGTAGTTGTGAATATTGTAGTGCTTTATTTCTCTTGATTTTAAACACAAATGAAAGTTTACATTTACTTTTAAACATGTTATCTCAGTGCGCACGCTTATTCGGATAATCGCCTCAATTGATGACATTGATGTCCATGTTTTCCTTGAAATTCATTTTAGTGACGAAGGAATGACCGATATCAATTGAAGATGTACTTTCAAACAAAATTGATGGCAATTGTGCGGAAATAAGGCCTATTAAATATGTAAACAATTTTGTAAAAAATGAAATGAAATATTCCAAGCAACATTAATTCTACTTAGGTATTACATTATTTTCTACTAGCATTTCATAGGCCCGTCACATTTCTTCTATTACAAGCATATTACAATCATCGAAAAGTCATACCGAGAGAGAACCCGGGCCTTCAATGCAAACTGTGATAGCCTAATTTTGTTACATTACCCAATACCTAGGATCGTCTAGACTAGACAGTGATTCTGATTCTACCATTATCCAACTCTAAGTTATTTATTATTCATCAAGTCTTCCTTACTCTTCCTGGTCGAAATAGCCAAAGGTAAGTAAAATTGGTGCCATATCGACAAGACTTAAGGAAGACTATCTTTTTAAGCACAAATTGAAGGCCTAGGATTGGAAACTGCGAATTCCGACATTTATTGGTCTCGTGATTCTAGATTCAAGCTCTACTCCAGGATTGATCAGACCAGGGGTTTGAGAAAATTAATTAATTGATGAACCATCTTCAATTCAATTAATTAATTGGATTAGGCGCCAACTATTCCAATTAATTGCAAATATTTACAAGTCAAAAAGCGAACTATTGAGCGATTATCATGAGTTGCATACACTGTAAACTGTAAACCGTAAATATCCGTTAAAATTAACAGCTAAAAATATTTTCACGGTTTTTTAAGTCTGAACTGTTAAAATCCGTAAAAACAGATGTTTGTTTTATCTGATATGAACGAATTCTAGCTGTTACGTCATCACTCATCACGTGGTGACGTCATCATTTTAGCAGATATTTACGGATATTTTCTGTGAAATTTTTCTGTCAATATTAACGGTTATGTTAGTTGTTTTTAACGGTGTACAGTTTACAGTGTAGTCAATAATGTAATCATTTGTAGGCCTACTCGTATTTAAAACGAAGAAAAGTTTGATTGTAGCCTAATGCGAACTTGTTCTTAATAATCTACAGCATTCATTTAAACTCATCTAAAAATATGTAACTGAACATATGCGTAAGTCATAAGTCATAAATGTTTATTCTGAAATATAGCAGAAAACGCAAGGCGATGGCCGCGAGGACACTTACAAGCAAGCGTTGATAGCACATGTAATATATGAATACGCAACGTTTACCATTAACAAAGAAATACATGAGACATATATATGTACAAATTTACAGAGTGATCATGATATACATGATATACCATACACAAGATACGTGAAATCTGTAGGGCCTATATCTACAAATTTGCAGAGTGATGATCACGATGTGATGAGAGTTCACTGGGTGGGAGTCTTGACAATGGAGCAAAATCATCTAAACAAAATTTGTGTTTTCAAAAGATCTTAGATAAATTCAAATTATGATAAACCTAATGAAACACATAGATTGCGATGGCCAGAGGGGCATTGCTTCAGTGTTTGAATTGAAGCGTCACATTAATTTAATTAATTACGATATCAGCCATTGTTTAATATTGTTATTAGTGCATTTTACGTGTTTTGTCACGCAAATTAGTTCAACGAACATAATGATGCAAAATATGCATGCGTAATTACAGGCAAATTCTATTTCTGTAAATGCTTTAATGCACCTTCGTAGGCCTATGTGCTGTAGAAATGACATTACGCATTTATCAATCAAGTGTCAATCAAGCAATCATTTTGTGGAAATATCTTCCTAGGTTTGGTGATGACAAAAAACAAGTGCAATTAATCGTTAATTGATTACAATTAATTAATTGTTATGTGATCAAAGTAAATTAACTGATTGTTAGCCAAAAATGAGACCAATTAAATTGCAATTAATTTTTTCCAACCCCTGGGTCAGCCGAGGATGACGAAGATTTACAGTTCTTGGCAGTAGTATCGCGCAATAGACGCCACCAAATTCTTGGACAATCTAAATTTTTGAGTTTAATTCAATAATTTTAATGAATTTCAAAAGCCTTGTACGTCTACTTTTTCTTGGAGGAATATTTTGGACTATTTTAGTAACAGGGTTTGGATTTCAGTATGGAAAGTTAGAGAAGTCGTGGGAACTAAGCTATTCATGAAAGACATTGAGCAGAAGTTATCGACAGAGTGAAATCATGAGAGATATAGAGGCGTACAATCATGACATGGTGACGTCTTGGACAAGTGCTATACATTCAAGAGTGACATTAGGATCTCATGTGAGACCTGGTAAGATACAGTAAACATGTTTCGCCAAAGTACCCTTTTGGCCATAGTGCCTATTGGCTATTTAAGGCAAACATGAAAAAATGAAAAAGATGTCTTCGTGCTAAAAATAATTAGTAGGATTTGAACTCGCTTAACTTCAACCATTGATTGAGATTGACTAAAGCTAAAATGGATATTGATACATATATAGATATAATAATAATAATAGACGTGTATATTTTGCTATAAAGCCTCAATAATGGCAAACGTGAGGCATGACAAGCGGTTACAAATTGACAAAAATATTACATCACAATATGAAAAAAATGAAAGTTAAAGTTAACTTTGATAAAGATAATAAATTCTTGACTAGACAAAGTTGATCATTATTTAGTGCGCAATCTTCATACCATAGCATGGCAAGAGCGTCATCATCAATTTTTTTGACCTATTTATTCGAAGGAGTAAGTTTATTGAATTCGGCAGCGTTATGAAGCTTTTGAAATCCGCTTATCTTCATTTGAAGTCACAATATCACTAATGTAACTCAATGTCATTATTGAAATCACTATTTCTTTAACCAATGCTCTGATGTCACTCTTGAGGGTCAAAGCCTGTACACTGAATAGGTCACCCATCTCCTATGAATTTCTTTCTTGTTTGCTCTGATGTGAATTTGCTGACTATCTCCCTTGAGTTTCGCTAGTGTCAGTTCTGATGTGAAGATGTCACTCAGTATTTTCTATAATCATTTAATGGTGTCAGTTATGATTAAAAGAGGGCACCATCTTCACTCCTGAGATTCGCCGCATGCTCCGCCAGATCAAAGGCTTGAGATGATCAACTGCTACTTTCGACTCCTTACAGATATTCATTTGAATATTAATGTTCTTTGCATCATGACCAGCATGTTACATCAGATCTTGATATTTTGACATCATTCATGAATATTGATATTATTTACATAATCCACAATCACATCATGTACCGAAAGCTTCAATATATAAGTTATACATGAGTCTATAAAATCGGGCGCTTCCAACATGCTTGGTCGTGCGACGTTCTTGGTCCTTGGTGCTTTTTGAATTTCTGCATCTAAAGAAGTTCAAGCGATGATCTTTCATTTATCTTGGTAATCCTTTCATTCCGCAGGAGGAGCGGTCGGACGAATCACAGTTCTAGTTCGGACTGTTGGAGGTACGGAGACCTGGGACCGAGATGTGGTCCGACAGGCCGCAGATCACAATCGCACCATTGGAGCAATATTGGCCAATCGGAATGATAATGGAAAAGCCATTGCCAATCAAGACTATCGATTACTAGATGAGTCAGTTACCTTCTTAGTAAGTGTTCCATTATAACGTCAAATCACCAGATACAAAGTTTCAAATATTTATTTCGTGTACTTAATTGACACAAATGAATTCATATTAGGTCCCAGATTATTCTAGACACACTGTTGATATGCTATGAATGACTCCAATATCCCTTATAGGCTAATAGCCTACACTTCTAAGTTACCTGTAAGAGAATTTTCATCTAAATTAGATAGACACCTGTAAATCTAGTTGCCAACGGTGTACTTTGCGAGAACTGGGTTGAAATCAATTTAACACTTAAATATATCAATAACATATTTTTGCCTTTATAGTGACCCAGTTTATGTAATGAAGTTATCATACTCCTTCCTGAAATCGTAGAAATGTCTAAAAGTGTGTGTGAAAGCATGAGTAGAAATTTCAGGGGTTATCATAACTCAACAAAATCGTTAAGTTGTCTTCTCAAGAAGTATTGTGCCTGAAACCGATTTTTAAGACATCCATTGTCAAGGTAAGAAGTCGAGTTGAAAACCAAAAGTCTCGGAGAAATTCAAAGGCACAGAAACATTGAAAGTAGAGAAGTTCGGACATTCAAAATAAAGGGGAAGACAGATAAATATGACAGAGGAAAGCGATTTTAGTTAATATAGGTTACACGTATAACCGGTGGTATTTTAAGACGATAATCAATTTGTGTCTTTCTATTTTCTTACTACCACTGTAGCATGCACAAAGCTCTACGATGCTCGCACACTTCAAAGTGTATTAGGACAGTTAGCTTATATTCTAATTTCAAACCGTACACCGGATCGTGCTGCCACTTGCCACCTGAACCCTGCTTACATCGACACCTTGACCTCGCGAAATCGCTTCTTCATAATTCACAGAAG
The DNA here is from genome assembly GCA_907163375.1 of Prostheceraeus crozeri. Taxonomy (NCBI): domain Eukaryota; kingdom Metazoa; phylum Platyhelminthes; order Polycladida; family Euryleptidae; genus Prostheceraeus; species Prostheceraeus crozeri. The sequence goes on from CAJQUW010004967.1 coordinate 58,297, forward strand.
TGATATCTCTGTTTATCTATTTTATCTGAGTAGGCTTTCAACATACAAAGTTCTAAAAATGTTCGGAAAGAATTTTCCGCATATTCGAATTTTGCTCAGAAAGAAGCAAAAAGGAAAAATCCTGTGTTTAGGTTAGGCTTAATTCATTTGTTTTGAACCTTGATATGACCTTGAGAATTACTAGCTGAAACATGTGCGTTAAAAATAATCAATTACTTAGTCACAATATATAGTTTATGTTCCCCTTTTCTATTTAAATTAGGGCTGGGAATCCGACTTGCCACATTTGGCTATGCTGCCAAATATCGTGCGAATACAAACGGATCAACTTTCAATTGAGGAAATTTGCAAAACGTTTGAAAGTCTTCTAAATTGAAGCCGGGGCGGCAGTTGCTTCACCCCTTACTCGTCAGTAATGTTTTGAGAGGTTGACTCCTAATGACGTATTGTATGTCATGGAACTATTAGGCTACCATCAATGGCTCAATTCTAAGTGTTGAAGTATTTACAGCAATGCTTTTTCATGACTGTGGGGAAGACTTTTCAAAACATGCTTCTTGTTTGGATGTTCTTTTCAAATCGAACCATTCTAAAAAATACTATTTACAGTAAGTAAATGAAATTGTCCTGGTTTCTTTGTATTGTACGTAACATAATATATTTCTCACCTTTGCGTGGTGTTGACCTGGCTACCTTACATGAATGGCATTGCACACATCTCTGATATAGACAGCTCAATTACCAAGTGATGGTAATTGGATGCTTCGTCTCCGGATTAGACCTTAATACAGTATTGCATAATTAATGAAAGTAGTAGACTATGTCATGTAAGTAATGGAACTGAAAATAAAGGATTACCTAAACCCGCTTTCTTAGTTGTCGACAATTATCAGATGTATTAATCCATACTTTAGCTATTACATTAAACTTGTTATTATGCTTTATGTTTTGTATTTCTGTTGCCAAAATACTTTGATTTCTGGAATTTAGAATGGAGTAGGGACATGGGAAGCGTCGAGATTCAATTCAATTCGCGAATCAGATACCGATTCGAAAAACTTGGTATCAAATCGCTTCGACTCTCCGAAATTGCTCCAATTGTGTTCTTTTGATCTAGCTATATCCTGTTCTCTTTCGATACGATTTGAACTTGTAATAAGCTCCTATTCACATGTCCGCACAAGAGCTTGTCATTTGCTATCAAGTCACTTTTATTTCGAGGATATAGAGACATGAACTCATATATATATAATCAAGCACATTCAAGAAGCAATAAAGTTGCAGATGAGCGTATAATTAAGCTAGCAACTTTGATTTCATGGCGACCACAGACGAAAACTCGGCTTCGCAGAGGTAGCTCGTCATGTAATACAGAATTCTTCGAAGCGCTTCCATCGCCAGATATGGGAAGGAGTCGTATGAGCTCACCAAAACTGCGAGGTACTGGCAGCCGTTGAAAACTGCCAAGCCATCAATGGCCCTCATGGGCAAAGTAGCATTATGCAATTGTATGTTGTTAAAAGGATGTTGTGATCTATAAACCATTAGACATGTTTCTGTGGTCAACTGGTTGGAACTTCATTGCTAGATCCCCCTAGGATGGGCTCACGTACCCCTTGGGGGCTATGCTCCCCATTTTGAGGACCCCTGTTCTAGATATTGAAGAGGAGAAATGTGAATGGGATGGTAATTATACGACCACTTCCTACATCGTTCATACTTACTGATTCAATCTACGTTTTTACAGGAAGGACAGACACGGAAGAACTTGACTTTGCAAATCTTCAAAGATTCTACAGCAGAATTAGAGGAAACTATTTTGGTGTATCTTTCCCTTCCTGCTGGTAGTCCTGGTGCACAACGGCCGAGAATAGCAGCTGGTACGGTCGCAGATGGATTCAAGAAGGTAAGTTTAATCTATCCTCCAAAACGACTGGCGTACACTTTGCGGGTACGGGCTTTCCGAGAATAGTGTGAAGTTTCTTTTAATTAACCATGCGCTTTAAATGTCAACTTCAACAGAATCATAAAATAATGTGCTTATACTCGCAAGCACATTAAGCGCGGAGCCTTTCTTCCCTGTGGCCGAGTTGTCATTGATCCCACTTTCATTCTTTTTGTGCTGAGTGTTTAGCACGAATGCAGTGCAGAGTGCACCTAGCACTCTTAGCAAGGCTTAGCTTTGACCCGACCACAGCTTGAACCAAGGTCTAGAACGTCACTCTAGGTCAGAACGTGTACTCTACCACAAGGCTGTATCACCGGTCACGCCAACATCTCAATACTTGAGATAATACAACGTGCCTTAGACTTGATGTCCATTCACACCGAACGTGGCGGGCGCGTCCTCACGCGTCAGAATTTTCGTTCAGAGCCTTAATAAACCCATGGTACCGCGCCGCGTCCTGTGTGAACCTCTTATTGCTTAAGAATTGATAAGCCATTGTTGATAAGCCATTACATGAATTGATAAGCCATTACATGAATTGATCAGCGAATTTAAATTATTAGGTGAGGAAGATATTTTTAGTTTCAGATCTAATAAATATCGGCACAGGTACTAGATATTTCAGGCTCAGTCACGGTTTCTGGTCGCTAAATGAATACCAGAAAATGTTAACTACTTAATCTAATTGTCACAGACTCACCCTACTGAGGTCATGTCGATCAACATACACAAAAAGAGTAGGAACCTTGCCCGGGCCTGGATTTTTGGAAATTCCTATAGAAGGGCTAGCCGCCGATTTTTAAGATAATTTCGCTACTCTTAAAAATAATTTTAAGATAGGACATGCTCAGAAACTTGGCAATTTGTACTACGTTGCTGCTACAGATGTGGGCTTCTGTCTGGCTGCTGTTCTCTGGAGTAAGGTCATGACCAGGGACAGTGATTTTCCGCGGTAAAAAAATGGATTTTCCGTGGTTGAAAAGTGCAATTTTCCGCGGTTTTCCGCGGTATCAAAATGTTATATTTTCTTATGTTTATAAAGCGATCTCTGAAGTGAAAGTATAATTTAATAGTCTTGAGAAGTGTTTTTATCTACCGTAGAAAAAGATTTTTATTGAGGAAATATGAGACTAGATGTTGAATCTTATATACCTGTATTGCATGAAATTCATTTCCAAGAATTGAACACAGTTTGCCAAAAGTTGAAGTATAAAAAACATGTGCATGTACAAATATTTAAAAATATCATCACATGACAAAATAAAAAGTCTGAACACATATAATTGTATATCGAATTTGAACACAGATCACTGATTGAAAAAAATGTTGAGCAAACCTTCGGCGTTTGCTTGCGTCGTTCTTCGTCGCTGAGGAGTATAGAGCATGTTATATGCACTGAACGAGCGTTCGACATCTCCACTGTTGACCGGCAATTGCAAGAGCAGAGCAGCATATGAAGCCAGGCTAGGAACCCGCTTCTTTACAGCTTTCCAAAATGCGAAAATGTTAAACTCTGTTTGTTTAACTTCATTGGCCAAGCCGATGTAAATTGGCCACTCTTCATCGCAATTGTCAGGTAAATGAAGGCAGTATTTCAGGTCAGCGTAACAGCTGAGATTCAACGCAGGTAACTGCGTAGGGTCCAAACTTCGGATGGATCGCAAAAATAGGATCGCTGGTTGCTTGCTCTCGAGCGTATACTCTTGCAGCTTTTCAGCAGCTGCACGCACAGCAAAAGCACATGCGATGTTGTCTGTTGTTGAGGCAAGATGAGTCAGCCAACTGATGAAGTCCTGCAAGGAGTTGTACACTTCATGCACTTGCTGCTTACGGGACTGCCAAGAATCCAGTGTGGCTACAAAGCGGGCACAATTTTCGGCAACAAACTTGAAGTGGAAGCACATATCTGGCAAATTAAGAAGATCTTCAAGTTCAGATAAAGCCGCACTGTCACTCTCTTCTTCGTGTTCTCTGCGCACAAATTCCAGATAATGCTGGTGGAGAGGCGCATGGTAAGACACAGCGTTGAACCACGTGTTCCAGCGAGTTATTACAGGAGACGGAGGAACAGTAGGTGAGTCAATGTTGCAATCTCGTAAATGGTTCAAAAATCGATTGCGACGTACAGGTGCTTTCACAAGAATGTTTTTCAAGAGAGCAACACAGCGGTCAAGGTTTGCTAAAGATGTTCGAAGTTTGTTACCAGAAAGGGCAAGGACGTGTGCGAAACAATGTATATGATGGCAGTTTATCCACAAGAGCGACAACATTTCCTTCCATGACTTTACCATATATGACGCACTGTCGCTTACAAACAGAAGAACCTTTTTGAAGTCCACTTGGAAATCGGAACAACACTGAATAAGTGCCTGTGACACAGTAGCGTGATTCACTTTGTCAAGGTAAACTGTTTTGACAAGGAGAGGCGGCGGAAGATGAATTAGTTCATTTTCAATTTGATCAAGGGGAAGCAGCAATTGCACGAGAATATTAAACACTGGGCGGTTGTTTACATCAGTCGTCTCATCTGCAATAATGCAGACAAAAGAGTCACAGTTTATGCGATCATGAAGAGTTTTCTCGTGCTCCTGAATTAGCAAAGGCAAATGTATCGATCGCGAAGTCGACGCTCGGGGTATAGCGCCTCCTCCTCGTACGTGTGTTGATAGAAAGTTGATCATGGCGGGATGGTCAGCTTTCTCCAGAGGAATGTTTGCTCTGACTAACATTTCCACGAAATCGTGTGTCACAGAAGCACGCTGTAGCTCAGCAGTTGATTGTCGATGGAACATCCCGGTCACTGTGCATTGTTTTTTCGTGGGATGATCGTCGTCCCGCGCATCCGGCTGTCGTCGTTTTTCCATCTCTTTGTGCTTGCCACTAGCGAGATGGTCGGTGATAGTCTGTCGGCGTTTATAATCAACTGCTTTATTACGAGCAGTGCAAAACAGAACACCGTCGTCACTATGAAAGCGATTTGAACCAAATTCGTGGACACGATCTTTTGCAGTCAATTTCGTAGAAGTTTTAGACATTGTGGCGAAGATATTAACAGATATGACACCGCTGAACGTAAAAGACCGACTGAGCGCTACAGATACGAATTAAGACTAAAAACTTGACGGTGCGAATTTTTCACTATTTCTGAGAATTCCCATCGTCAGTTGAATCAATGATAACGTCAAATGGCAACGCCAAGTTTGCTTGTCTCTGCTTACTTTTATTATCACTGCATCACAATAGACGTTAAAATTCACTTCTTTGAAGAATATTTTGTAATTCTGTTGCAACTGAATGAAAATATAAAGATTCGCGGAACTCTTCCAAAAATTGGAAATTCCGCGGTTTTCCGCGCGCCGCGGAAAATCACTGTCCCTGGTCATGACCCTGACAGCAATTGTTGCCAATTCTTAACATTTGTGTGGCAGCAAGCAATTGGGATGATATGGAGATATTCGTCTCCCTTTTAACGCAATGCAGCAGAATTAGGGAACACGCATTTTAATCATACAGATTGCAGAGTGCCAGTTCGCCTGTGCATCTTTATATCTTTCTATTTTGTCATTCTGCACTGCAGGCATCTGTCAAACCTTGATTATTTTTCCGTGATAAAGTTCTCGAAAAATGTTTGATTCCTTGCAAATTTTGTAAGTAAAAAGAAATGACACCTTTGATTTTTGCATCTATTCCACACCACATGTTTTGCCCAGCTCTCCTTCTCTGGACGGAGGTTGCAGAGAACCAAGTCAACGCAATTTGACGGATCATTCGTGACAGTGGAATAAATGAACCTTGTTTATACTCGGAAGCACATTATGCACGGATCCTTTCTTCCATGTGGCCGATTTGTTATTTATCCGACTCTCATTCTTTCTGTGCCGAGTATTTAGCAAGAATGCAGAGTGTACCTATTGTAAAAGTATTAGGTGTGACGCAACCAAGGTTTGAACCAAAGTCTCGCGGACGCAGAGCGGACACTACCACAAGGCCATCGGACCGGTGGAAGCAGAGAAGCATCAAGACAAAAGAGCTCAAAGACCGATGTCAAGGTTAATTCTAATTGACAGAGGAAAGCAACGACTATTGAATCGGATGTTGAGAGGAGAAGTAACAATACCGTAGTAGAAGTCAAAATCAACGCAGTAAACATAAAAATCAAAAGAGAATATCCGCAAAATCACGCTCATTATGTTCTAAAATTACTATCTGTGCTAGACGTTTAATGTGGCATTGTTCTCGTTCGTCAAAGTTCAAACTTGAATTTGTATTGCACTCAGTGAAAAATTGGTTTTCTTGCTACTTGAGTCTAGTCCTAGCCATGACCACCACTTTCAGTATTGACAAAAGTCATTTTTGGCTGATTTTCAGAAATTGCACAATTTACAGAAAACTGCAGTCCCTGATGCATAGAGTACGAGTATAGGGATACACCGGATTGAGGCAGAACTTCCCTTGTCAAGACCGGAATTGGTGAAAACTTAAGGAAATAAAAACAATTTAAACAGGAAAGATTAATTCTAATAAATTGACAATTGCATATTATGCTACTGAGATTCAATGAAAAATGATTGTGTCCTTGCAATTTTCAAATCACTGGCCGGTTCCGGTTCCCTGACTAACGGTCAACGGATTAGACTTAATAAATGAAAATATGTATTCAAAATAGCATGAAGCTAGTATGAAATTAGCTTTACTTGAGTTCTGAGGAACAAACAAAATTCTCCTGAAACCAACGAGCCGAGGTAACGTCTTGAACTGCACATGATAATTTGACCGGAACTGTTTAGCAAGACGAGAATCGCTTTAAATACGTCACGAAGGTTTCATGGGTCCAATTGATGCTTGAACGACCTCTGCATTACGTAGTGGCTGATTGCCAGTAATCAGTCCAGCATTGTTCCGTGCTGCCAGTCTTTCTCCGTTTCCTGTAGACCGAATGTAGATCTAATGTGCGGATGGTCAAATTTGCATGCACGGATACTTTTCATTCTGTCGGTGTGTGTAAAATGAGAGAACAAAGTGAAAGTTAATCGTCATTGAAGCTTTCTGTTGTCATTTCAGGGCTATGCACTGATCACAGTGGCTCGGAATGGGGTATACAACGGAATCGTCGGATTTGCTCCTTCATCAAGGGCTGTGACAGTCAGTGAAGATGTGGAGACGAAGGTGGAATTACTGCTCGAACGGAGGAATGCATTGAGCGCTAATTTAGAGGTGAGAAAACTCAAACATTCGATGTTTTTACCACACCACCGGACTTGTAGTCTGGCCGCTAGAAGGAGTTTCTTAACGGAATGGGAGCAAAAATGAGACTTGCACAGAATGATGCACACCTTAAGCCTACTGCAGGTATTTCTAATTCAGTGGTTCTTAACCTTGTTGGCGGCACTGAGCCCCACAAGTTCCATACATGCTTTCACTGAACCCCTTGTAGTTGGAAAAATGAAATGTGATTTTTTCTTATAATTCAAAATAGATTCATTTAACTGTAATTACTGCATTAGTGCACAAACTGCACCATGTATCACTTGCACACAAATTCATTGTGTTCAAAGAACGAAACCAACAAAAGATGACTTTCACTATTAGAGAAAAGCAAAGTGAATGTTTACTGCATATCAACTGATATGCATGTAACTGATGATGATGTTACTGACTGTTGCTGTTGCCGTTTACATACGATTTCAGAAATGCGCGGTTTAATCTTGGCAAGTGAATATATCATATCATTTTCATAAAAATGTCTGTTCCTTTGCTTCGTTTTTATATCTACCATTATCGAAAAGGACTGCGCGCAAAGATATGTTGCAACAAACGGCATGAGTATCTCGATGGCTTTCTCAACAATAAGAGGGTACAGCAATAAGAGGGACGCTCATATTGCTTAATGGATTGAAGCTGCCAATTGATATTTTTTCTCCTGAGAGAATGAGGGCCTATTTCACTGAAAATTTCAGAGATGATAGCACCGAGGAAGGCAAGCAAGATGATACAATTTTTGGCAAGAAGTAGCAGCCAGATTCCATAAATCTCAAGTGCTTCTTTCTTTACCAACACTGGATTAAGTGGATATATTGGGACTAGAAGCGACGCTTGGTTAGCGTACCGCTTCTAGTTATTTATTTATATTTTTATGGTGAGAACTAAGCCTCTGGACCCCTGACATTGACCCATCGAACCTCTGGGGTTCGATCGAACCCAGGTTAAGAACCACTGTTCTAATTCCTCCTAGTACCTCTTTTAATTCTCTAGAGTATGCTGCTACTTTGTTCGCAGATCTTGACAAGGAGTCAGAAGAACTTTCAGAGAGAATTCAAAATCGATGCCATTCGATATTTGTATGTTCTCTTAGTTCAAGAATTTGTGAATGCTCCATGTTCATTCCTCTATCATATCGACGTAAGGTATTGGCTTTTCGATTGGTCAGTCAATTGATCAACGATGAACTTCATTCTTCACACCATATTTCTTTACTGATTATGAACTATTCGCAAAGATTTCAACTGCCGGTTATCGACTCAGCAAGGCGTAGAAGATCCTTCATCATTTCGATGTCAAAACTTTGCAATGAAGGATTCAAACTTTAACATTTCTATGAATCACCTGTTTGTTAAGATATTTTGCTTTACATTTTATTTCTCATGACTAGTCTAACTTGGGCTTCCCCACAATTACCATTATTGGGGATTTTCTTTGAAATATACGTTCATTATTATTATTATTGTCGAAAGACAAGTACATGTAGATTCAATGGATGTTATCAACCGCACGGCAATGCAAGGATAAATAAACGTACAGCAGTTTGCTCTTCTAATCTTGATGTTTCAATAAACGTGTGTATATTTTTGAATGAACATCAAACATGTTGGGGAATAGGTGCAAAAGAAATGATGTCAAGCAACGAATGAAGTTACAAGGAATTACTGCACTACGTGTAAAATTATATACTAAATAAGTCTATAATTAGTACTAAGTAAGAAGTTCATGCATGAGCAAATGAATTCTGACATCTCATGGTCTTTTCCATGGGATGTCAGACTAACTTCTTTGAGTATCTATGAACAGGGGGAACCAGTGAGTTGAGTAGGCGCCCAGGTACCATCATTGCTTTGAAAACGTTAATCGCTTGATGGGAACCTGGAGCAGAGAAAGTGTGAAACCTCCACACGAGCAATTTCGACCGCATATTATTTTGTGACACCGTTATCTGACGCTTGTTGATTCCGATGAACAATGGGCCACAGAATTCCGAAGTACTTATAACGTATGCTTTGCATAGGGACACCAGATACTGTTTAGATAACACATTCTTGAGTCTTCTTAGAATGTATAGTCGTTGGTTAGCCTTCTTGCATACTTCATCTGTATTCGCACTCCAAGTCTAATTTTAGATATTTTAGCTAATTTGTACCATTCCGAGCTGCATTGACGAGCAGCGTCTGTAGCTGCCAAGGAGTCTCCGCGCTTTAATTGTTCAAGTCTGATGATATCTTTCAATTCAAATCCAATGGAAAGCAGACTGATTTTTTTTGGTAAAATTGACATTCGTCTGTGTTTTCTCTGATTAAATGGAAAGTACTTACTCGAAAGCCATAATGTTCGACATGGAATGACTTCAAATAATTTCCTATGTGTTCGAGCATGTGATGTCATGCTTCTGGTCAATGATACATGCGAAATGTGTTTCAAAGCTAAAATTTTGCTTCAGCTATAATTGGCGAAGTGTTGTGTTTGCCGGCGTAAAGATGTTTGCTCAATAGGAATGTGTTCCGTTTCATAGACAAAGATATATGGACACATGAATGCGCGACTTGAAGTCCTTCCTACGTTATCTGAGAAAACACAGACAAAATGTCATTTTTACCTAGAACTTCAATCTGCTAACCGTTGAATTCACATGTTTTTCTTTGATCCTGTCTGACAAGAAGAGGAACCAGGTAGAGCTCGGCAGACGCTCTGATTTGTAGTAGGAATAGACTCTGCATCATTCTGTGAAAATCTCATTCTCGGCTTCGTTCCCTAGAGAAACTCGTTCTGGCTGCCGGAGTGTACATCAAATAACGATAAGTAGGACAATTTTTTATGACCTAAAAATCGAAAAATATAAAAAAAATATATATAAAGCCTAAAATATAACCGAATATGACCTATAAACTGTAAATTGTAGCTCGGCGAGGTATAAGAATATTGAAATATAGCAAAAATTGTGTTTCCATTTTCAGGCAAAGGAGTTAAAAAGTTCAAAGACAAATAAAACGATTTATTTCAAAATTTTACCACAGTATGCCCATTTACAGCTTGCTGTATAAAACAGTGATGCAATTTACTTCATTTGATGTCTAAAAAAGTCTGTCTTTGCATCGCATTTTCTTCAATATGGAGAAGAACGCTCTACCGAAGCCAATCGTGGCGGCGCCGGTAACATTCATATCTGTAGGCAATACATGCATTGGAACTGTCCTCAGACTGCATCGTGCTGCTGAGAAGACCAATATTGCGTCATTCTGCAAGCATCGGTCATTTCTTTATCTACTTTCCCTCAACTCCAACAGTCTAAAAATACAGCGAAATGACCAAAATATGACTGAATTTGATAAGACACAGATAATATGATAGTGCTACCTTACCCTAAAAATAGGACAAAAATATATCAAAATAGAACATGTCATAAAAGGTTGCCTGCGATAAGACATCCGTGATGATGGCTTCTCTTGAAATCGGAAATTTAATTCAGAATTTTGTAATTTTAATGTACTAAAAATTGATGCTCGAAGTAGATGTTTTGTCATTTCTAACACGCATGGTATCAGCTCGCACGATATGAGTAGGCGTGAGTACTGTTTCATCGAAGCATGCTTTCTCAAAGTAGAAACAGTCAGGTGATAATTTCTTTGTTCTGTGACCGATTTCAATGTAGATATCACGAAACATTCTCATATAATCAATCAGAAAAGGCTTGTATCATGAATGTCATACCATCTTCAAAAAACCTTTCAGCCTCGCATTATGTGACATTTCCATCCCAACATAGATTTCACGAAGTAATTTGATAAAATTTATATTTGTTTTGGATGAAATTGACCAGCATTTATCGCCTATTGTAGCGACTAATGAGTACAGCATTTCTTCGAATAATAGCTGCACCTGAATACAGGAGCGCTCTCGAATAGTGTCCACTGCTATTCGAAGCCGAAGATCCAGACTGCTTAAAAATGCTGTGTGTATCTATGTAGACCCTACCGCTGTGAGTGTCACACTTTAAATGTCAATACGACATTTCAAATGTAGAATGAGTGCCTGCAAGTTCTTTATATTTCAGTGATTAAAAATTCTACTTCGAAGATGAGAAATTCTAATACTAACATGTTTTCTGTAAATTGCAACAAATTGCAGTAGCAATTGGTCGCACACCTCAATATTTGTCCAATCCTTGCGCTTTCACGTGTTCTCTTCGTTGTGCTTTAAATCCACCTTAATTCTCGCATTCTTCAACGGGGGCACCTTACCATCCAATAGACAAGATATAGCTTGTTGAAGCCTACACCGAGTTAAGAAAGTCTACTAATTGACATAAAGTCAAATCAGGCATTTTACTTTACTGGTAAAACTGATATAACTTTACTGATCAAGAATGCTTCATCAGACAATATCAGATTATCTGAGCGTGTACTTTTCAATATATGAAAGATAGACTTAGCCTACATTCAAGCAGCCTAATGAATCATGTGTTATGCAGAGATAGCAAGAAGAAGTGATGACATATTTGCAGAAAAGCTATTTTTGAGATTTATGAGAAAAAAGTGAACGAATGATATTAACACATCTGGAAGAAGAGGACATCTTCATAAATGCACAATAAGTGATCGAACTATGTACGAATTTTTCATTACATTCACATATCACGTCGTGCGTCATTTAATGTGGCATATTATTCAATACTAAAAAAGAGTCGGTTGACACATGTGTTTATTTTCGAAAATAACTCAAAAAAATATACCAGACTTGACACTTCAGATTTAGTATGCATCAGTCCTTTGTAGTTTCCCCTGAAAATAAATCCATATTCGGTCGAGTAGATTTTGAGAAAATCGCAAAAAACTCCTTTTTTCCATACTACTAATAAATGTGCATTGAATTCCGCATTACAAAAAAATATACCAAGTAAGTTTCAAGTGTCGTTTTTATTGCTATGCTTTGAATTGCAAATTTACGAAGTTTCATAAATTTTGGTCGAGTAGTTGCTCCACAAACTACTTATTTGCATAAAAATAACTCTTTTTAATATACTAGTAGTAAGGTACGCATTACAACAACTTAATTAAATATACCAAGGATGAAACGCTAGATTTATATTCAAGACATATCAAGCAATTAATACATGAATTTTCAACAATTTTTGTCGAGTCGTTATGCAAAAAAAGTATATTTTATGCGTTTATCAGTAGTATGAGTAGTGTATTACGTCAAGCTATCTAGGTGTCTTAGAAAAATATACCAAGGATGATAGTTTACAAATTTGTTAATTGAGTCTTTAAAAATAACATATCAAATTTGCAGGTAATTCTGTCCAGTAGTTTTTGAAATATTTGTAATTAAACAACGGAAGAATATGAAATACGTGAGGACAATGAATTTGTCATGGCCCAGCCTCGCGGGACCTGATTCTTCGAGCCCTAGACCCTAGAATGTAATAAAACATTCCTATTATATTTGTAGCATTATATTGATATAACATGATAAGGGAAATACAAAACTCTATAAAATCCTGCGTATAAAGAATGACAAGGCGTAACTATGAAAGTACACATAGCGCATATCGACTAGCATTTCAAAGCCTCTAATCTTAAGTATTTCGAAAATCTGTATAATCACGAAATTGCATGATTGATGCACACATGGTCAATACACATGAAGATAAAAATTATAATTATCTCTGTCAACCAAACTACTCCGAAAATCCGGTAAGGAAGCGTACATAGTTAAAATCCTTCACAGCAAGAAGTAATGAATTCTTTGATTTCGGCGACTTCTTGAATCGTTCCCACGTTTTCTTAAAGTGTTGGTGAGATGCTTCAAGGCCCTGTTCTCCCATCCAAGCCAAACCAGGATTTAGGAATGGACAAATACTATCAAGAATGGAGACGTATTGGCTCACATGTGTAACCATATGTACTTTCAAGAAAGTTCGCAGTCCGGTTTGTTCAAAAGCGACGAGAAAATCAATTACTGATTGTTTCCAGTCACTTTCACGTCGGATCCCACCACATTTCTCAAGAAAGCTCCCGAAGTATTTCAATGCATTGAAATAGGAAGTTCTTGAAATGCATGACGGGAATTTCTCCGAATTGTTGAGAATGGCTCTTACTCCCCTTCCTTCAAAGGCATTTCCGTGGTAAGGAGTTCGATAAGCTCCAATTTCATTCAAAACATCATCCACTTCTTTCTTCTCATCATTGATAAGATGTTCCGTCATTTTGTCGAACAAATTTTGACCAATACCCAATGTTATGTGCAGAATTCGCAGTGCACATTTGTATAGAATCGGAACGTGATCTTCAAACAAAGAATCTGAGATACAGTTGTAACATTCTGAAGCGTATTTTGCCACTCCTGAGAATTCCGTTTGAAAACGAATAAGATTCTCTTGATGGAAATCTCCTGTACGCTGAATGAAGTTGTCATCGTCATCATGCAGATTACCATGTTCCCAGATGCAAGGGAATTTGGCGTTGACGGTAGACATCCCTGAAATCAGTTGCAGGCATTTTATGTCAGCACTCAATACAACCGTGAAGATGGGATTTTCAAAAAGAGCGACGAAGCATGGTAGCATAAGAAGCTTCAATAGATTACACCGGGATTCAGGAACATCCGTCAAGCATACAAGCAGAAGGTCGGAGACAGAGTTTGAAAACTCCGGATTGTTGACCACCTGCACACCGATCTTCAAGAAATTCTGGACGTGATCAATACCAAGTTTCACGATAACTCCGTCTTCTTCTTCCAAAATCCATGGACACCAGTTGGAAATCATCTCAGGTATATCATTGCAAATAATCACCGTCTTTGTCACAAGATCGCCAGCGGAATTTTCCAATTCCATATCGTGACTTTCAAAGAATCGACCGACCGTTGCATCTCTATCCGAGTACAATTTCCGTATGCATGGGAACTTAATTCCGGATAATTTGTATCCACCTGTATGGGAATTCAGTTGCTTCAACACGTTATTCGAAACTGAAGGCGAAACGGCTTTTAAGCCTACCGTGCTTTTCAAAGGAACTCTCTTTGTTTCATTTCTATTGATTTGCGGAGGAGAAGATATAATTATCTTCCTCGGAGGACCACCGCACCCACTAGTAGTGGGAAGGGAAAGAACTCGTTCATCAGTTTCATCTGTGTCACTGTCATTTTGCGATTGGCGGGTAACAGTAGCACTGAGCAAGTCAAGATCAGAGACTTTTACCAAAGAAATCCAGATAATTTGAAGGTTACTATAAATGTAAAGTTATCCATTATATTTTTACGAAAGTTGTGTAAATATTTCAAAAACTACTCGACAGAATTACCTGCAAATTTGATATGTTATTTTTAAAGACTCAATTAACAAATTTGTAAACTATCATCCTTGGTATATTTTTCTAAGTCACCTAGATAGCTTGACGTAATACACTACTCATACTACTGATAAACGCATAAAATATACTTTTTTTGCATAACGACTCGACAAAAATTGTTGAAAATTCATGTATTAATTGCTTGATATGTCTTGAATATAAATCTAGCGTTTCATCCTTGGTATATTTAATTAAGTTGTTGTAATGCGTACCTTACTACTAGTATATTAAAAAGAGTTATTTTTATACAAATAAGTAGTTTGTGGAGCAACTACTCGACCAAAATTTATGAAACTTCGTAAATTTGCAATTCAAAGCATAGCAATAAAAACGACACTTGAAACTTACTTGGTATATTTTTTTGTAATGCGGAATTCAATGCACATTTATTAGTAGTATGGAAAAATGAGTTTTTTGCGATTTTCTCAAAATCTACTCGACCGAATATGGATTTATTTTCAGGGGAAACTACAAAGGACTGATGCATACTAAATCTGAAGTGTCAAGTCTGGTATATTTTTTTGAGTTATTTTCGAAAAAAACCACATGTGTTGATATACTAAACGGCATTTCAAACGTCGTAGTGTTCGTTGTCGCTCGGCAATTATAAAAGGTCTGTGATCTCCATCTACTTTTCATCTACATCGTCGAAAAACTCCTTTTCTCATCATATACGGCATTTATATGTCAGATTGTGGCACTACTACAGTTTAGTGCACCCTCTATGAAAGAGACGGAAACGCGCCTACTTCAGTTTAGTGCACCCTAAAACAACGGCGCATTCTCCCGCAAACGATGACTACGCACATTACACCGAAGCGCGCGCTCGGTGTAATGTGCGAAGACGAAGACGAAGACACACGAAGACACAAAGACACTCATTTATAACTATAGGGAAGAACGAACGGCATTCATTCTGTTGATTAAATCATGTTGTTCTCACATGCATTTTAGGGTGCACTAAACTGCAGTAGTGCCCAGATTGTTTTAGTTTTAATAATCTCAGCAGGTTTCCTGCCAAATTGATAAATTTGAATTAGCAAGAGGCCCGGAATAGAATAGAAATTAATCAACTTACAAGAACAAATGCGACATCATGATTAAAACAGTCATGATGCTTCAGAATACTTCACTTGCAATTAGATTGGTAAATCAAAGGATAATGTTCAGTGATAGATCCGTTCCGAACATCCGGTTGAGATTTTCAGCACCTGAGTTTGTCAAAAACCAGATACTTTCGTGTTTGACGTATTCGGTTTGAGCTTCATGTTCACGTCATGTTAAAGTCGTGCCATCGTGTTCGCAGTCGTTTTCGTCCTTTGACTGATGGACGTCATATACTCATAATGCTGAGGGAAAATATCTGACGAATGCACATCTCAAGTTGGAACGCCACTCAAGCGAAGGGGTTGAAACATTTTGGCAGTTTATCAGAGCTCTTGCGATAATTGTTGTTAGATAGAACAAATAAGCAAACACAGCAAATAACAAGCAGAAATATTTAACTATTAACACATTTGAAATCGTCCTGGTCTTCTATTTCATACTTACATGTAGACTGCAGTATTAACTGATAATGCGCAAAATATCTGAAGAAAGTCATTGTTGATAATTAGGTTCAGTAGAAATAGTGTGTGAAAGATGTATTCTCACTAATGCTGTTTTTGTTATTTAACTTTTGATGCAAACTCAACCTACATGTGAACTATGCATGCATGAAGCCAAGTTTCTCAGCATTTTGCAGCACTGTAAAATCACTCGAAATTTTACTTTTTTTGTAGATTTGGAATTAAGGTAGCATATGTACTACTAAATATATTGATTGCAAGTAAAGCACACGATTTCCCTTGTATTTTGATGGTATGATGAAGAAAATTTCAATAGTTTACTGTTAGATATCTATGCTATCTGATGTCATGTTCACTTTGTAGCAAACAGAATATTAGTTACTCTTCTCAATTTGTTTTCGGATATGAACATGAATGCTGAATTCAAATATCTACAAAAACAAGAATACTTTCAGGTTCACTGGAGTGCAAAACTTTCTCTTGGCTATTTCATAATAGTTTGACGCTACCATCAAATAATCATTAAAACAAACCAGGAAGGT
The DNA here is from genome assembly GCA_907163375.1 of Prostheceraeus crozeri. NCBI lineage: Eukaryota > Metazoa > Platyhelminthes > Polycladida > Euryleptidae > Prostheceraeus > Prostheceraeus crozeri. The sequence continues at coordinate 74,972 of CAJQUW010004967.1, forward strand.
AACATCATTGCACGCGAAAAGCTTTGGTTGCTCCTGATACGATAGTGTGCTTCCTGGTCTTGGTGATCTTCACGACGCGTTAGCAGTTCGAGCACTGAGGTCGGCTCCCTGCCTGAAGGCCATTTTTCACAGGGGTGCCGGGAGGAAGGCGCATAGAAGTATCATTTCGACCTCGTGAAAGCCAGAGTCATTGAATTCTGAAATGAAATTAATGGTCTATTTCTGAAAAATTAGGTTGTTGACGAATTGTCGACACTTGGCCAATAAAGGCTTCTGAAACCTTAGCCTGATACGGGTTAGCGGATGATGTTCAGACCAGGGATGCGACTCCGACTCCGGGGGTTGATAGGACTCCGACTCCGGGTGGCAAGTACAAATAGCCTAGTTTTTTGAAACATTAACTGGTAACCTACATCATAGATCATTATAGGCTTACCTGAACCTATCTTTGGTGATCATTGCTGTATCCAAAGTAAACTATAAGGGAAGTATGGAATCAATGGTTGATTTGTGGCGACAGCTATGATATTACTTTTTCGCCAGCGCTTATAAGCAGTTTTATTTGATATCGCAATTGACAACAGAATAGTATTGAAATATTGAATGGAAGGGGCTGAATAGCTATGTCAAAGCTATGAAGTAGTGGAAAATTACACAGTTATCCGTAGACATCTGGAAGACAAAAACATGAGATGAAGATCCATTTCTATGGTTAAAATGCTAGATTCGATTTGGCATAGAAATTAATTGATTACTAAGTTATAGACGACTACCAACCAATCTATACGATTTAAGGAGAGGGGTACTTATGATTGCACTCAGGTACTGCGTATGAACGTGTTTACAAACTTTTGCCCACTGAACATCTGAAAATCTTTGTATCGAATCTAGAAATACTTCATTTTCTTATTGATAACCAATTGTACTCGTACATACATTCATTGATCAATTTTAAATTTCCATTCATGAATGTTTGTTGGAAACATGATGGACCTTATCTACATTATATACTATTTTAGTCCTAATTTTTTCATCTGATTATGAAAGCATCCTGTGTGAAATTTAATAATTATTTTATTGACATCCTAACATCTCATTTTCTTCTTACATCAGAGTATTTCCTTGCATTTCCTTCTATGATCAATAGCAGTATTTGATGATCCGTGTTGAGATAACAATTTATAAAGAAGTAGTCAAATTCTGAAATGTTGTCACTAAATTATTGATGTATCACGTAAATGACTGTTTTTGTTAGTGATGAAATAATGAAAAATGATGAATGACGCTCCAGCCTTAAGCTGCAGATACTTTGTATTAACAGTGTTCCTACTCTCGCCCGAATGCCCGAAAATGCCCGAATCCAAAATCATGACGCCCGAATGCCCGAAATTTTTGGTAGCGAATGCCCGAATTTTGATCTAAATTCCTATTACGTATATACTGTTGATATATAACGAAAACATAGGCCCCTATCATATGTACAGTTCAGGAACGCCTCTGGAAGGTGAAATTGCAGAGCCTTTGAGGGATGCGACAGAAAATCTTCTGCAACTATTGATTATGCATCATGTCCATATGTCGAGGCTCTAAAGAGATGGCCATAAATTTATCAATTTTTCTCCAGTTTGTTTTATTCAGGGTTCCTGCGCTCCTCAATTTCCTGGAAAACTCCTTAAATCTTAAAATAAATTTTAAGGACCCTGGAAACTCCTTAAATTTCACACTTCTGGAAAAGTCCTGGAATTTTGATATGTTAACACTTGATTGTAGTAAATGAGAGCTGAAAATTTGCTATGTAGGCCTATAAATTGTTCATGTTAATTATACCCATGAAATTATTCTCTGCGACTTTCCAATTATTACAGATACGATGATACCTCTGACGGAGTATTACAGATAAGACGGATTTACTCATCTTGGAAGTAGTTTTCAAAATAGTGGTCGTGTCGAAGTAAATTATGATTTTTCATATATAGTTTTTGCTTATGCTATGTAAATTATATTCCCAAACACTTAGTAATACGAATATCAGGATGCATGTATATTGACGTACATGTATTTAAAGAATACATAGTTGGAGCACTACCCTGAATAATACATGTAAGTTATTTTATATGATTGAAACCAACGTGGCCTACCGCAACGAAAACTACCACAGGAAACTATTATCATCAGAAAGTATGAAGCGTAGGCCTACTATGTCGAACAATAAAGATTTGGCAATATATTTAAGGTGACCAGATCGATAAAATATGTGCGTTATGTTCGCGAACATAGACTTATGTTAGTCCCTTTGTTCAATAAAGATAAATAGTATTCATGCCCGAAAAATGCCCGAATTTTTGCGGGAAAACTCAATGCCCGAAAATGTTCAAGTTAAGCAGTAGGAACACTGTATTAATTGCAATCGATTATATTGAGCAATTAATACAATATTTCCTCGGCTTTCGGCAAATCACTGAAAAGTAAAATTATATTCACAACAGAAAAAGGAAAGCAACACGAAACATTCAGATGCAGATGAAAACATTTGTGACGCAGATTTGATTTCATTGGTTGGAACATCATAGGCTGCATCAATTCACAAAAGGCCTTCAACCGAAATTTGTATTATAAAGCTATATAGAATAAGCCACAAAACGTTTCACTTTTGGTTTGATCACTTGTGCCAATCAAATTTCGAGTGCTGTTCATTCAAGTTTTTGTCTAGACGTTGCGAATAATTATCAATTAATTCCACCGTACATGTTCATCTGACATCGGTATTAAGCATTTCAAAGTGCAGTGTAGAGTACTGAATACTGATTGCCTCATACTGCTTCACGATGTTGACAAAAATGCACATATATAGGGATGATCAAAAGTAACTTCCTAAAACAATATTTCAATTATATTTCAATATTTCAATTTCAATACTCCAAGAAAGTAATAGACATGAATAGCATTTTTCATGACGGAAATTTACTGGGCATTCAAGTTCATGAAAATTATTTTGGCAGCAAAATCCCTCAGAATTTTTATTATTTCGCTGTAAATACCCCGCTGTTGCTCCTCTTGCGAATATGTAGGCTATCTTTATTTTAACAAATTATATTTCAACTATAGGCCTACTAATAATTGCTTCAGCATGACTTCGAAAATTTTCGGTGTGAGCAGGTGAGTACAGCGCACACCCATAAAAAATCATTGTTTTTATGAGCTAATATCATAAAATAAACGTAGCGTAGTTATTTTGGACATTTTCAAATCATGATAAATATAAATTTCGGTTGAAGAAACAGCTTTTCTAAATTGATCAAAATTTGATTATTAAGCTTCTGTTAAAGGCTTAAATAAAAAATTTTGCAACAAATGTGTCAGACTCATCACAATGCAAGTTTGTAGGTATTCGATTCATCTAACGACCGATACAGTACAACCAATTGTGATGTAATCAACTAGATCTGTAAGTCATCACTACCACAAATTGCTTGCCTACCACTGACGGTACTTATGGGTTATCCTCCCCCCCCCCAGGTTTTCTTATTTGTCTAAAATCTACTGATATGAATCAATCGTCACTAAACTTCGGGTACACGTACTTAAGCATGTTTTCTACCTATATGCAAAATTTTATGTAGATCGGAAAGTACTTTTTGCATTAGATACAATAACGTGAAGTGTAGCGATGTCAACAGCTTGCTTGATGTGACTTGGTCTGTTCGACGCATCATTGCTTCTAGTGTGTGTATTGTTCTCTCTCCCTCTTCGTCTCATCCACTGAAATTTGAAATCTTCCCACGACCACTACCTTGCCACATCTTTATTAAGCTAGGCATATTAATATAAGGGATGTGGTCTGGTCATCATCGCTTGACGAGTTGTCGTGAAATGACTTTGTTAATCTCAAGTGTTTTCTGTTCAGACGATGAGGTTACTGACAAGTCAGATCAAGCTATCGGCATCGCTGCACGTTAAGTTATCGCTCCTAATTTAAAAAAGACCTCTCCGATTTGTCTAAAACTTGGTATGTGGCTAGAGAATATACTCACTTACGTGTGTTTAAAGTTTTGTGACGATTGATTCATTTTAGCAGATTTTAGACAAATTTGAAAACGTGGGGGCAGATAACCTATAAGGACCCCACTGACATAAGTCATCATGTCATAGTGGCTATCATTGAGCAAATAAACAGATTCTTACCAACAATGTCTGATTCGCCCTCGTTTGCCGTATGTCAAAAAAGCGTCATCCGAATAAATAAGCAAAGGAATCAATGCCCGCTTTAACATTTTGAATATGCCTACTCCTAGAGATTAAACAAGTGCATTAAATTGTACCTTCTGATATGCCTACCACTGTTCTCAAACATGTTGATCAAACGAAATGTTGCGTCTGAAAACCTCACTGCATAGTCATGGCTGCTGGCACCCACTTTTACGTGGGAATAACTTGGCCTCAGTTGCCTGGTTATTTACACGCAACATTGCGTGCGAATAACCTCACTTCTTTTGATATCGGATCAAATCAAGCCTTGTTGGCAACTAAAAATTAATTTCATTTTTGCTAATTGAATTAAAGAACCGCTAATTTTTTTTTTGAAAGCACTCTCAGAAAAAGACTCTCAGCTGCCACTACTCTTTCTCTAATAGGCCTACTAAAATTGTTATTATAGGGTGTTCGTTATCAAACATAGTAACTTGGAAGGAGCTTTTCGTATAACATTCATGATGCGGTAAACTGGGTTGAATCGGATCAATAGTGCGAAATTGATCTTGCTGCCCAGTCATAATGGGCATGGCGGAAATTATTGAACCTTATACTCTTATCGTCTTTACACATAGTTTCATTATATGCCAAAAATTTGACCGAATTACTGATCCAGTTGATTGTGTCAAACTTTTTTTACAAGATCGACCATTAGACAGAGTGTTTGTCAACCTTGAACATCATCATGAACGAGGTTGTGTGGACTTGAAATTGATGAATATAAATATCTGAAAATTATCTTGGCGAAGAAAGATGGCGGATTTGTCGCCACAAAAAATACATTAGAGTAATGGGGAGTTTCCACACATGATATATTTAAACACTTTGGCTGTATCAATTATCAATCATTTTCGATGAAAGTTTGTCATTGTCGCTTTTTGGATGCATGCGACTCGGCTCCTCCCATCTTGTTGATGTGTGCTTCACACAGTTTTTCTCCAGTCTATACCAGGCAGGAAAATCCTTCATCCTTCTCCAAAAAATATGAGTACACTTTCGATTTTAATATGCGCTTTAGAGGAGGGATCACATACGATTAACATGAGGGCAAGAGGTAATGTTCTCAAACAAACTAGTATTTCATTTCTGTCTCTGATGTGACCTTTGGTGCGTAGGTGCGATCGTGGCTAGGAAGGCTTGTCTTCTCTACTAAATCATCGAGTGAAAAAACAATCCTTTTTCACTATCACGGTTCATTCCCTCAAATATTACAAGCTTTGTATGCAGCAGTGTCTCTGTACTTTTGTTTGACGGAGAAAGTTGACATCAAGACAGGGACAACTATGCACGAGGATAAATAATTCGTTTGTATTATATTTCGGGTCTAGTTATAAGCCGGAGTCCGGAGTCCTATCATTTGATAGGACTCCGACTCCAGCAAAAATGATAGGACTCCGACTCCGACTCCGCATCCCTGGATCAGACCGGTGAATAACGGAGAGAAGTCATTGTTGATAAGAAAGTACAATAGATATAGACTGTGCGAGAAATGTGTGTGTACAGATGCTTATTTTTACTTGAATTATTGTACAATCTCATCGTAAACTAAGCATCAAGCCATCCTTTATCTATGCATGAAAATAGAAATTTCTCAGCGGTTTACAGTGCTGTAAAACCACATGAAATTTTACTGCTTTTGAAAATTTAGAATAAGATATTGTGCTACTGACTACATTAATTGGAAGTAACGCACACGATTTCACTTGTATTTTGAAAATACGATGAAGAAATTTTACGAACGCTAGCGCCGTAGACAGATTATGCCCTTCCGCTATCTGAGATCAATAGATCATGTTCAATTATTAGCAAATTGAATCTTAATAAATGTTCTCAACTTGAATTCGCATGTGAAGATAAACATTGAATCCAAATATCTACAAAACTAGAATATTTTCAGGTTTACTGGAGTGCAAAACTTTCTCTTACAAGTCAACCAGCGGCAGACGCGGCTGCCCTGTCAAATGAATTAGAGCCCAGAAGTGGAAAAGTGATTTGTGAGGCTGGAAAGTCGACGTGCTTGTTAACTTTGACATTGAAGCAGGATACGGTGAGTGGCTATTTGATCATGATAACCATTTTGAAATACCATATGACGGGGGAAGCTATAACTAATGAGAACCCGACTTGAGCTGTCAGATGTGACTCCATGACGAAATCTCTTTTATTCATTTGCTTGCCTCTTTAGCTTCTTCTAGGCTCTGTCTTCTGATGACCAACCTCCACTTCTGTCGGTCCTGGAATCATCTTCCTTTGAGGTTGAATTTATGTGCGAGTATACTGCGTGAGAAAAAATCTTAACACTTAGAAATTCTGGAATCATTATTTTCATTCATCAAGTAACATCAGAGCCATGACTTAAAATTACAAATATTTATTTCATGCATGTCTAGTGACGCGCATGAACTCCCCTAACATTAATGCAATCTCAAATTCTATTGTTCATGGAGTCCTGTTCAATGCATTCTCATTGTTCTATCAACTTTTCACAAAGTGCTTCGATGTTGGTTGGAAAATGTGGATATGAGTCTTTCACCTTTTTGCTGAGCTGGTCTCACACGTGCTCCTTCGGTGAAAGATCAGGAGAGCGTGAAGACAATACTCAATTTCTGATCTTTCAACTCCTGAGTTGTTGCTATTTGGTGTGCCATGTGCATTCGCGCACTGTGATCTTGGATGATGAGATTGTATATGTACTTCCTTATACATGCACAGTGGTTAAGTGCTTGGCCTAGCGATCTTTCAGTCCTGAGGTCGAGCCACGAAAGTGTCATTGGAAGTCGTCAGGAAGGGCATCCGGACTAAAAGATCACAACGCTTCAGATTAAAGTCTGAAGATCCGTCCAAGCCTCAGTATGAGGGAGTAGTGACGTTGAACCACCATTTTTCATTTGGGAATATCTGGAATACCTGGCTGGTCCCTACGCCGCACGTTCCCAGACCATCTTAGATGCCCTTCTCTAACGATCTTCGAGATCGAATGAAATCCTACTGCTTGTCTATCTCTTCATTAGATCCTTCTGTCGGCCTGCTTTGCATTTGAGATCCACCCTATCATTCTCATCTCGCTTATCTGGCGTGAGCTGTGGTGGTCTGAGCGAAGGGCCCTCGCTTCAGATCCATAGGTCATCAATAATTTGATAGTGCCTTTCACTTTTTAATAATGTACCGTTGTTTTAAGGTCATTCTTCGTCTGACGCAGGCACACGAGCTTTGATTTTCAGTTAGAGTGAGAGAGCCTTAGATGCCGATAACTCTCGAAATTTACATGTGTGCTGTAGGTGCGAAGTGCGAAGTCTACACCTCCGGTCGCAGCGATGACATCTCCCAAGTAACAAAAGTGCTTGAATGCCTCCAAGCCCAGGGTTATCAAAAATTAATTGCAATGGTTGATCATCAACATTTGAAAAGACCAATTCTGAATTTTTCACTCTGTTGCTTCAATTTGTTGAATTCGGCTGCATGGACCTATATGCCTTTCATAAATTTTAATAGTGACTTGAGATGATCCATTGCATGAAATAGAAATGCAAATATGTAAATACTGATGAATTTTATTCATAGTTTTGTCAGCTTGCGATGTTACTGTAAAATTAATTAGAATTTTGTTTCCTTCAAACATTTGACTGTATACAAATGATGCTAATTTTGGACAATCATTAGTAGAAGACAATGCGCTATTTACATGGTTGTAATAGAAAATACCTAAATTTTCAGACGGCGGAGCGACAACAGACTTATTTAATTGTGATCACCAATGCCATTCCAAACGCAGAAATAGACAGCAGCCATTACGCGTGCAATATCACCTCATTGCCAAGCGATTATCCGGATGGTCTATTTCAGTTCGATGACACCTCATTGAGGATTAATGTCGAGAAGACATTGCGATCTCTGAGTCTTTCTGTTCATCGAAGCCAGGGACGAGATTCTGAAGCAACTTTGACTTATGCTTCACAAGAGTTCGAGAGATCGAGTTTCCTGTTGGCTGGTGTACCTGTTCATCGTGCCATAGCAGGACAGGATTATACTTCAGTGAATGGTGTCTTACGATTTAAGAAGGGAGAGGTAAGTAGGACGCACCAAGGTGGAAAGCTGTGACATGTTTGGTTTGCCTGGTTGGGGTCACCCATTTACTGTGTACGCAGTACACGCAGCACTTTTTTCGTCATTCATATTAATTGGAAAATATATTTTTTCTCAGCATAATTGATTGAAGTGTCATGAAAAATACATAATAATTCAACAATATGCCAAACATTTAACCCGATATTGAATCAGTAACAAGCACCTATACATTACTCGATAAGTTGATGGTAACTATGAAATTCGAATGTTAAAATAGGTAGGCCCCATTTTCTGCTATCTCTTATCTTTGATATGGTGCAGAACAAATGTTTTGTCTTTCACAGACGCTCAGTTATTTAATCATTTAAAGACAGTTAGTAGTATTTTGATATGCTAGAGGTTGAATAACCCAAAAATAATAACTCCTCTGCTAGAATAACCCAAAAATTCCCGTGATGCTAAAGTAATTTTGGGGTTTTGAGTGACCTTTGATTTATTTTCAAATAGTGTCCATGATCGATGATGTCATCTAGGATGAAACATGGCTGAAATTTGATGAGGTTTCTGATGCTAGGATATCTTAACGAACTCTTTACATCGCTGTTGTGTAAACAGTATTCAGATCAGGCTCCACATCTTTCTCAGAAAGGTCTTCTGTATGTCAAATTAGCTGCCGGGGGTGACTCCGTCATTGTGTTCATTATTATAGATTTTAACTATTTTTTGATATTTTTGCCACCAATGAGTAATTTTGAATTTCAATCAAAAATTCAAAATTTTTGTTTTGTTCTTGTGAAAATGAAAATGAAAAACAAAAATATTTTGAAGAAATTTTATTACAAAGTGCGCTTTACCCTAGCATTTTCAATTAGGATCGCAAAGCAAGACATCAAAGATAATAGAATTTGATGTAAAAGTCAGAAGCCACAACTTATCGTTGTATCGATATTATAAAATATCCAATATTTCAATCTGAATTATGCACAATAATGAACATAGGAAATTTCATAACTATAATTACTTGATGAACCGTGGCCTCTGGCATCTACGTATGTCACGTAGCATATGTAGCACGTATATCAGTTTGAGCTGCTAATCGAATTGAGGAGGATTTGCAAGTTTGTGATGCTGTTGATTATCGATAGCGACTGAGCGACTGTCTATCATGCATTGATGCTTCATCTATGAATATATATTTTATTGTTCATTAGCTCTGTTTAGGGACTTCTACAAATTACTTCATTTGTATGATCAATAAAAATAAGCTCAAGAATTCATATGGGTCTTGCAAGCAGATTATTTAAATGCAGATTTTTTTGAGCGCCCATAGATTATTCAATACGAATAGAAAGCCGGAAAATAGCGCTTCAATGCATGTGGTTTGTGCACAGAAAGGCGATTTAACAAAATAGTAAATCGAAGGACGCGAATATGAAGATCAAAGAAGATGAATAGTTTACCTCTTGACGCAATATGCGATTTACAGAGCTCTGACAAGTGCCTAGATCATTGTGCATGCTCGTTTGATTTTATACTACTTAAACTGATTTGTCAGCGTATGATTAACATTTAACTCGAATTTCAGGTGAGGAAGACAATAACAGTGGTGTTGACTCCTGTTACAGGAAGTGACACTCCATATCCGAAATTATTTCAAGTTTTTTTATCAAATCCAACTGGAGGCGCCGTGTAAGTACCATGATGATATCTGTTGATGTTGAAATATAACCACAATGTCTGATAATCGCGCTTAATAAAGGTCGTATAAGTCCTCTTCATCTTCCGATATCTTTGCTTCAACTGTGCCTCCTCTTCTGAGCTCCCGTAGTGCGACCATACACAGTGCGTGAGGTGCAACCGCCTGCCTGGTATACCTGGACCGGCGGCAAACCTATTCTTTACCCCTCTCTGACAGGCTCGCGGGACGTGTTGTTTTTTTGGGATGGGGAGGCGCCTACTTTTGATTCAGGAGTGGAACCATAGGGGGGCATCGTGGGTCCGGCACCTCCAGAAGAGTTGGTTGATAAGTAATGAGATTTTTTCATTGACGATATCAATGTGGATTTTCCGAAACAACACTCTACACTGATTCTATTTCTTGTATCTACTGTACAGAGTTGGAAGTGGGTCGTGGGTCATGGGTCAGGCGGGTCACAAAATCGCGTGGGTCACGTGGGTCGTGGGTCATGTTTTTCCGAAAAGTTGGTGGGTCAGGTGGGTCGTGGGTCAGACTTCGCTGACCCACTTCCAACCAGTTTGACCCATGATAGATTTGACAATCTCAAATACAGTAAACTTTATTTATTCGTTTTCTAATCATTCATGAAAAATAATTGAGTCAGTGCCATTGAAAAGGGTGATGGATGCATACAGTCAAAATATGTAACACTATTGACTTTCACACGCCTCATACAGTTTCGAAAAGGGGACGGAATTCACAGAAATTAAATGCTCAAAAACAACTGCTGCTGTCTACTAAGAGATGTTCGTTGAGTACAATTGTGTCTGCTCGATTCTTTGTCGCTATGTCTGACGATACCCAATGATATGTGACCTTGATTTCAGAGGTACAGCTGCTGAAGAAGTCAAGTATTCAGAGGTTCTATTGATCTTGAAATTTGTCTTGCAATACCAGCTGACTTTCGTTTTGTTTGTTTCGATTGATTTTGTTGGTCTTTCGTAGAAAATATCCTCTGGTAGAGATTAGAATGGTAAATCTCCGGTAAAGATTGATCAGAGACTAAATATTTTCGAAATATGCAATTGATCAAAATATCTTAATAATATACATGCTTCACTTCTAAATTATTTAGCCGTTCAATCTACTTTCGCATCATACATATTCCATGCATCTCATTGCTCATTCGATACATGATAATCTGAAATACGTACGATAATTCATGCGATGGTCATTGATATAGACTTATCCCTTTCACACAGACTTATTACGGCAGAGCTTTGTGAGGAGATATTTTTTGTCACTTCGTATCAATAAAAAGTTTCATTTGATATTTTGATTTGGTATCAATAAAAATAGGAATATTTACATGATGTCACTAGTGGTTGTTATCACGACGTACTCGTACACATATCAGTTCATCTACATGTAATGTAAGCTTGAATTATAATACTATTATAATAATATTCACGCGTTGCGCATGCTTACTCCATTTGCTTTTCAATGAATATCATTCTTACATCAAATATACAACTTTCTACTTAAATCTAGCATTAGCGGTAGTTAATGAAACTTGAATCGATTGCCATCAGAAGCAACAAAATATTAGTTTGACGATTTTTTGTTGGATGATTTTCACACATGCAGTATCTAACATAATAAATGCATGAACAAATGATTTAGGCCTACTGCAATCTTATTTTCTAGCTTCATTTGATTAAGAAATGTAACATTTGAAATTTAGTCTGTAGGGCCTCAACTTAACAAAACCTCTCTCTACGAGTTAAAGAGGTGGCACTAAAAAGGATAGTCAATAATTATAAAAAGAAACAGAAAAGTTTATATTTTATTAGAACTTTAGGCATTTGTTGTACATGAACTTTGATTATAAGATAATTTTAATGAGGTTGCATGTCTTTTTATCATGTGATAAGTGATCTGATGCACTTGAATCTTCATAACAAATCTTAAAAATAATTTTGATACTACGAGGCCTTTACAAGACCTAGATAGACATAGAATCTTGAATGAAAATGAAACTAAAGATGATACCAGAAAATGAAATTGCACTCACATCATTCACCCTTGCAGCAGGTGGGTCAAGTGGGTCAAAGATGTGGTGGGCCAGGTGGGTCGTGGATCATGTTTTCGTGAAAAGTCGATGGGTCAGGTGGGTCAAGGGTTACATATGCCGTGGGTCAGGTGGGTCATGGGTCAAGTTTCGTTGACCCACTTCCAACTCTGCTACTGTAGCCAATTTTTGCTGTCAATGTTGATGTCCAATGATAAAGCATCATTGACAGGCAAATGCAGTTACTTAGCCTCAGCATCAATCGACGTTTATACACCTGCAGATTGCATTGCTGCGATGAAGATATTTTACTAAAAGCTGTTTTCTGAAATTCTTAACTTCAGATTTCTTGAAGCACAAGCAAACCTCGATCCCTTGTTTGAGTCGAAACACTATTAGTGCTTAGGCTGGCGTTAATTTACATACTGTGAAGCCCGAATTGATTTCATTCAATCTGTCATTTGTTCAGGATTCCTACACTACAAGGAAACCTGGAATATGCAGAGAACTCTTTAAATGCCAGTTGGCCTTCACGCGACAATGACACCTTTTTGTTTGCTGCAAAAATGACTTGACTCCTAAGCAATTGCCTCATATCTTATTTAGATCTATTGTTTTTCTGTCTGTAGAATTGCTCATGGGATGACAATATGTGATATTTTGAAATTAACTGTTTTTTCAGATTTCCTTGTGTGCACCAATATTAGTATAACCAGCAGAGGTGAAAATAGTCGAGCTGAAACGTTTCTATCAAACTTGCACCAGCAGTAAAATCAGAGGCTGATTAATCTTAGGGCAGGGAAAAGCCCTTTCATTTGTCCTTTTATCTCCAATATATTGCGTCATTGTTCTAGATAGCTTGGCTTTTGCTAGAAGAACCAAAACATCAAATTTTCTCATGCTTGACATTTATGATGAATCCCTGCAAGCATGAGAGCAAAACACAACTCTAACTATGAAAACACGAACACGAAACAGTACGGTTGTGTTCGTGTGGTGTTCTTGTCACGAACGCAGGTATACATGTATACCTTACACCCCCTGATCATCCTTTGTCCGACGTTTCCTTTCAATTTGAGTGAGGGAGTTGTAGTCGCACGTGCTTTAACAGCGTGATCTTCACCTCCACTCGCATCTCCCGAGTAACTATAATGTTTCTAATCCACGTTTCCAAAAACAATCATTGTAAACATTGAAAATTCAATATTGCAGAGGCATTACTAATTAGTAGTAATTACATATTCACAATTGTTGTAGTCTTCGAGTGGCCAGCAAGATCTCCAACATCACGCTGGTTAACTTAGGTGAAGTGTCTGCTTGGAATGTCTTCAGTCAAAGTCAGAGCATGACAGATGATGCTACTGTCATCACTGTCTCCGACAAGCTGCTTCAACTTTCTAAGGCAACAAATCTCACATCAACTCAGCTGGACATAGTCGAGGCGGTCATTTCAGAAATTTCAAAGTACGGAGCAAAGAATGGGTAAGTAGAGATTGTGTTATTATCAAGTCTTGTGCGGGTCATAACTGGACGTCGATATTGTGTAGGTGAATTGCCTAAAATAGATGTTTGACCTAAACATTGTTATTACGCAAATTGGTGTCCTTGGCACAGTGGTTAAGTACTTGGCGTAGCGACTTTACGGTCCAGAGGTCGAGCCCCGAAGGTGTCATTGACAGTCGTCAGGAAGGGCATCCGGACTAAAGGATCACAACGCTCCACAGTAAAGTCTGACTATGTCAGCAGCGTCCAAGCCCCAGTAAGGGGGAGTAATGACGTTTAGCTATCATTGTTAATGAGTAAGTTGGTTTGCCAGCCGATATTTCACCTATCAATTTCTATGAAAGTATGTAAACCTTTCCCAAAAATGTGTGTCACCTTTTGAATTGCTTTCTAATGTTAATAGGTGACATTGTCATAAAATTGACAATTTAAATGTGTCTATGAAGACATTGACCACTGTATAATCTATATGACATGGATAAGTTAGTCATTGAATTGAAATACATTTCTATGGATATTATAAATTGCATTGGTAATACGAAGCTTTGACTATGAAGCTAATTGCACTCAAGCGTGCCTACACGGTTAACGAAATGAAAGCAGCAAAATTGAGTAATAGAATTGAAAGAGAATAATGATGGAAACTAAAGAAAAGATGGCTTATAGAATGTAAGCCAACTACCCACAGGTTAGATATGTCCTGAATAACAGATTTTCATCCGCAGTAGAGTTGCTAAAGATGTGGAATTAGCAATTGTCTTATAAAAGGTGTGCGCAAGGCCGGTATAAGAAAACGGAGATCTCTTGTTTCGAGTACAAAGGAAAATGAGAGAAAGATTGGCTGAGAAAATGCGGAAAGAAATTTGGATGATGTGACATTCGCGAACGAGGAAAGCATCAAGAGGAGTGGCATTGGCTGCTTAAATGACTTACAATCTATCTTGGTCGATGAGACGGATGACCATTCCTCAGAGCGCAATTGATAACTTGATGAAAATGCATGGAGATATAGGAACTGTGATGAATTCATCAGGTTCTCTCCCTCGCTACTAGCATTTTATAATCCTGTTGAAATAAATCACTTTTTATCATCACCTTCATTACTTTTCTTGGCTTTAAAAACAATTATTTCAGTATGGTAAGAGGTTTTGATATGTATATGCATTGAGGTGATTCCTATGGTTCACAATTTGGACTCGTAGATATCTCAAGCTTGACATGCTTCACTGCTCTAAGCTGCATCGGCTGTGTAGAAGATTATCATAGATTTGAGTCTTACAGATCAAAATCTTGGATTTTCGATGTCTTCGATTTTAGGTTCAGTAACAATGTAGGAATACCATATGAGATTTCAAGGTAAGTAATGTACAAATCAGATTTGTCCATTCCTTACCGAGAAATCTCATGTGGTATTTCCATTGTCTACTTATATACATCTATACATCTATACATCTATCCATAGACTTCCTGTAACAGAACATTCTTCTGCAATTTAGAAGTCTATGATCGTAGCAGTAACATCTATGTTACAAGCATTGAAAAATGACGGCAGGGTAAAGCCATTATTCCTATATTATTGCACTATAGATTTAGAAATATAAGTAGACAATGCATATATTACCTTTCAAATGATCAGCCTAAATCGTCTGGCGCTATGCGCCGACGATTTAGGCTGTCATTTGAAAGGCAATATATCTTCATTCTAGTGAATACTTGGCTCATGTTTCCATTAAGGACCCAACCCATTTTCTTTACTAGCTATGCATCCTTGAATGCCTGTATCAAAACATCAAATACGTCATCGGAGGTACTTACCGTTGTCGTTTAACTAAGATTTCTGCGTACATGAGGAAAGATCTTTGTAATATTCATGACTTGGTTAATTATTCACACATAAGCTCACAAAGGATATTTCCATTCTCTTAAGCATTTCTGAATTGAATCGCAAAAACCTCATGTAATGAGATCCTAACCGTGATAATTATCATTGGACAAAAGAGGACGGAAAATCAGTATCTGAAATGAACGTTCAACAATGTAAATAAATCTATGCGTGATACGAATGCTCTCTGAATACAAAAGCCGTGACAAAAATTGTCAAAAATGAACACATAAAACCACACAAAAGGTCGAAACAAAGTTTTAATGAAAATGTAGAGAATACTCAGGAAGTTCAATGATATCTTCAATGCTGGATTGATAGAAAACCTAAATGCCACAAAAAATTAGAGAAATGTAACAGACAACGACATCAGATCGTTACAAATATCCACAATATGATCTGATACTTGAACAGTTGTATTCTCAACGACGCCAAGACGGCCTTTGAATTCGTTCCGTTTCACTACGCGTCTACGATTTAGGCTGTCGTTTGAAAGGTAATATATCTTCGTTCATAATTTTCATTTCACGACTAGATGCCAAACTAACTTAATGTAAGTGATAATTGCCATACTACGAGTATTTCTTATGAGAAACAAACCGCTAGTGTCAATGTATTCGAATAAAAATATCTCATTTTTACATCAGCAATGTAACAGCAATAGTGTCGAAAGTTGTTCGTAATAAGAAATGATTTTTATTAACTTCTCTATGCAATATACGTACTACTTGTGCCTGTATACAAAGTGCATTTCTAGGCATTTCGAGATATTTTCTGTTAATTGGTTCCTATTGCATGTATATGCAATAATTTGCATTCGGACTCAAAAAGCAACAGGAAGATTATGCAATTTGTAGGCATGCATAATAAAGCAGTAAGTTCTTTGAGCTGCTGGCACGAAAACTCCAAAATTCTAAATCCTACCACTGGAGTCCCCTAACAGATTTGCTAAAACTTTCACTATCACTGTCACAGATTACTATGATTTAAATTTAGCTTGTAGCCGCTATAAATCATGGACTTCTATAAAATAGCACCTGGACACAAATCTGAAGCATTACGTCTACGAGATGAGGCTGTATTTCATCTCGATGCATTTAAGCATGGATCTGTTGATTAATTTTTGTGATAATGTGAAACTACATCTGGAAAATTATGTCGAATTTATTTGCAAACACGTACAGACTTAAAAAGAGAGTTGATCAATAAACAAAGTCAAATAATTAATCCTTTGGAAACAAACTTGTATTTAAAGCTTACACCTTTTTTACAAATATTAGGTCACATCATCCCTTTTCCAAGTGAAGCAGTTTATCAAATAACACAAACTGCTACGTTGATTCGTGGATTGGTTATTGATTTTGGTTTTACTTCCTGTATAGATTTCCATGTATAAATGCTTGTTGGAGATATTTTTATATCCCCTGGCAAAGATAGCTAGCAATCCAACCTCTATGTCATGACCCGTATACCATAACCTAGCGCATAAGAACTATTTCCATGCATTCTCATTCATTTTCATAAGCCTTATATTCAGGGATGAAAGTTACAAATAGATAGCCCAAATGCCAGTTGATTTCATTTATCAGACCAACGTCTGCAATGGCGTCCGCGTCAGAAGCAACACGGCGTATAAGATTGAGTCGATTAGCTGACCGTCTTATAGAAGTAACAAAGTTTGCAAAGGTGGAGATTATTGCTTTACTTCGAATGCATCAGGAAATCGTCAATGTCTATAAAAGTTCAATGACAAAGCCCGTCTTCTTCGATATTCTTGCCAACCTCTTTGACTTAACCGACGACTACATGAACGATAATATTTTCCGCGCCGTGAACAAATCAGATAGCGGGAAAGTCAGTGAGGAAGAATGGATATTATTTCTGGATATCTATCTTCTTGGAGAATTAGAAGAGCGTGCCAGGTTTGCTTTCGACGTATACGATTTGCATAAGAATGGAGAACTCAAGAAGAATGAGATTGAATATTTTGTTCATCATGGTCTGATGAATTCTAGTTGTTATCTTGAGGATCCAGAAGAGAACATGAAAGACATAATTGATATCGTGTTCGGTATATTTGACAACAAAAAGAAAGGTAAAATTGAATTTCAGGATTTTCTTACTGAATGTCAACAAGAACCGTTATTGACAGAAACACTTGGCTACTGTTTGCCTGATCATAAAAATGTCAAAGCTGTATTGTCATTGTTTGACGGTCGAGATATATTTGACACTTTTGGATATCTTTTGAACTCGGAGGACAGTAATAAAGAAGCTGAAAAAAAGAAAACTGTGAAAATAGAAGGATAAAAGTAAATTAGCAAACAAAGAATCGACTTACTAGGCCATTTTACAAACGTTGTATCATACTTCTGTTTTGTAAAAATAAGTCAAGTAAATTCTACTGAAGTTTTGAGTGTTTTGTGCAGATAATTTAGCGAATTGGTGAGACAACGATTATGTATATATATATATATATATATTATATATAAATGATATAATTTTTTATTTTATAAATAATATATTATTCTATTAATATAATTATTTGTAATATATATATATATATATATATATATATATATATATATATATATATATATATATATACATGTATATATATAACCTCGATTTTCAGTGAAATTTAGCTTCCTGAAAATAATGATTACAATCACTATGCGATAACGATAATGCGTTTTTTGGTGATTTCAACGGAATTGGCAATGACAGACTTTGACATCGTGCTGCAAAATCTTAAAATATTTCTAAAATGATACAAAGTTTTCGGCGCACAAAGATTAATAATGAAGATTCAAAGTATATTTCGCCTGTTTGACCTTGTCAAGTGAGATATAATTGGCTACTTTTGTGCATCAAAATACTATTAACAATCATTTAAAAATTGTAACAACATAATATTATTTTCCAGTAGATTTCTACAATATTCTTTGAAGTGCTTGCTGAGAGTGTACTTAAAGTAGGATGATAATTCAAGCGAATTATCGAGAGGATTCCTCCATGTCGCACGCTCTGTCCTGCAATCCCCCGTTTTTTTGCCACCCGTGGAAAACAACAGGTTAGGCCATATACGGATTTTGTCTCTAGTGGATTGTAGTGATTAATCGAGAATAGTAAATGACAAGCAATGCTCAGGCTAGATGATGCACACAACCTACATCGATCAAGGTATCATGAAATCTGTTATCTATCAATGACGTTATGCAAACTGACAAATGCAAAATTTATGTCAGGTTCAGCTAACAATAAATCAGCAGGGCTGTGAGAAAGTTAGCAATAGCTGAGTTACTGTAGAACACATGGGATGTTTGGTGTGTAGGCTACTTATGCAGAAATCGAAATTGCGATGAAGCATGCGGAAACAATTATTTGAAATTTTGAGTAACATCGAGGAAAAAATGTAAACAATTAAATATAGATGCACGAGTTGTGAAAGAATAGCGAAATGTAATGACATCAAGGGAATAAACAAACATAGCGGACAAGTAATATGGAACGAGGCCGAAAGTTAGACTTTAACAGAATGATGTACACCCTCTGTATACTGTGAATATGCGCGTCTGCCGAGTTCGAGTGAGTTCCTCTTCTTGTCAGACACGATCAAAGAAAAACACATGCAAATCCAATGGGGCGCAGATTGCAGCTTTAGGTTAAAATAAGAATTTCTGTGTTTTCGGTTATCAATTTGAAAGTGAGAGTATTAAGTCTAGAGTCATAATTTTTGACATGGAATGTCTTCAGATCATTTCCTATGATATGCATGTGCGATTATCATGCTTCTGATCGACAATGCATGTGAGAATGTGGTGGAATTCGGACATAGTTGCTCAAAATTTTCGTGTTTGCCGACATTAACAGACTCGCCAAATCTAACTGTGTATAGCTTTATAGATAGGGGTGCTTGAACATGAAAGGAAATGACCTGAAGACATTCCATGCCAAAAGTTATGACTCTGGGCTTTGCACTTTTCGTTTAATCAAAGAAAACATAGAAATTTTCATTTTAGCCAAAAGCTTCAATCTGCGTCCCATTGGATTTACATGTGTTTTTCTTTGATCCTGTCTGACAAGAAGAGGAACTCACTAGAACTCAGCAGACGCACCGAATCGTAGTAGGCATGTGGTGTACGTCATTCTGTGAAAGTGTCAACTTCGGCCTCGTTCCATGCAGAAACTCGATGTGGCTGCCGGACGTCGAAATTCGTCATGTGATGTCGAAATTAAGGAATCCTACTGAAAATCAGCTGAAAAGCATGCGGCTAGTCCTGTACTTAAAAATTGGGAGACACATCAATGCCGACGATGGTAAAGAAACATAAGTTATAGGGATATTGTACAGCATGTACAGCATAAGTTACCGTGATTAGAAAAGTAAGGAAATCATCAGAGGATATTGCGTAAACATTTGTCAAATTTATAGGAAAAGCTCATTTTTAAGTCAGCAGCATCGTCATAAACCTTATTGCACTATGAAGAGAAGTAGCACAATCAGACTTTAAAGTGACTAGTTTTGAATGGGGCAATTGTGTTTTGGAGCAAACATAGAAACCATTTTGGGAAAAGCGATCCATACCGTCGAATCCAGATGGATAAGCGAATCAATCTCATCTCTTTCTCGACGTAATACTCTATGCGAGTAGCAATATAAATATATATATATATTTATGCAAGTGGTAAGACAAACATGACAATTATTTACACACAGAAAATAAATTTCAGCATCCCTGAAGAAGACTCATTTCGTCAGTTTCGTTTAATAGTACAGGAGCGTTCACAAATGATGCTAGTACTTGATAGAATAAGTATAGGATATCACACTGATTTCAGTAGATAAACACCGAGAAAAAAAAGATAAACTCGCCTCCGGCTCGGAGAACAGATAGCTTATGATGCTCGTAGATTTTCAAGCAGCGTTTATCTTCGGAAATCAGTGTGATATCCTAATTTATATGACCGATATCTTAAGGGGAATAGAAATTCATAGAACTCAAGCGTTTAACACTGCAAATGTTGATAACATGAAAGATATGTTTAGTGGAACTTTCTCAAACTGTGTATTCAATGTCAAGTTTGAGAAGTAAGAGACAATGTGACATAACTCATCATAGTATGATACTTATTGTTGATAAATTATTAAAAATTGTTCAATTTACTAATTTATCATAGTTTTCAATATGTTACTATGGATCTATGTACCTAGTAGAAAAAACGATAATCTACTAGTAGAATAAACGATCATATTCTATCGTTAAATATCTACAATTCTACTGATATCGGTCATATAAATAAATGCAAGAAGACAAGGGCTCATCAGCAGGATGATCGATTGCCTACGTCTCGTGTCTGGTGGGACCTGCTCTAACTTCATAAGTCATTTTTATGTTTATTCTGAAGTACAACGCAAAAGCAATGGCCGCAAGGTCACTTACAAGCAAGCGTTGATAACAACTGTAACACAAAATATGCGTAAGCAAAGTTTACCATCATAATAGCCTACGCAAAATACATGAGACATATACATTTACAAATTTACAGATTGATCACGACATTATAAAAATTCACTGGGTGTGAGTCTTCACAATCGAACAGCAGAACGTAAATGCTTATCATGTAATATAAAAATAAATGTCATTATGCTCACAATATAGACAGATTCACTTGGATTAATGGAATTGATTCGAGGACTGATGGTCCCACAATAATAAAATTCTGGAAAGCATTCTTGAAAGTGTAAGCTTTGTGAGCAGAGACTTTTACATAAAACTCATATCAAATAGCGTCGTGTTTTGAATAAAAGACTTGAAGAAAAGACTAAATTGCCAATTATGAAGTTTTCCTTGCTGACTCTCAGATAACGTGTGTTGTAGCCTCTTTTTGCAAAAACTTTACAATTCCTTTTAACTTCATCAACATATAATGTTATAAATGCGTATAAAGTATCCCTACGCCTTCCAATAACATCCATGAAATTGTTTCGCGCGATCCCGTTGCTGTGGCTGTGGCCTTGTGGAAGAGTGTTCGCTCTGTGTCCGGGAGACCTTGGTTCAAACCTAAGACATTTAAAATAGGTAAATTCTGCATACCTGCTAAACACTCAGCACAAAAAGAATGAGAGTGGATAAATGACATGGAAGAAAGGCTCGGTGCCTAATGTGCTTCCGAGTATTAACAAGGTTCATTTATTCATTTAATGCTGAAGTCGCTTCATGAGATCTTGATTGTATTGTAGGAGTGATGCATGCCATAAAACATAATAATGTATAGGCCTATGAGCTGTATGACTTCATTCAATCTCAAGCAATTGCATTTTAATTTGATTGATTCATGTTTTTCACCACAGGTTGCCGGATGTCGCCAGAAATACAGTATTGAAAGCAATGTGTCAACTATTGTCCCCAACTCGGAACGACAAAACGATTGGGAGAATCGGACTTACCACTGTTTATCAACAATTTGCATATTCATTGTTAGGACGAGCGTCTTGTCCTTTCGTAACCAGGTAAATTTTCAGCAAAAGGAGCTTTGAATTATATACAGCTATGTTGTAGTGACTTCATCCATTGTCAATAATTACAACTACAAAAGCCTCTATAAAGACAAAATTATTCGAGTAACTTCTCTGCCCGACCACTTATATTACCACAAAATTTTATAACCAAAGGAAAGAGGAGATCAATTTCCATGTATCTCGGTAGTTCAAAAACAGGATGATCTTCGTATTTTGCTCAAGACGATTTTCTGTGTTATATCTGGTGATCTGGTTTAGATTATGTAATCAATACTACCGTGAATGTATTGCACATGTAAATTATTAGTAGTCCGTGAATTCTATCCTTAGTATCATTGTTAGTATTGATGTAAACAGCTTTTAACACCTAAATCATTTTAGTGCACTCAATTTTTCATAAGCGTCCTTCGGTGGTGTTTGGATGACTCAGTTGGTCAGAAATTAATTGTATTGCCCATTTTTTCTAAAAACGGAGGATTTTGAGCAGCTGTATTGCATAGTAGTATAATGAGCAGCTGTATTGCATAGTTACAAAATTTTCAGTCTAGTAGTCTTAAGCATTCACGGATTATCAGAGAAGATGTAAAAACGTGGAATACCAAGAAATTGAGTGAAATGTTAAATTTCAGCAGCACAACTTAATCATACATATGGTGATTTGCATCAAAATCAGTTGCGTGCAGGATAAGAGATGGAACGTGTGGGACTCTTGATGGAAAATAGGTACCGTATTTCCTCGAACATAACCCACCCTCAAATACAAGTCGCACACGAATTGGAAGAATAATGATATATTCACCTCAAATAGAACCCTCACCTATATTTATCAATGAAGAGATTTTACGAGTTTTATTTCAAAACTACCGCCATTGTAGGGTGACCGCATATGAGTCAGACACTTGTAAATTGTTGACCAATGGCTGTCAATTGATCTTTTTTAGTTAGGTCAACTGTTGAGAGATAATAACAATCAATACTCATTATTGTTCAACACGGCCCAACTATATTTCTCATACTATAACGGCTTATCCGTTCTTTTACAGCCAAAAATCAAAACGAGCTATACTGATTGTAATTCATATCGTATTCGTGGTTCACTATGTACAGAAATCAGATGTAAAATCAGCACACAAATGAATACAAAGATTACAACCGTGAAAACGTTCACCTTCTTGGCTGTACAATAAAAAACATCTGTTGAATTCAAGAAAATACGTTGCCTAATGATCTCCTTGACAATAAACACAAATAGGCAACTTAAACAAATAACGACTTTTACCAAGATTTTTAGGTGAAGAAGCAATAAAACGATAAAATTGGTTCTACTCATATTCAATAACTGTAAATGTGCAAATATACCGTCACACTCCCACCAACAACTTTCCTGCGTGACAAGTTGTTCAAATGAGCTAAACATATAAAAACTTCTTAACAAATATGCACACATTTCATTCCATTTAAAGAATTCTACAACAAGCAAGACTACAACATACCAATAAAGAGGCTTCGTTCACTTTTGTTCATACTTGATATGTTCATAGTCTTTACACACCATAACTTGTAGAGTCCAATTTCTAAACAATCTTCACCAATCTTCTTTGTACAACCAGGTATGGATATCACTCACGAAGTCAGGAAAAGTTCATGTTCCATATTTACAAAATAGAAGTTAAACCAAGTGTTCATATCAAATATATACACATGAATCAGCATAAGAAATATAAACTTTACAAAAATTACACCTTTTATATGCATTCAGGATACAAATTCAATAAAAAATCATTGCGACTATTCAATCAGTAGTACATCAATAAACGGCAATTATCACTTGTTCATAAGGATGCACGATGCATTGAATTACTTTTAACATTTAAACAGTACGTAAGCTTATTGCAATAAAGATTATCTCAGACAAACAATTCAAAGAATGCCTATAACTATTCACACTCAACAAGAAGAATGACTTTCTGAATAGTCCGTTCTATGACCTTGACCTTTCCTTTGTCTACAATTCGCAACATCACTCTTCTGACAAGACCATCACTACTCTCAATCACTTCCTTGACCAATCCTAAGCTCCATTCGTTCCTAGGAAGACCATCATCCACGACTAAAACAACATCTCCCACCTTCATATTTCTAGATCTACTAGCCCAACACTTCCGCTGATTGATACTTTGCAGATATTCTTTCTTCCATCTGCTCCAGAATTGCTCGGATAAGTATTGAACTCTTCTCCAGCGTTTACGCAGATAGAGATCTTTTCTATCAAATAGACCAGGTGGTGGCGGAGTTGTCGAATCTTTCATTGTGAGAATGTGATTGGGAGTCAATGGATCTACCTGTGGATCATTAATGAAGTCCGTAGTGAGAGGGCGATTGTTAACGATAGACATGGCCTCATAAAACAGTGTTCTCAATGAGGAATCATCCAATTGTCTAGATTGCATTTCTATGGTGCTTGAGAGAATGCTTCGAACTGTACGTATTTGTCGTTCCCATATACCGCCTCGATGACTGGCATAAGGAGGATTCATGACAATCTCACAGTCATAATCTTTGCTCATGTAATTCTCAATATTTTCTTTGTCCATCTCTTCCAGAGCCTTTCGCAATTCATTGTTTCCACCGACGAAATTGCTGCCCTGATCTGATCTTATCTGACGAACCTTGCCTCTGATGGCAATGAAACATCGAAGGGCATTGATGAAGGCATCAGTTGACATATCATCCAATAGTTCGATATGTATAGCTCTCGAACAAAGACAAGTAAACAGTAACCCATAGCGCTTCTGCTGTCTTCGACCAGACTTTGTCCAGAAGTGTCCAAAGACATCCATGCCGCAATACGTGAATGGCGGTGATGGCTCAACACGATCGATAGGAAGATCTGACATTTTCTGACTTTCTGGGGAATGACGATTCTTTCGACAAGCAACACATGAGTTAATTGTATTGGATACTAGCTTGCTTCCTTTGAGTATCCAAAATCCATTGGAACGTATGGTATTCACAGTTATGCCGCGTCCTTGATGCATGGATAGTTCATGGAAATGTTGGCAAATCAGACGAGAAATATAACTCTTCTTACTCAAAATAATCGGGTGTTTCAATTCAGGCGACAAGGTTGAGTTTCTAAGCCTTCCGCCAACGCGTAAAATTCCATGTTTATCCTTGAAAGGATCCAAAGCCTTAGGCAACAACTTCAAATTCAAATCAGATTCTTGTGAGAGACGAATAATAATCAATTTCGCAGCCTCTCGTTCTTCCACGGTGGATAATAAGTCGTTCCTTATCCCCTTAGCTCTCCGTTGTAACCGTGCTATAGCTGCAACTAGCGTCGACCAAGTAGAGAACTTTTCAAATGACGCGATCAAACTTGATGTCGTAGAGACTCGACTTGACGTAGTGGAACTAGTCACAAGACATCTCACTTCAGGGTCTTCCTTGTTTAGATCAAATTTAATTTCAGATGAATTCAGTATCTCAGATTCCCATAAGAATTCAGGACCTTTCAGCCAATTTGATTCTTGAAGTCTACGAATGTTCAGTCCTCTAGATGCGTGATCAGCAGGGTTAGACTTTGTTTCAATGTAACGCCATTGCGCAGGATCAGAAGCATCACGAATTGTTTGTACACGATTTGCGACGAACATATGAAAGCGACAGGATTCGTTTGCAATGTACGCAAGTACCACTTTAGAGTCCGTCCAGAATACTTCTTCGTCAGGGGTTAATCTCAATTCATCTTTCAGTAGCTTACTGACCTTGACCGAGATGACTGCAGCTGTTAGTTCAAGTCGCGGAATTGTCTTTAACTTGGTAGGCGCTACTCTGGATTTTCCCATCAGGAGAGTACAGTGAACACGATTCTGATCATCAATCATTCTAATATACGAACATTGTCCATATCCTGTTGTGCTTGCATCCGAGAAGTGGTGTAGCTCAACTCTTGCTACCTCTCCGAAATACAAAGGAGTCATTGCACGAGGTATGCGCAGCGTAGATAGTTCTTTCAAGTCTGTCAACCATTGTTTCCATTTTGGTAGAAGATCATCAGGCAATAAATCATTCCAGCTACTTCCGTTTTTACACATTTGTTGCAGTATTGTCTTCCCAAGAAGGATAAAGGGAGAGATCAGTCCTATAGGATCGTAGACAGAAGCAACACAAGCAAGAATATCGCGTCTAGAAAAGCCGAATGCTTTATCTTCAAACTTGAACATAAAGTAATCTTCTTCAACGTTCCACAGGAGACCGAGAGTTGATGAAACTTGAGGAACATGACTATTCTTAGGTACTTCACTCGTAGTCGTGCTGGATACATGATCATCTCCTAGGATAGCTTTCAAAACATCAGGATCATTGGATGCAAACTTGTGCAATTGTAGTCCACCTTGTTTGCCTATGTATACAGCATCACGTGCAATTTGTATAGCTTCATCTTTAGTTTTTGCACTTAGAAGTCCATCGTTAACATAGAAACTGTTCATTATAAATTCAGAAGCTGTAGCAAATTCTTTTTCATGACTGCGCGCTAGATACCGAAGACCGAAATTTGAGCAACCTGGTGAGGACGCCGCGCCAAACAAATGCACTTTCATCCTATATTCAAGTGCCTTCTGATTCGTATCACCTTGAGGCCACCATAAGAATCTCAAATAATCTCTGTCATTCGGATCAACGAGGAACTGGTGATACATTCGTCTGATATCACAAGTCAATGCAACAGGGTATCTTCTGAATCGACATAGAACTCCTATCAACGTATTGGTCAGATCAGGACCGGTGAGCAGATGATCGTTTAAACAATTTCCCTGGTATCGATTAGCACAATCAAACACAACACGGATCTTTCCAGGTTTCTTGGGGTGATACACACCATGATGAGGTATATACCATCCTTCTCCCACCTTAAACGTATCATCTGCAATTTCCGCATCTCCATCCTTGATGATGTCTTCCATAAATCCAATGTAGTCTTCGCGAAACCTCTCATTCTTCAAAAACTTTCTCTGAAGATATCCCAAGCGTACTTCAGCTTGACGTCGGTTATTAGGAAAAACAGGACGTTTATAAAATGGCAAAGGAAGTTGAAGATGACCATTATCTAACTGAGTCACGGACGAGTTCAATATCTTCATAAACTTGAGATCATTTTGAGACATCATCTTATCGCTATCATCACCAAAATCACCCTCCAATAATGATAACGCATCTTGAGGAGAAATCGGATATTCTTTCGTTACGATTCTGTGGCAAAACGACGACTTCATGCTACCTCCACCTACAATTGACCAACCAAGATCAGTTCTTACTGCATAGGGATGATTTCCATCACTAGTGACAGATTCTCGTGGAGCTAGTGCTTGAGGACAATCGTATCCTATGAGCAAGCCAAATTCACAATCTTGAAGTGCAGGAATCTTCGTTGCTACTTCGTGTAGATGAGGCCACTGTTTGGCAGTTTCCGGCGTGGGAATGCAAGACCGATCACCTGGTATTATATCCTTTGAGTAGACTTTAGAAATCCTTACTATTTGATTCTCATACAATCCTCGAACTTTGATATCTTCAACCAGTGTGCTTTCTGAAACTGCGGCCTTTGAGGACATCGTCGAAAGCTTCAAACTGACCTTACTTCCTTTCAAATGAAGTGTCTTGATTAAATCGTCAGAAATATAGCTGGAATCGCTTTGAGTGTCTAACAAGGCATACGTTAGAATCTCCTCATTCGATCCATTAGATGACACCCACACAGGTACGGTCATCGAAGTTGCGGCAGCAGGATCTTGTCGGATACAGCAAGATGTTGATGAAGCGGGGGAACTTACATTCTCGATTCCTTTCATATTACTCGAAGGACTTTTATCTACATGTAGGAGTGTAGGGTGCGATTTCTTACACACGTCACACAAGTCTCGATTTCTACAGAACTTCGATAGGTGTCCACTTAAGAGGCAAGCAAAACACAGATTGTTTTCCTTAACATAATTCCTCCTCTCTTCAATCTTCATCTTTCTAAACTTATGGCACTTCTGTAATGAATGATTCTGCTTGCATAAAACACAGTTCTTAGAATTTGATTCTGTAGCAGGAACTTCCTTCATTCTTTCAGAAGCTGAGCAATTCAGTTCTTTCGTGGCAAACGTTCGAATGTTTGAGGATTTCTTACTAAAACTATGTGATTCGAAATTGAGAATTTGATTGCACGCTATTTCTGCTTCTTCAGATAAGAACTCAGTGAACTTCTTGAATGAGGGATATTCTCCACTCCTAAGCTCTGCTGTTACTTTCCTGGCCCATCTGTTTCGCAATGAGTCAGGTAGCTTCGAAACAATCTTCCTGTTCTCCTCACAGTCGTTTAGAATTTGTAAGCCCTTCACATTCGGTATAGCATCACTACACGCACCCAAAAAATCTGCATAATCTCTCAAAGCCTTACCATCACTTTCCCCAACTCTAGGCCATCGTGCTATCCTGTCTCGATACGCTCTCTGAATTGTAAATGAATCTCCATATCGGCTGTTCAAACGTCTCCATGCATCATTATAGGCATTGCAGTCCGTTCGCAAAAACATCCCTTGAATGACCTTAGAAGCTTCACCAGAAGTGTACTTCTTCAAGTAAAACATCTTGTCAAACGGATTACTGCATCTTCTATCAATCAATGAGATGAACGAGTGTTTCCACTGTGCAAAGCTGAGCACATCTCCAGAAAAGACGGGTGGTTCAGGAGCCGGCAGTCGATTCATTGCCATACTTTCTTTAAGTAGATCAATAACTTCAGTAGAGCTATCTAACTGTCTTGGATTCTTTAAAACAGGTTCCGGTAACGGTAGGCCTAACTCAAACTCAGGTTTGACAGTAACTTGTTTTGCTGGCAGTTCTTCGCGGTAGGTCATACTGTAGGTAGGCTTCATATCAACTTCCAATTTATCTATAGGCCTATTTTCATCTTCGTAGACCTTAAGTTTGGCTTCTGCTATGCTAATTTCTCCCATGGCCTCGGCAAGTTCAAGCCTGTCTTGAGCTTCCTTCAAACGTTGGCGATGGGCATGCATTTCTTGCAACATCGATAGTTTAGCCTTACTAGCTGCTAATTCTGCTGCTACCTCAGTATGCTTCGAACACTGGCTGGACTGCTTTGAGATAAAGGAACCCTCTTGACCAAAACGTGACCCTCTTGTGACATTTGACACGTTCGACCCAAATACAGACAGGTAATTCTCCTTATCTAAAGTACATTCAATATTAAATTCGGCGTACTCAGGGTTGAAAGTCTCTTGCGAACTCAACTTGAAAATTATGTCTTTTACATCTTTCACAATTTGAGCAGACGAATCAACTTTACGCACAATATCTTTATCAGGTGGAGTGTTACAAGACTTCAATTGCTCGTATACTTTCACTATCTGTACGAATGACTCATCAAGTTGACGCGCCAGATCTACTTCTTCCTCCTTACGCAACGGTTCTCTAAGCCTTGACCGTGCCGACCTTGCCAATCTCTTGAAGTTAGCATACACTTTGTCAAATCTTTCACCTAACTTATCCGTGAATTCATTTTCATACGCTTTACCCTTATCAGTCAATATTCTATCCCTTGTGCTACGCCTGGGCTCCTCAAGGCCTACATGACTATTACCCGAAGACTCAGACATGCCGAATGATATGTTATGACAATAAGCTTACGTGATAAAACTTAGGGAGTTGACGGCAGAAAAATTCACAAAATGTATACAAACACGTAATCAGCTTGTAAGTAAATCACAAAGAAAAATGACACGCTTACTGAAGAATCTCACGACGTGAAGTATATGTGAACACTTGAGTCATTTAACACAAAGACACAACTGACATGCTTGATATCGATTACATAACACTTGCGCGGCTTGTAAACCACTTCAACGAATCACTACGGTGAGATTCTGTTATCATACACACATACATACTCGTTTAACAAATGAAGGTTTTCGCTTTTGCTCGCAGAAGGTTACGTTTTCACTATAACGGCTTATCCGTTCTTTTACAGCCAAAAATCAAAACGAGCTATACTGATTGTAATTCATATCGTATTCGTGGTTCACTATGTACAGAAATCAGATGTAAAATCAGCACACAAATGAATACAAAGATTACAACCGTGAAAACGTTCACCTTCTTGGCTGTACAATAAAAAACATCTGTTGAATTCAAGAAAATACGTTGCCTAATGATCTCCTTGACAATAAACACAAATAGGCAGCTTAAACAAATAACGACTTTTACCAAGATTTTTAGGTGAAGAAGCAATAAAACGATAAAATTGGTTCTACTCATATTCAATAACTGTAAATGTGCAAATATACCGTCACACATACGATGATGAAAATCATCTCAGCAATCATTTATAACATAATATAATTCTTAGTGATTAAGATAATTAATTAAAGTGGTCGTTATGAGGACTGATGGCGCTCTCCATCTCAGATGAACTACCTGTAGCCTATATTGCAAGATTCTGATTTCCAAAAGATCTACATTACGTTGATTATTATTCAATTGCCGCGGTGTTTTTTTCAGAGATCATTGAATGTAACTGTTTGTTTAAGAAATCATTATTAATTGTCATCTTTGGCATGGGTTGCACTTCTTATCAAAATAATCGAATCGAAAATCGCTCAACTGTTTCAAAAATCGATGAAAAACAATTGATAATAGCAAAATGGACAGCATTGTATATATACTCAACAAAAGCTTCAGTTTGGTTCCACGTCTTCCAAATTTTGCGTCCTGAGTTCGTCGTCAATGTCATAATTATTTTTCTACGACATTTAGCTGGTATTTAGCAGGATGTGATCTTTTCGGTCATTAACTGACACGTTTAATGTCGAATGTTATCTAGTAGATCTACGAAAAAGATACTTCTTTTGCAAAAATTGTTTGCTTTATTTATAAATAAATGTTCGCTTTGGCTATAGGTTGACTTTTTAATGATGCTTTAGATGTCGGCCTGCCAAGTGTTGCATAAGTTGGTCATTTGAAAAAGTGATACATAATGCTATAATGCATATGCTGAAATACAAAGGGAACACAAATTTTAAAAACAGCTGCTTTTGTTTTAAAATATACTAAAAAAGGAAACTTAGTCATATCCTGTTAATGCCTCTGTAAATACTTTCATGAATACAACTCCAAATACTATATTTGAATTGAGCGGAAATATGAATGCATTTGTCTTACATCTTCCAGTTATTTAATATTTTCAGATCTTATTCAGAATGTTCAGATCTCACGCGGATTAGCATCGGATACCAGTCTTCACTCGGAATAAACGAACAAACCTTTATAAATAGCGGGTAAGTGAAAAATTGAGTAAAAGTCTAAGCAGCAACTTTTGGGAAGATTTTATTTCTCGATGTCAGAAATCTTGTTAGATGGCTAAAATTGTTCTCGTTAATTTCTTCCAGAAGAAGACAAGGGAAACGACAACTTGAGATTTCTTGTTCGAATCGTGTTGCAATTGTTATTGAACGATATTGTAAGAAAAGTGGTCGTTCATTAAATTGGCTTAAATGAAGGCCCAAGCTTGGCTCCTTACTAGTTTGAATTTGAATTGTTACGGTATTGTAAGTTTGGGAAGAGCGGTAGCTATGATACCATTTACTGCATACACCTGCTTCGGATAGACTAGGCACCGATGCCGTATGAACAATTAACTGAAATATACTATCATTCATGTAGACGGTAGGCCTACAGTGGATTAGAATCCTTAACTTAGCTGATAGGGGTTCTCAGTCGGCCTAGCTTATCAAAGAAAAATTTAGCTTATGGAATTTAGCATGGGAAATGACTGCAAATTTTTAAAAATCCTGTAGGAATGAGGTTTCCCTAGTGATTCCCATTGGAATCCTGTTTTAATGGGATGGGCATGAAACGCAGAAATCTCGTCCCAACAGCAAGCCTGTCGAATGTCCAACTAAAATTCTGCAACAAAACTGAAGCTTTTTTTCTCTCCCAGTTATTTCGATGTAATACCTTCTTGCTTTTCTTCAGGCCTACGACAACGTCCGGGATAAAGCAAAATTATTTGAAGCTGCCAGCGAATCTACTGCCATCACCAGCTGTTGGCTCAAAGGTAATAAATGGCTTGTGTTGTGCACTATGTAGGGTATGCCAAAAACCAGCACTAGTAGATAATGGATTTCTGGAACTTTTAGGGCTTTTCTCGCGATTCCGGATAATTGGAATCCCGAAAGGTTCTTCTTTTCACGGTGTGATCACACTGGCCGACTAGCACGTAATGCTAATGATAAATGTTAAGTTAACACTGAAATTGCTAACTTCAAAATTCACAGTTAAAACTAAGTTGCATCAAATTTTGCAATCCTAAAAGTCAAATTAAAAAAAAGTGAAGCTGAAGTGACAACTTCAGGGCATTGCCCAAAGGCCGTCAAGATTTCGTGACTATACTCGAAGAGGAAGTGTCTCTAAATTCAAGAAATGAAGGAGCTAGAAAATGCAGGGCCATCTTTTGTGGCCAGCTGTGTATAGACCAGGGCTGTGGAGCCGATGCGTTATCTCATCGGCTCCGGCTCCACGACACTGATGTGAAAGGCTCCGGCTCGGCTCCAGCTTCAAATTCAGGTTCTATCTATGCTGGTTATCCTGGATCCGTTGAACGGGTTTTTTGGATAACGGTGTGGCCTTTAGAGGCTTGCTACAATCATCAAATTAGTTTTCATTAACAAGCTTAAGTTAATAATAAGAATGATAATAGCCTAATATAATGACAAATAACATACTTGTCATATATTTTTGCATGAATTGACTATCTCTGAAAGATAAAATAAAGTTATAGCCAGGATTGGTTAAATTAGATAAAGATCTCCCGCACTGGCTAAATATAAATTGGCCTAGCCTGCAACCAGTCTACTACGAGGCTACATTAAATAAGACCACATGAGTGATGATGGCTGATTCTCCGCTAACCGGTGCATTTTAGATTTAAAAAAAGATGAAAAAAAATCATACTTAGATAAGTTGGCAAACTACTTTTTTTCATTAATATACATCGTCATAGACACAAAGCCAGAATATCCATACCATATCTATCAAAGCCTCGGATTTACAGCACTTTCAATAAGGGATAGAAAACAGTTAATGTATTTTCCGTAACGATATCTTTGCTATGAAATTGAAGCACATATCTTACTACACTAATATGTAATATTTCAAATTGTTGTATATATACTTTCTTTTGATAATTTAAGTTGTATTTTGAATAACATGTGGTTATCTATTATTAGAAATGTATTACTTATAGAATGATTGTATTTTCCGTAACGAATTTCATTGTAAGTTTTAGCACATAATGATCAATAAACAACAATAGTCTTTAGAACTGCGACATTATACCTTTAAACAAACATCCATATTACCGCATCAGAAATACCTGACGTATATAAATATATATATAGGCCTACATCTATGATTATTTCATTAAAAATCATTATATAAATTTTCCGTAACGATGTCTTCACTATATGAAATTGAAGTACAAATCTTGCTAAACTGATTTAATATTTTAAATAGTTGTCTATATATTTTCTTTTGATGATTTAATTAGCGTTCTGAGAAAATTGCGATTGTATATTATCATAGAAATATAGAGAATTATGGTATTTTCCGTAACGAATTTCACTAAGAAGTTCACAGTGATCATTTAGGAGAATAGAAAAGTCTGGATGTTTTTTTCTATAACGTTTACTGTCATTATGAAATCGATTTGAATCAGCGATTAGTTGATTACCGAAAAGGTGATATCAAACCCAACTACCAAAAGTCAAAATCAAAACAAATATTATTATTTGCAAATAACTATAGTATATATTCAAGTTATACTCTCTATAACTGTAGAATATATTCAAAATCGCAACTATCTACTCGCAAATAACTAAAATGACTAATGAGAACATGCAAATGAGTTATGATCTTACGCGAAAGTACCTATGGATGTCATTGTAGAATTCGATTACTGAGTCACGCTTAG
The DNA here is from genome assembly GCA_907163375.1 of Prostheceraeus crozeri. NCBI lineage: Eukaryota > Metazoa > Platyhelminthes > Polycladida > Euryleptidae > Prostheceraeus > Prostheceraeus crozeri. Next base: position 108,976 of record CAJQUW010004967.1, read on the forward strand.
AATATCAAAAATTGCGAATAACGTAGATTACACATCGAGGGGACAGGAAAACTTTTTTCTGGAAGAATGGTATAATAAGTACCGGCACCTTCCAGTAGATCTAAATAATGGCCTTGAAGGATCGTCTCACCCTTCGGGAACAGGGTTCCGTATGTTGGGCAAACAGATCTTTTATGGGCGATTAAGGTTTCGTTTAACTGGAACAGATAAAACTCGCTGTTATCATCGTCGGCATTTATCAGAAGAAGATCGTTGCAATTGAATTCTTTGGTGGCTGTTGGTTGTAGGTTATGGATTGTAAACGTATGTTCTTTGGTCTTGATTACCCGATCGCAGTTTCCAAGGAGTTGGATACAAATTTTGCAACATGACAGTTGCCTTGACAGGATAGCTCCTTTAAATGGACCCGGAATAACATTGTGAATTTTCATTGTGCTTGGGACTGGAACGGCACATTTGAAGGCTTGTATGTCTTCTTCATTGTTCTTGATCTCTGAATCGCTAATCCAAATGAAGGAGATTTTACTTGCTTGGGACTTCAGGTAATGGTAAAACTCTTCTGCTGATTGAACCGTGACCTTGCTGTGCTTAACAGCATCGTCGACGATTCGTTTAACGCAGCCTCCTACACCATCGTGTGGGCCCTTGCCGTGTGAGGTTGCACAGTAGTTCCATGAAGCGCTGACTCCAAACAAGTCCGAATGACGATCAATGATGGAGAAGATGGCTTTATTCTTATACTGACTGGTAGGTCCATCTGTCCAGTATATGACATTCTTGATGGTGTTCGAAGAACACTGCTGGATCTCAGTAATTATACGTTTCAAGAAGGAATACACAGCAGTTACATTGTGTTGCAGGGTATCGCTTACAATTACGTAACTCTTTTGTTGTAGTTCATGATCTTCGTTCTTCCAATATATGATGACAGGATGTAACGTCACTTGAGCTTGACTCCAATACGCTGATTGAATCTCATCCGCTGAGACACACTTATAGTTTTCGGAGAAGTCCATCAACACCAAGGCTTCGTGGGTCCCTAGATTTTTCTTCAATTCGCGTTGTTCATGCTGTTGATTCATGACACATTTGACATGCTCACGGAAAGATTTATCCTCACAGACGAACTGATTCCTAAACTCAGTGACCGGTAATGCTTCAGTGATAAGTTTAATCCTTTTCTTTCCATCTTCTTGTTGTACTCTTGACCAATGCGAGAACGATATATCTGTGTTAATGGGCAATTGAGATAAATGCTGCGTCGTTTCTTTAGTAAAGTTTCTAACATATTCATCTGGATCGTCATTGCTGACAATATTTTTCTCTTTGAGTGACTGAAGTTTGAGTGAGAAGTTTTGATGATATGCACATAAGCAAATACTTCGATTAGTGTATTTCACCAAAATGATGTATCTTGGCTTCAGTTTGCAGAATGCTGAGTATGAGACCTTCACATTGGGATTCTCATCAAGGAACTTTTTGTGGAGATTGATTAAATAATCCTTCAGGTACCGTTTCTGGACTTTCATTCCTTTGTCTTTCATGCAATCTCGTTTCCCTGGACAAGTACGAGAAACGTCATCTCTCTCAAAGAATTCAATGACTGACTTTCGAACAATAAGAGATCCACGTTTGATAGAACAACGTTTGAACGTATTAATTCGCTTTACCAAACGATTCCTGGACGATTTCATCATTCTCGCTGCTGAACATCGGCAACGATATTTCTGTATAATTGAAGTAATACGCTTTTGGGAATCAGGTTTGTTACAGAGCATATCAGGACTCAGTTCTTCGCAGAAAGAACGTTGGAAAATAAGATTTCTCCGTGTACTGGGGTCGAGTTTGGATGGTGAACCACCGGCCTGTCTCAGAGTTGCATATATGGAAGATCTGGGGGAAGATGGAGCTACGGGAGTCGCAAGCGAGGGTACATGTATGTCCGTAGTTCCATTAGGCTCAATTTTGCTCTTCAATCTTTCATATCTCTTCTGATACCGTTTTGCTATTCTGCTTTGGGCTTGAAGTTGTTTCTCTAAGCATCTTACTTCCCTTTTCCTCTTCAAGGCGATGCGCATGACTCTTTTCTTCGTTATTTTTCTCTGAGATTCAATATTCGTTGTTCTCGTCGTAACGTTTTCCTGTTTTTCTTCTATTTCTTCTTCTTTACGCTTGTTTCGCCGAAAGTTCCTCACCTGTTCGCGAACTAACCTGCGCCGACTTCTTGCATCTCTCGCAGTCAATTCAGACACTGGGACATAATATTTCTTCTTTCTCGATGATTCGCTTCGACGCCATTGTGGATCATTTTTCCTCCTCTCGCGGAATCGTCTCTGCCGCTCGGCATTGGTTAGCGGCATTTCAATCTGAAAGAAAACAAAGAAGTTATTGTGTACGTGTACAGTCTGTACACGGCAAGCATATGTTTCCGGTATGCATACATAAACGGTGTAACACTGTGAGAAGTATTGTACTGAAACATGCATGACAGGTTAATAACGATATTTTTTCGAATAATGACAACACGAGCGGATATACATGTACTAATAAACTATTTTTTTCGAGTTTATCTTTTACATTATGATTAATATAAGCATACGAGGAATACGATTACACATTTAACATGTAACCCTCGATCTCTATCAATTCTTAATCATGAGCTGCAGTATAGATTAAAATGATCCAAAATCAACTGTTAATCGCTGACTGTTAACTTAAAATAAAATTCACGATATGTAATTCAGGGCCCGGATTTTATGCATTTGCATTTTTTTGCATAAATGAGTAAATCACCTTTTTGATGCGAAAATGCATAAAACTAAATTTAGGCGCATATTTCTGTATATTTATACTCTTTTATACTCGTACGAAATACGTTATTAACTACGAATCCGATTAGAAATCAAATATAGAAATAGCCTACATGTAGACTCAACTTTAGGACCGTACGTCTATTTGAACAAACTTACATGTAAGCTTAAATTGCGTTTTACTGCCAATAAGAAGGAATTGTCCCTTTTAATAAACATATTCAACTTATATGCAGCCGATATTTGTTTGAAGTATATCTAAAGATGATGTATTATGCCAACAAACTTTAATTCTTGCCTATGAATAATATCCTACACTATCCGTTATATATGTATTTTCCGTAACGTTACGGAAAATACAAACATGGTCAAATATGGCTGCATGTAAAGTTGCAGTAGTTATGACAAAAGATAATGAATCATCTCTCGAAGTATTCCACAGACGCAAATAGTACGCAAAATTTCATTAACCTTTTTTGATGTACGAAAATTCTAACATGCGTTACGGATAATACATTTTAAAATTAACAAATACGAAACCCTTAAATAGATAGGCATATAGTTGGTTAACCATATTATCATCATCTAAAACAAACATGAACAAACGTATTGTGCATGTCGCCTTCTTTATAAACTTTCATATCATAACATTTTGGTATATCTGTCTTTCTGTACTCATATTTATGAATATCGTTACGGAAAATACATGACTATATAAAATGCGGCGACATATCATTAATGCCGTTATTATCATTGTACACAAATCGAATAGGTAAATATTATTTAATATCCAATACGATGCATCAATTACTCAGTCAAAAAGGTAAAAGTGTTCAGATTGATTAGAAAATGTGTTCCCTACAGACTGCTAAACGTAACTACATTAGTTGGCGACATGCTTATTTAACAAGAAAAGAGTGAACTCACTTTCTGCTGTCGATTGCTTTGTCCAGAATGTTTCGCTACAGCAGTTGACTTGTATTATACGCCAAAACCATGACCTTGTCATCACGTGAGTCACATCAAACGTCAACTTGGTGGGAATCGATACATAGAAAACCGACAGCGACAAAAATATTTTAAAAGTGCACCGCTTAGCGGAGAATCAACCTGATGATATACCTAATTAGCCATCACAGGGGCCGAATAGTAGTATAAGCTTTTTAACAAAGCTTGAATATGAAACTGGATAGCGTATGCCTCTAAATAGCTTATAGGGCCTGTATTTACTCGAACATGGAAAGGGTATCGGTTATATAGCCAAATATACCGTATCAATAAAGATATCAATTGCTTCATTGAATATTAAAGTGTATATAGGCTAGCTTAGGTTGTTATTGTTATTTGTTATTGCCTTTATTCAATAGTCTGTTGGTCCATGAATAATATGATCGGTGGGTAGCCCACGACTCATCATCTGTAGAAATTATAATTTAGATAGCCTCATTGCAGTGTAGGCTAGAAATGTACAATTGAACATTATACTTAAAAAAATTAAAAATATCTAATTTAGGACAAGTTTTGTAATTCTATGCAGCATACTTAATAAGTTAAGGCCTAACTTACATTATATTAATTTCGTATTTTTCATTATGGCGTAAAGTTGCACTAAATAATTCATCAATGATTCATGTATATTATTATATTCAATTTATGTATAACACATTACCACTATTCCTCTGATGATGGTTAGGCTGATGAAACTGAACTCGGAGTGTCACACAGTATGTTGCAGGGTGCTATTCATAATAAAAATTTGACTGCGAGCACCGAGCAGAAATCCCATCTACTTTGCTAGCTTTCGAATGCGCGTGCGGTTTAATGTCACAGACAATAGAAAAGGGAGGTCAAAAGGCGCTTTTATTGAGAGCGTCTCAGTCTTTTTTATTGTTTACATATAAGTCAGCATGATATCAGCATAAAGTGTTGACAGACGGAAAAAATAATAATGAAAATTCTTGAAATCCACAGGTCTATGACATTTGGGGAAATATTATTACACGATGCGGCTCTTGTGCAGTCCTCCCCCCCATTTTTTCTCTGGTCAAAAGATGCAGCACTATTGGATGTCCGTTTCAGCATCACTGGTTTGAGTGAAGCATTCCGTGCTGTTGTAAAAATCTACGTGGGTAATTGCGATGTCATGGTCGCAAACTTTGTCAGCAAGTCAACATTGTAATTTGCCTTCGGGTTTTTCGCATTGAAATATACCCTTTGAATTTTGAAGTCAAAGGAAATTCATTGTGAATGAGATACCTTTAAAATAATAGGGCGCTACTAGAAGTGGCTGGGTCGCTTATTGCTATAGCCATGTGAGGACTTGTAGTCAGGTCATTCGTGTGAGTGTGAAGAGTTATCCCTCCAATCAAAATTGATCAAATTGAATAATCGATTGTTTTGAAAAGTGTAGGTGGGGGGACTGCACAAGAGCCTACAATACAATCTAAGGAAATTGGCATTGTCACAGATGCCAGTAGCTTCTGCCAGTAGCCATACCGATAGATGATAGCCTACATAGTAACCGTATTAGATTTAAGACATTGCGCAAGAAATGTAGCTATATTATCTTTGCTGACTGAACTGGAAATGTGCACATAAATGACTGGCGACTTGTCTCTAGGAATCTACAATCATCTAGTTAGCATGCATATAACAAGTCTTCAAATTAATGGATTTTGGAGAATACGTTGTCAAACTTGTCAATATGGAAATTTGTCTTACGAAACATATGCAATAAAAAAATATTACACATGTGTGTAAATATATAATAAATATAATACAAAAGAAGGCGGCAACTGCAAAGAAAGATATCGTGGAGGACAGATCATTGGTATACTTAAAAGACATATCTTTAGATTTCAAATGATTTAATTTTTTTATGATGCCAATTAATAACTTTCAAAATTCTAGATTTATATCAAAGCTCAAACTATCGTAGCCGGAGCCTTTGTGATAAATCGGCTCCGGCTCCGACCAAAACCATCGGCTCCTTAAGGCTCCGGCTCCGGCTCGGCTCCGGCTCGGCTCCGGCTCCACAGCCCTGGTATAGACTACTAAAATCACGTGTCTTTTCATGCAGCTCATGCATGCATAAGTAAATAGTCACTTTAATGACACATACTTACATTTTTGAAATTTTTCTACTAATGACAACAGGACGTAGCAAAGCTGATTGGACAGGTGGCTAACAAGTTTATTTTTCCATCTTTTATGATTTAACAACTCTTTGGTACGTGTGAACCTCAAAAAGGTTGTAAGCACTGTCTTAGTAGATCCATGTGACAAACACTTCGATGACCTTGCTTCTTTCCAAAAACTGAATATGCTTTTCTCAGACATTTTGCAATGTATTTCAATCGTTTTTCTAAAGTAAAGAACTATCACGCTCATTGTAAATAGAATTCAAAGGCGGCTTGAAATTCTTAGAATTTTTGAATAACGTGGTATGGTGAAAAAGTCATAAATTTTGTGACTTTAGTATCAAATTATCGACTTAAATTAGAATTCACTATGTGACTGATGATTTGTTTGTCTTTCAGTGCTACAAGTTCATAATGATTGAATATCGATCAGACAATTGGTATCGGATCACACCAACTATGAACATTTTGTCAAAAACGGTGAGAATTTTTCATCCCTTCGAATTTCTTTACCTATCGTTTTGATGCTTCAATCATTGACATGAATTGTGAATTTAAAACAAAAGTAATCTTTCCAACTACAGTATTTCCAATTAACGAAATATACTGGGTGGCCCAAAAACCTGCTGCTCCCTAGATAACGATGTAAACAGTTACAATTGTATAAATGTAACGTCCGGCAGCTAGAATGAGGTTCTGCAGGGAACGAGGCCGAACATGAACCTTCCACAGAATGATTTTCATGACATCCTATGACTGCTACGAATCTGCACGTCTGCCGAGTTCTGCCGATCAAAGAATAACACACCAGTAGTTTCAGAAATACCCGAAAGTGTGGAGTGCGATCCCGAGCATTAATTTAGCCTAATCCACCCAGCAGCACTGAATCACACTTGAAGACCCTGATGTATTACAAAGGACACTCCATTAAGTCGACAAGGTACATAACTGCTCTTATGGGATGGTCCCCATCAAGCTCCTCAACCGCGGTTCGTTTGCACCTGTGTCATGCTGATTTCCAACGAAGGCAACCACGTCACAATCCTCCACATTATCCGGGACGTACTCACATAACGCTGACTCTGGTGTCTCTGGAACACATAGCCTGGCATGGATGTCTTCCTCAGTCATAAGCGCTAGCTGGTAGGGGCCAGGAACCCAGCAAGAATCAACTTCGAGTAACCAGAAGTAACCATCAAGTAACCAGACCAGATTATCGCTACCTTAGACACAACCATCAAATACGTACTGTCGGACCTACATGCTCCCAGAAGGTATTCCGTTGCGCGGTTTTTGCCAGCTGTCAATGGAACTATTCTGTACGGTCACCAGATCTATTCCCTGTAGTCACCAGAGCTTCCCCTAAAGCCAGAGTTACCTCAGATATGTCGATATAATGACATTTGTCAGTGTGTTCTCTGATTAAGTGAAAAATGCTAAAACTAGAGACATCGTTTTTGGCAAGAAGTGTCTTCAGGACATGAACTCAGTCGAGCGTGTATGTTAATTTACGCTTGTCTACGAATCTACACTTCGTAAGAAGATTGTGGTACGTTGAAACAAAATTATTGGACCTTTTGCAAATATCTGGATAAATACGCTGAGTACCTTCAATCTGCATCTCCTGTAATATTTAGATGAAAAATTAGACTCAGGTGTCAATGTTTAATAAACATATGCGCACTGCACTTAAAATGAGCTTTATTGTATTCAAAGCAAAAAATCAATCCTTGAACAAACATTATAAACTAACGCAAGTTATTGCAAGAGCATCTATGTTTCATTGCAAATAAGCTGTTATCAGACACGGTCGAAGACGAACCCTTTAGCCTTTAGTGCAATTACGGGTCTTGTATTTTTACAAAAACTTGGCAATGTAAGAAGCAATTCACAATGCTCGCAGTGGAGCATGCCGTATAAACAGTGACATCGATTTATAAAAAGCTTGTAGAGTTTATCAACAAGATGATGATATTTGATGGATATCTGCGCAGACCAAAATGGAAATTGCATATGTGCATTTGTGTTAGAATTGAAGGAGAGATTACCTTTACATCAACCCCATTTAAGTTGTATGCGCTGTGTTTAGTTGAACAGCAGCTAATGGTAAAAGTCTCTGACAATTGTTGTGAGCTGATTAGAAAAGACTTGTTGAGAGCTGATCGGTTTTCTTTAGCTTTCAAAATACAGCTTCAGCATTTTGCTTCTAGGGCAGATATCAGATGAATGTACAATCTTCTATAATCAATTTTCCAATCTCTGGATGTACCCCAAGATATTGTTTCAGCCCAAGATCGCCAAAAACCATCATCAGAATTAGACTTCTCCAGGCGAACAGACTCGAACCACATTCCTTCTGCACCTCCTCACTAAAGCGTAGTCACTTACTAACTGAGCTACATTGTATTGATGTTGTCCGGCCTCATTTCGAATTGTCAGTAAGGACCATCCGTCGTCCAATAGACCGAGAATTCAAACGCATTGCATGTACTAACATGATACACTGTTTTCTAATAATTACTATGTTGCTGTTTTCTACTGAAAAAAACATGATGTTTCAGTGAAATTGCAGCTTAAGGAAGAGCATAATTGACGTATGTCGAATATTGCTTGCTGATTATAGCATGAGCAACAATACCGCACTGCAATCGTGCACTATCGCCCATGCTATCGCCCTAGCGAGCTGCAGGCGGTCTCCACTAGACGGGATGTTGCTTGACTCAGTCTCTTCTACGTAGTCTCCTCTGTAGGGACAGCTTTGTAGTGAATGAGGGTGTACCCAAGTCCCAAGCCAAAGATCTTGTCCAGCAGCACACGCAGAGCTAATGCACTCGCATGCTATAATGTCAGCTGAGATCGCAGACGCATGGTGAGTCTCTCGAAAAGTTATTTCACTCACACGGCGTAGCTTTTGACTCAGTTTCACCAGACCACTTTTCCTGACCAAACCAACTTCATACTTTCAAGAGGCGTGCGAATATTTTTCTGATGGGGACAATCTGTTTCTTTGGTTTTGCTTATTTAAATAATGCTATACCCATTACCTTCTTTTCATTGGTTACCCCTAGCTACATTCATGGCTTTAGCTGCAATTGAGGTGACAACAATTCTGTAAAAAATCTTGTATCTTCTATTTTCAACTTACAGATTTATACCATAGAAATCACTGACATATCAGGAGTGACAACGCAACCGATTCGATTCACAGTTCGCAGCATCGGAAACAAAATCGTTAACAGGAGAGCCAAGTAAGTCAAATACATGAATATTAGTGAAATAGCATGTTTGTCTTTCTAAATTCAATGAAAATAGCAGTTGTATGTTTACGAAACATGTTATATGATAAATAACATGTTACTGATGTAACTAAATAGTAGAATGGAATAAAGTTGAAATGACAAATAGAGGCAGTAATGGAGCGTGATTTACTGAAAATGAAACTTAACTCCTGTCAAAGTCTACCCAATGCTCAAATTTACCAAGAATGATTTCAATAGATGCATTGGCTTCATGCATCACCAGAGATAGCACTCGATTGTGAATATTAATTCTATTTCGTGCGAAAGGTTAATTGAGCTAATTTTATAATACCCCATTAAACGCAAATGATGACTTCCTTGAAAGTCTTATGTTAAGCGAAATCTACGCATTTCGAGGTAAAGAACTGATACATTCCTTACGTAATGGTTTTAAGAAGTTAACCATCCATTTTTTCTTTTACAAATTGTCATCTTAAACTTCAAATTGAAAAGAAAACGATGATGCCTTCAACGCTGATCTTTTGCATCCTAAAATGTACTAATGAATTTTTCATATGCAAAATGGACTATTGTCCATGAATTCTAATTACAAAAAAACATGGCTTAGTGTAAGTGTGTTTGTGAATAGAATAGAAAGATGTCCTCAAACTTGAACAATTTAGATACTGAATTCCATCACACTAGGACTTATTTTTACCTTTCGGAATGACAAAGCCAATTCTAAGCCATCTAGTGTGGTTGAACCGTGGTTTGAACAAACTGAAGGACTGACAGGCTCCTCTACTACGTCTATTTATCCTGCTGGCTTTGCCGTGCGACTGATATTCATCGAAGATTTCACAATGGCAGTAATCCTTGGCATAGATTATTTGTTAAATGCTTCCCGGCAGTAATGGCGCAAACAAGGCACGGTAAAGAAACGTGATTTTTGCACCAGCAAAGTATTATGTTAATATATTTGGTGTTGGGACTGTTGGCCTATTTCTTGAGTCCTAAAAATGTCCTGAAAACGTCTCATTCGTCACTATTTCTCTGCTGCAGGTGCGCATATTGGGCTGGCAACATTTGGAGCTCCGATTATTGCAAAGAACTCAATCGGAAGACTTTGGATTTAGGACTGGATGATTATGTCGAATGTGAATGCACGCACCTGTCTAGTTATGCGATCCGCGTCGATCTTCAAGATACCAATATTGTCGGCTACAATTTGTGGTTTTATATTGCTGTCGGAATTTGCATCGTAAGTGGTCTACATTTTCCTATCATTTAATATTAACACTTCGCCTTGGAGATTCATTTCAAAAGATGTTTAGTTCGTTATTTCGACAATTTATTCTCCCAATTAAAATATGGAATCGCAGAAGGATAAAGGAAGGGATGCGCCGTGGATAGAGACCATGAAGCACAAGACCTTCAACAGAGACTGTGTAACTTTCTTCTTTTCATGAATTTTTGCTTCAGCATGTTCTACTGTCAATTTTGTGAGTAACTTCTGATTCATGTCAGAGTTTAAGGTTGGTGGTCACATTGATAGGTCACTTTGACGCATGTGAAAATTCATCATTTAATGTTGCTTGCATCCATGTCCTATTCTTTGGTCACTCTCTTTGCTGGAGTTCCTGAGGATAGCTCGAATTTTATTTTACTTTTTTAATTTGGATGATATGCTGTCGAAATAACGAACTGAATACATTTTCTTACTATTTTCTTACATGAGTGGGTCGGCAATTACAGCAAACTCAATGCGGTAATAGATCATAAGTTATTCATGTGACCTCAGACTTATACAATGCTCTATTTATAGATACTGTCCGAAGTTTTTGGCTTTCCATTTCAATGTTTGCGCCATCTTTGCTCACTAACGCTGATTACAAGCAGTCACCATTACTAATGCAGATATCGTGATCTGGCTAAATGTATCAGGCTCAGGTAGAGTGAGCGGTATCGATTTCTGGATTTATGGTAGAAGATAAGAAGTTGTTTGCGACAAAATACAGCTATCAAAATCAATCAAATATCCACATGCACAATGAAATTTCTTGCCAAATTCCGAAAAAAACGAAAAAGGTCTTTTGTTATGAAAAAGATCCACCAAATAGGAAATATGCTTTGAAAAGACGCTTGACTAGCTTTCCTCAGTGCCTTAAGAAAGCAATACATCTGACACGAAGACTTGGTCTGCAGCTAATAGCGGACCTAAAAGCGTCCTTACACCTATAAATTGTCGTAAAATTCACCGGGAAATCGCGCGATTATGAGGCGATTTTGACTTAATAGTTTTGACCGAATAACGATCTCGAACATAGCGTCAATCTGAGAACATTTCTGAGTGCAGTATGTTGCGGTGATTAAAGCACATTCCGAATTGTTTAATTTCGTTCAGTAGAAAAGATTCTATCACAAATAATGCATTTGAAGTTCGAAAGTGCTGAGGTTATTGACCTTTGCACCCGTCAAACAATAATGCCTTCTATGCGCGTGCAATGACGATAACTGAAGTTAGTCCATGTCATTAATTTACATTCTGACTTCGTTCTCAGTCGTCAGTGCTCGGAGTTTGATGATTCACACTTCAAAATGATCCCCACTATATGAAATTGATGACGCATGGCTTCCACCATGGAGAGAAGTAATTTCATATCATGCAAGACTCCCAGAGGGCCTTGCCCATGCATTATGCTTTATTGATTGACTAGACAGGAACACTTGCAAAAGCAGCAGATATTGACAATAGATGCAGTTGATTATAAAAAGTGCTACTTTTCTTATTGATATGATGAACCATGAAAGTGATCGCTTCGTGAAAATTTGCTGACATGCGCTGTGAATAGATGACGCAATCAACCATTTTTATCGATGAACTGATTGAAAAGGTTGCTGAGGTTTCGATGTCTATCAAATGAGTCTACATGTCTATTATGCAGAGCAGACGGCGAGACAAAATTGCTGAAATGGGAATATTTTATGCTGATTTTGAATATTATTGCTAACTATGCAATCAATTTTAGATATTCTGATAGCAAATTTCCTACTGATTTCGATGAGAACAAGAACAAACACAACGGAAGCTTGCCTTCAGAGTTCATGCCCTAGTCCGGCAGCCAGAACGAGTTTCTGCAGGGAACGAGGCCGAAAGTGAGACTTTCACAGAATGATGTACACCTTATGCCTACTACGAATCGGCACGTCTGCCGAGCTCTAGTGAGTTCCTCTTATTGTCAGACAAGATCAAAGAAAAACACATGTAAATCCAATGGGACGCAGATTGCAGTTTTTGGCTGAAATGAAATTTTGTATGTTTTCTCTGATTAAGCGAAAAGTACTAAGCCCAGAGTCATAATTTTTGGCGTGGAATGTCTTCAGGTCTTTTCCTTTCATTTTCATGCACCCCTGTTTATATAGCTAAACACATTTAGATTTGGCGAGTCTGTTAATGTCGGCAGACACAAACATTTTGAGCAACTTTATCCACATTCAACCACATTCTCACATCATTGCCGATTAGATGCATGATAAAAGGACATGCACATAATAGGAAATGACCTGAAGACATTCCATATTCCATGCCAAAAATTATGACTTTGGGCTTAGTACTTTTCGTTTAATCAGAGAAAACATACAAAATTTCATTTTAGCCAAAAATTGCAGTCTTCGTTTCGTCCCATTGGATTTGCATGTGTTTTTCTTTGATCTTGTCTGACAATAAAAGGAACTCACTAGAACTCGGCAGACGTGCCGATTCATAGTAGGCATAGGATGTAAATCATTCTGTGAAAGTCTCACTTTCGGCCTCGTTCCCTGCAGAAACTCGTTCTGGCTGCCGGACTACCCCTCTCCAATAGGCTAAGACACATCCACTTTCTATGTCTCATGAAATTGAGAGATCGAAGTGGTTTGTCCGATGATTGACAGTCGCAGAAATCGAAGTCCAATGTGAAAGGCCAATTCCAAATTCTAGCGACAATCGCGCTGCAAAAAGTCGCATGTGTGGAGCAGCCCTGAGCTACCTATGATGATTCACTAGCAGACTACAACAGCACAATTAATTTATTTTCAATCTCTTACGACATGTCTAACACGTACAGATGATAGCATTATTTCTGAAACAGACCTATACTTTAGGTATTCCAATTTTATGGAACAAGGATGCACTTTCAGATATCTATGGTTTAGTGGACCGCTTACTTTACCAACAGCGTAAAGTGATCTAGTTGACCGATTTCATGGCGTGCACTGGATCGAGACGATGGCACACGCTCAATTGGACGCGTGTGTCCGTGTGTGCAGCAGTGTGTGTCTAGTGTCCGTCCACTTAGTGAACCCGTGTATATGCGCCTTAAAAACGAATTAAGTAAAACGATGAAACAGATTTTCCTGGTTGAATCACTACACTTAACAAATATGAGTTATAAGAAAGTTAATTTCAAATTGTTCTGTTACAGGTCTGATGAGGAGATTTCGCAAACTCCTTTTTTGCAGCGATTTCGAATAATTGAACTAGCTGAGCATGAATGTTTTCGCAACTCATTATACAAGAAAATGGTAAATTGTTGCATTTAAAGGCTATTGAAGGTAATAAACAAAACAAATGCGAATAAAAGAGAACACGTCTACTCTTCTTTTTAGCGAAGAAGCATTTTCACGTCAGTGAAATTTCGTCCCATTATCATTTACCGATGATAAGGGAGTTGTATTTCCTTCTAAACAAGAATAATTTCCCTCCGAAAAATGGCTGGGATATTTCACCCAGCACAAATAGCCTGCTAACAGCTTGTCCGGGATTTCATTTTCCCTGCGAATTTCTCAGTGAAACCGCAGTAGAAATTTCTGTTAGTCTTGTTGCTTTGTTTGATTGAATATTAGCACATTATCATCATTTTCTCGCTAAGGGGTTTTAATCACATGTTATAATATGAACATATAGAAGCATGATATTGTGTGGGTAGATATCACATTCAAGTCGCTCTGGCGAATGATCAGATGCTGGTCTTTGTTATGTTGATTTGAACATGATATACACATTAGCGAGGATTCTTAGTTTATGTCAATCATTCGGCGAGTTTGAATGGAAATGTCTTATCAAACCTGAATTCATGAACGTGAGAAGACAGATATCTGACGCCTTATCAATTACTGCTCAATTGTATTTGAAAAGTCTGTTAATATGATTTAAAAGTATTTGAAGATCTCATGAATTCCATTTGAAGCCTTCATACTGGTTACGAGATGCTTTTCTATGTTTTGAATTACTAATTCATTCACGGCATCTGACATGTATGCCTTTTATATGACAATATAGACTTGGATCGAGGTTTATACACTGACACTGAGACAATTTCCATTTCCTGTCACTTTGGTTGTCTATTTCTACAGGAAATAACAAGGCGCTTGCATCAAAATATTCGCACGGAAAATCAAGGAAATTTGCCCGCTTTAAATCATTTTTTCATTTGTTGGACATGTATTTTTGTTTGGTTTTTTTGGATTTGTTCAAATAGTGATTTGTTGTGGAGGATTCATTTATGCAAACAAAATTTCAGAAATCAATGCAACATTCTCCCTTGATCAATAATATCACAAAAAGTAAGGAATCTTCTTTTTCCACGAATAAGCGTAACAAAAACTCCCCAAAGTTTACGGTCGTCGATGTGATAAAGTTAAATTGGCAAACGACAAATCTTTGGAGTCCAGCGCTTTCGGTGATCGATCTTACAATAAAAAGCGTTCTTTATCTTACGCAAAAATTGTCAGACACACAGAATTAGATATTTTGTTTGTCTGATTCGGTTTGCTAGAAGTGTGATGTATTCGAAATCGCGAACATCGAGGAACTTAGTAAGTGGGCTAAAATGAATTCCTAATACCTTGCAGAGATAAGAAAAAAAGTTGTGCGTCGCTTGCGGATTAATGTGAATCCCGGCAAAGTGCTTCGATTGCCACGATTCCTTCAGATTCGAAGAATTCAGATCATTCCGCACAAGTTTTCTTCATAATGTTGGCCCTTCCGATCATTATTAAAAAAGATAGCTGGCGTGCGAAAATTAGTTCACTTGATGATTTCACCATCTTCTTCTCAGTATTTCTCACTGCATAGTGCATACACTGAATCGAATGTTAGCCAGACACCGATGTGTGTTTTGCAAGTCCTTGGTGTTTTGGTGTGTGCGAAGTGATATAACAGCACGCACGCCTCTCTCACTGGCTCTGGTGTCCTTTGCTGACAGCTTATTGTTTTCCATTTCCAATAGCAAGCGATACACGAATTATCCATTCGAGAAGGAGCAAGTTCTCTAATTCTGTGATGTGCCATTTCAATATTAAGGTTAGATTTATATATATTTTTTATTTTTTATATTTTATTATTTTTTTTATTAGGTTACAATCCTTCAATTCTAGAACGCGGTCAGACACCTTCAAGGGACAACCGATCAAAAGAAATCGCTTATCAAAACCATCTCCACCATCACTTTCCAACAAATCAACTAAAAAAATCAAGCTTTTGAAAAATGTGGAATGACTTTTTATAGTGGTGTCATGATCGAGTTGGTAAAATTTGATAGTACAGCAAAAGATTCTACCATATGAAGCAGGTGCGCCAATTATGTTGTGCATGCATTAATTTTGGGAATAATTTGTAATTACAAAACATCAAAATTAGAGAAGGCTTCAAGAGGCCTCACCCCGGTCTCTTTGAGTTCAAGATAGCTCTGGCGAAATAGGTACGGCTGTGCGCTAGTCGCACTTGTTCGCATCGGTGCAACGGGCATGAAAACCGGCCGCTGAAAATGAACATGAAAATTATTAAAACACAGCTTAAAGTGTAGCTGAAAATGTAGTTTCCTTTGCGTTGTAGATTGTCCTGTGATAGTTAATTAGGACTTCAAAATGTTGAAAGGTTTCTTTTTTACAATAATCTTTTACAATAAATCTTCATTTTTTCTAGAATTCAAAATATCGGAAAATACATTTCAAAATCATGAAAAATGCAACCTCTGAAGATGTCAAAACAATTACATAAGTCTCTCATACAAGAACAAAACAGTCTGTTTGTGATCTTGCAGTGTTGCAAAAAAACTCTGTCGGACGGATCTTCCCCCTGCGATGTATCTCAGACAGACTGTCAACGGCAGGACACGCTGTTTCAGTATGAGGTTCCGAAATTTTGAAGTCGTAGGAATTGAGATTTTGTGGCCTAAAATGATCGTAATGAACCTGGATAATTTCAATTTGGCTGTTTTTGTCATATTTTTGTCAACATCATGACTAGCATCGATTGTCTATGACATAACCGTGATTTTCAATTGAAACAACCACTCGTATAATTGACACTAAACCGTAGAACATCAATTTAATCGAAATTCGCGCATTCTGGTGCACCTAACATAGACCTGATAACATGTGCGTTAGAAAGGATTTTATATAGTAGCAAAGGTCATGAATTTTCTGTAATGCCTCGAAGTCTCTTCAGCATTTTCAATTCAAGCGGTATGTTTGTTGTATAATGCAAGCAGTTACATAAATCGCATCAGTTGTTCGAAATTTCCGGCCGTTTTGCCTGCGAATTCACTCGGTGGGATACTGGTGCAGGATATTAAGTCAGAATAAGGTTTCCTTCTCATGATTATTAAGTACCATCTATTTTTAGATGTAGCGGACCCCGCCATTCATTGGAATAATCTCTGAGAAAGAAGATATATTTTTAGCTGTATTAAGAAGCTGCATAATCATCTCAAAGCCTTCCGACATTGTTATGTGATTTAATTGTCTTCTCGAATATTAGCGTCAGTTATATCACAGTTAACGTTGTTTGCCATGGCAAATCACTTCCTTTTTATCTATGATTTATGTTAACAATGTCCTTTGCTTCCAGAAGATGCTAGGTCAGGCAATGATGCTTCTACCTGTAATTGAATTTCGAGAGAGAAAGTTTGACTTTTTGATTGTGAAATAGAAAGATGAGTGATGACTTAAGGTTTTTATCATGATTTTGAATGTTGTTAAATGACAAACAGCAGCGGTCAGACCGACCAAAATTGATTGCGGTAATATTACTGTTTCTATCTCCAGTTCCATTACAACCGCGCGTCGAATTGCTGTAGACGATATTCTAATCTTGAGTTAATAAAATTGCTAAGCATGTAAAGACACGATATCTTTTTTTAACTCATCCATCTATGTTAAATTGCAGCAGGCCCATACAAATATCGTTCAGAGTGTCAATTCATCTGAACGCAGAATAGAAAGTGGTCCTCAGACTTGAACAATCATAACACACAATATCCTGACAGACGTAGCCTTTCGCCTTGCAAGGGCTCGTCAGCACGGCTGGGAATTGCCCAAGCTAGCCTATTACATCTGGGGTGACTGAACAAACTGAAGGACTACACAACAGGCTGCTTTGCGTCTGTTTATCCTGGCTTTGCCGTACAGCTAATAATCATAAAGATTGCAGGGTCCCAGTTCGCTTGTGCATAGAATAGAAAGATATCTTCAGACTTGCAAAATTGCTAATAAGAGGAATAAGAAAAAAATACATATTTTCTTCTCAAATGAAAATCTAGATTCACAATCAATGAACAAGACATCAGGATAATAAAGGTGTAAGTCATAAATCAATACTTCGCGCTATTCTGTCTGTAATTTTTGTTGCAATTCACGGCAGATAGCACAAAAGTAGTAGCGACTTCTTTTTGTGAGTGAAGAAGGTACACATAAACGCCGTCCATTTTTGTAGTGAGGAACGACATGAAAAAAGAGAAAAGAGAGTATAGTGGATCTTGGGCTCTCTTCAACAAATTTAGTTTTGCTTTATTAATGCGACAACTCTCAAGGGATGTATCCAAAGATCAAGCACATTTACATGATTTTGAACATGTTATTTTCTTTGCCCGCTTTGAATCCTGTTTACAATATCAAGACTTTTTCGTGAAAGAACGTCAAATGAAAGAGCGCAATAAAGAAAGAAACTCTTGATTAATTCTTCATAAATACTCCTAAGGTCTCATCTTTCAATGCAGTCGTCATAGCCCCTAGATGTAGTCTTGAGATGCAAATGCATAGTCTCTAAGAACACCGAGCGTTGAGAAGTTGGAAGTGTGAAGCCGACGAAAGATCTTTTGACTAAATGATGCCCAGAAGATGGACATCGGAGAAGCAAGCTCAATATTTAGCATTATGTTATGATATTTAGTTAAATCAATAATAGTGTATTAATGAATGCTATTTATCTTTAACAACTGCAATTTACTTTTCTTTAACCGAAGTAACATTTGATTAGGGCACAACACATGGCAAGTGATCAACTATCTACACATATTGCTTAATATTAGGTCAATGCACGCATCAGAGAAAAGAGAAGAAGGTTGAGACGATGCAAAATAGAAACCATTACAATGTGTCACTCATTTGTTACACATGAAGCATTGAGGCATTCATGTGAACATACATCGAATAAGCGGTAATGAAAATTTCTTTGTATGCTACATATCTTTTGATGCCAAAATAGTGGATGTAGAAAGCGGCGGTTTGTTTTTGGAATCAAATGTCAAGGTGGCGGTCTATCAGAGATTTTACGGCAAATTCTTATTTTTGGACGGAAAATTTGGTTGTGGGAAATGATAGCTTCTTCTTCTGATATTAAAATTAGAAGCATTTTAACGTTGTGTCCTATTCTTAGTAAATTTCATGTTTTTGACATGGAATATTTTGTATATATTTATCCTCGTAGTAAAATTCATATATTGAAAATAGAATTATCATGTGTAGAAAATGTGCAAAGGCAGCAACATCGTGCTGAATTTTACATTATACTTTTTTTAAATCACTACAACTTGACTTTTTTTGAACATGTGTGAGATCATTAGGAATGAAACGTTAGATTTGGGTCAAAGAAATTGCGGCAGATATTTAAAAACTGAAAGGCATTGTCGTCGATTCTCGCTCTAATTAATTTCTAGTTGATGACAAAATTTCATTTATTCCACGATATGAGAGTTGAGTGAATATGTTTTTCTATCCATTCGCATCTTAAGTTCGTGAATGCTCAAAATGAAAATTATGGCCATTTGTATGTGGCTCTGTCTATTGTCGCTGAATTTGTAAATGGACATTCAATTTTAATTTTTTTTGATGTTATTGCAAGAATTAATTAAGCCTTGGCTACTTCAAATTTTTTGGAGTTGAACTTCGGAGGTCATTTTCAATGACTCAAACTTTGAAAACAGCAATAACCATACTTAACCGAAGATTGTTGCTTTGATGACTTCATATTACATGATTTATCCCTGCTACTCGTATATGGCACTTTTCGAAAAATTATTCTTCTGATGATTGCTACTTACCCACTCTAAGTAAAGCAGCGACTCAAGTAGTAAGCAAAACTCCACTTCTGGACCGCGCAAGATGGCGGCCATCGCTGCGTCCCCCCCCCCCTCTGGCACGGGAGAGTGTCGTGGTCGGCCGCCGTGGTGCTTCGTGTCTGAGTCCCCCCCCCCTCTGGAACGACAGAGGTTGTGGTCTGTCGTGGTGTGCCGGCCGGGTGGGTCCACGTTCACAACATGTTCGCTGACGTCCCCCCCCCCTCTGGAACGACAGAGTGTGAGACTCGGGTGCGTTGGTCCGACCGCCTGGTTGACGTGGGCGACCGTCTAGGTTGACGTGGGCGACCGCCAGGATTAGTCTTGAGGCTATAGTGTGTGATGTTTTTGGTGTGTAGCGCCCAAACGAAGCATCGGATGAGAAAACGGAGGCCAGATTCGGAATCTACGTGAAATTTTGGGTTAGGAAGGATGTTTCCAGCGAAATCGGAGAGAAAAAATTTTCGGCTGACGTCCCCCCCCCCTGGACAGCTTGCTTCCAGTGGACGGATTTTGTCGTGCGATAGCTCGTTTGAAAGCTAAGAGTGAGACAAATTCAGTGAAAGAATCGGCTTGTTCCTATCTGTCTTCGTTCAAAAGTTAGAGCGGTTACAAGATTTTAGGTCGGAGCTCGCTCACCTGAAAAAATCCTAAGTGTCAGAGTGACTTTGTATGGGTAAAATTTTGAAAATTTTCCAAAGTGTGGAATTTCGACCTGGGACCGTCACCAAAACATTTTTCATCAAATTTCACTGACCCCCCCCCGACAACAATCTTCTAACTTTGGTTCTAGTGCACGGATTTTGTCTTACAGCTACTCGTTTGAAAGAGGAGAAAAAACTGCTCGACAACATTTTTTGTTGCGAGTCAATCGGATCAGCCGTTCACAAGTTAGAGCGGTTACAAGATTTTAGGTCGGAGCTCGCTCACCTGAAAAAATCCTAAGTGTCAGAGTGACTTTGTATGGGTAAAAATTTGAAAATTTTCCAAAGTGTGGAATTTCGACCTGGGACCGTCACCAAAACATTTTTCATCAAATTTCACTGACCTCCCCCCCCCCCTGGACAGCTAGCTTCTATCTTGGCTTCTAGTGGACGGATTTTCTCGTGCAATAGCTCGTTTGAAAGCTAAGAGTGAGACAAATTCAGTGAAAGAATCGGCTTGTTCCTATCTGTCTTCGTTCAAAAGTTAGAGCGGTTACAAGATTTTAGGTCGGAGCTCGCTCACCTGAAAAAATCCTAAGTGTCAGAGTGACTTTGTATGGGTAAAAATTTGAAAATTTTCCAAAGTGTGGAATTTCGACCTGGGACCGTCACCAAAACATTTTTCATCAAATTTCACTGACCTCCCCCCCCCCTGGACAGCTAGCTTCTATCTTGGCTTCTAGTGGACGGATTTTCTCGTGCGATAGCTCGTTTGAAAGCTAAGAGTGAGACAAATTCAGTGAAAGAATCGGCTTGTTCCTATCTGTCTTCGTTCAAAAGTTAGAGCGGTTACAAGATTTTAGGTCGGAGCTCGCTCACCTGAAAAAATCCTAAGTGTCAGAGTGAATTTGTATGGGTAAAATTTTGAAAATTTTCCAAAGTGTGGAATTTCGACCTGGGACCGTCACCAAAACATTTTTCATCAAATTTCACTGACCTCCCCCCCCCCTGGACAGCTAGCTTCTATCTTGGCTTCTAGTGGACGGATTTTCTCGTGCAATAGCTCGTTTGAAAGCTAAGAGTGAGACAAATTCAGTGAAAGAATCGGCTTGTTCCTATCTGTCTTCGTTCAAAAGTTAGAGCGGTTACAAGATTTTAGGTCGGAGCTCGCTCACCTGAAAAAATCCTAAGTGTCAGAGTGACTTTGTATGGGTAAAAATTTGAAAATTTTCCAAAGTGTGGAATTTCGACCTGGGACCGTCACCAAAACATTTTCATCAAATTTCTCAGAACGAGGGGGGGGAGGTCAGTGAAATTTGATGAAAAATGTTTTGGTTAAGGTCCCAGGTTGAAATTCGGAAGTTTTAAATTTTTCAAAATTTTCACCACACTGGAGCTCTCACACTTAGGAATTTTTTCACTTGTGGCATGTTACATGGACATGTGCTGGCGGACCAACTTCCCGTGGTCATATGAGAATGGTTCAGGTGTCATATTGTAAAGAATGATGAGACAAATCGTTTGCAACAAACCGCATGTCGCTACGATGAATACTTTCGGAGATAGAGCCATTTTAAGTTTTCTTCCGAGCATATATAAACCCCCGACAACGTAAGTCTGATCACTTCATCGAAAGACGAGGTAAGCGACGGTCGTCGCTCTGAGCTCCCGATATCGGGTGCAAAGGACTCTATCTTTTGAAGTAGGCAAGCTATCTTGCTACTTCAAAGTTTGTATGATAGAGTTTGATAGTGTCTTTACTACTGATAAAATTTTTTAAAAGTAGTATGAGTAGTAAAATGCGGAATTTTTTAAAAATTCTTAATTTTCACTTTTTTTAAAGTTTTAACATATAGACTAAGGTTTTCAAGTATCCTGAGTTCAAATATGCTATCAGATTTGAAATTTAACTAAGTCTAAGGCAGCTTTGAGGGGTTAGATCCCAGCTACTGATCACTACCTTTGACTCGGCGTTCCTGTTACCACTTCGGGGCAGTGACAATGATGTCTTCAGCTGTAAAGAGCGGGTATCGGGGAAGATCTCTCACTTCCCTAGTGATCAGTACAAGGCCTTCGGGCTGTCGACGGGATCGAGTGCCACTCACTACACTCTTTAGGAATATGACTGTACTACATGATTCCAAACTTATACAAATTTCATTATCTTACAGCTAACGATAAATCTAACATGGCTAACGACAAAAATCGTAAATACCATATCAAAATGTGTGTGTGCGGTCGTATAAATCGCAGTGCGGACGCCAAGGCTCACGTCAAGAAGGCGGGCACCGGCCACATGATTATCTTGAATAGGGTTGCGTGCGTGAAGTGTAGAGTGCTGAAGGGTGATGAGGATGAGGCGCGTTTTTACAGAGTGCATGCTGACTGTAGTGGTGGTTTAGTGACTGATTTGAGATTTACGCAGTTGATTGTGGAAGAGAGGGAGCGAATGTTGGCGATCGAGCGAGAGGGTAAGGCTGAGAATGTTGTTGAGAATGTTGTTGAGAATGATGAGTTGGCGAGAGCGGTTGCGTCGTTGGAGGGTGAGATTGGGCGAAAGAGAGTGCTTGAGAGTGATGATGAGGATGATGTGGATTTGGATAGGGAGCGAGTGAGGAAGCGTGTGAGGAAGTTGAGCTCTTCGTCATCGGAGGTGTCAGACATCGTCATCACCGACCCCCCGAAGAGCTCATCTTCCCCAATAGTGAAGGGTGGTGGGGTACGGAAGCAGTCGGCGCGGTGGGATGAGGACATGGAAAAGAAGCATGTGTCGCAGCAAGCGGCACATGCTTTGTTGGTAGATCGCTACGAAAGTTTGAAGAAGGTGAATGAGAGAACGTTGAGTGAGTTGAGTGAGCTGAAAATGAAGGAGGTGAAGTGTAAGGAGGTGGCAGATGAGAATATCCGTATGAGGCGTGTTGTGAAAGAGTTGAAGGAGAATGTGCGAGTGTTGGAAGACAAGAATGATGAGTGTGAGAAGAGGGCGAGTGCTGCGGAGAGGAGAATGGGAGAGGCAGAAGCGAAGTTTGAGGAGATGATGAAGGAGATGAGTGTGTTGAGAGCGAGGAATGTTGAGTTGGAGAGGACTGTGGCTCGGCGGGGTGATGAGAGGCAGGCGTGTGAGAAGTTGGAGCGCATGAGGGATGAGTGGGAACGTGTGAATGAGGATCGTTTGTTTGAATTTCACATCCCTATTCGGGATAATCATTTGGCCGGCGAAGTACTCGTAAACCAAAGTCTCGATGAAAGTATACTATGCTACAATGGTCATCCGAGTAAGAAATGCCTCCACGCCACACTAAGAATGCGCGGGCATCTGCACAAATTTTCAATCAGGAAGCCCGCGAGACTGCCTAAGGATGACTAACTTGGTAAGTGAAAAGCAAATAAGATAGTATATCCTATTCTAATACATATCATTTTCATTGCAGATCTTTGCCCGCCTTCACCACCCCATCAATTTACTCCCGAGAACGAACCATCGGCTCTCTTAAGGGCCACCTAGGGGCAAGACATGATAGAACCTCCACGCGGTTTGCCCTGGGCAGTCTTCGGACTGGCGAATACTATCATTAAGTTGAATCTGCTATCAGTCAACTTGAACGTTGCGTCGCGTTAGAGGGGTATATAAACCACTGCCTCTCATTTCATTTCATTTCAATCATGCAGACGCCGAACAGTCAAGTCAGCTCTCCTCGCGGACCGCAGTTAAGGCCGCGAAATTTATTTGAGGAGTTTGTCAGGCTAGAGGAGCAAGACAGAGTTTTTAATAATCTTGCTCGGATTGGCAATCCGATGACAGCAACTGCTGTCAATCCAACGGAATGGCGCTACATTCCACTTTTTAGCCATGTGCCAGTCAGTGTGGAAGTCGACAGTGCTACCAAAGAGAGAGTCAAAGACTCTCTCAGCAGAATTGGTAGGGTGTAAGATGACGTTACTCCCGAGAATGAACCATCGGCTCTCTTAAGGGCCACCATGGGGCAAGAGATGATAGAACCTCCTCGCGGTTTGCCCTGGGCAGTCTTCGGACTGGCGAATACTATCATTAAGTTGAATCTGCTATCAGTCAACTTGAACATTATGCAGTCGATTGCTATCCCTGAAGCATTCTGATTCGCTGTTGAGCAATTCATTGTTGAAAACCCTATATAAGCCAGAAGATTGTAGCGCTTCTCATTCAATTTGAAGTCACGATGGAAGCGACATCTGCCGACAACATTCCCGTCTTCACTGATGAAGACAACGGCATTCCCGAGTTCGTCATCCTCGACGAGTGGGATGAGGAGGATGAGAAGAAGGGGAAGATCAAGAGGATCGTTTGGACGGATGAGGTATGGACTCCAAATACCACTCGCATCCGAAAGGTGCCAGATGCACCAGTACGACCTCGGCGGTATAGGGTCTATGACAACCTAACCGTCATACCCATTGACTATTCCAGTCAATAGTCAAATTCACGTCCCCCGAGAACGAACCATCGGCTCTCTTAAGGGCCACCATGGGGCAAGACATGATAGAACCTCCTCGCGGTTTGCCCTGGGCAGTCTTCGGACTGGCGAATACTATCATTAAGTTGAATCTTCTATCAGTCAACTTGAACGTTGCAAATGAAGTTCGGTGTAATACTTCCTTTCGACGGGCGTTCCTGTAAAGGGCGGCGGTGAAACCCGTAGCTATGTATACCGCAAGGGACATTCGGCAATGGTCAATCTTGTTAAACCTCTCTGCGTCATGTTTGCAAGTGATTGCCTCTGTCTCAACGTAGTATGCATTCGCGCCAGGGCGACATTTAGCCAACTGTCGAAGGTTACCTAAAACTTTCCATTGCATACGTTATGAGAACCATGAGTTCTACCTGTCTCTATCAATGAGACGAATTGATGAATGGAATGAAATGGGAGGACACTCACGCGCCACACGCAACATAACACACTTCTCTCTTCCGTAGTCAAACAAGCTCTTTACACATGGATCGCAGTCGATTGCTATCCCTGTATCAGAAGTGTAAGCTATCTTAATTTTATTTAACACTATTTCATCTACCATCATCACCCATATGAAGTGTCATAAGATTTACAAGTTAGACTAAGCGTTCTACTATTTGTAAATGAAAGATATAGTTTCACCAGTTTACAAGTTAAAAATAAAGTTTCAATAGTGTGTACGTTAGAAATAAAGTTTTAGCTGTTTGTATATCAAAAACAAAGTTTCAAGAGTTTACAAGTTAGAAATAACGTTTCAATAGTGTATGCGTTAGAAATAAAGTTTTAGCTGTTTGTATATCAAAATAAAGTTTCAAGAGTTTACAAGTTAGAAATAAAGATTCAATAGTGTGTATGTTAGAAATAAAGGTATAACTGTTTGTAAAAATAAGATCGCAAGATTTACTAGTTTACAAGTTAGACTAAGTGTAAATTAAAATAAAATTATAACTGTTCACGAGTTAAAGCGTTGATGCCACGATGAACAATTAATAAGCTGAAAAGTTTTAGATTCACTTTAACATTACCATATGTTTACAGATAGAAATGTATCACAACAAAGCTACTTCATGAGTTAGTTTGCCAGGAGTGTATCATCTCAAACTTTTACTCCGTCGTTGAAATTTCATGACGACTTTTTGCTAGACGAAAGTTAACACCAGAGGAGCGTAGGGGTGGGTGGCATAAAATACGCCTACAGCACTGAGAGAGTTGGAGTGCATGAGCTATGTACATTCTTTTGACGACGAGAGGAGCGATTTAGCCGATGGCGCAGGTAGTTTCCCAGAGCATGGAGGACATTGTTTAGGTAACTCTAAGGACGTATGTCGAGCTGCCTTCAGTGATAGGCTTCCAACTCATGATGAATGATGATATGCTTACGACCTACATTCAACCATTGGTGTATGCCCACACCCTCCCCCACAACGAGCTTGTCTGCCACATTGTATTCATGAGTGTGGCTCAAAGTAGGAAATTGATTGATGAGACTTTGCTGAAATATCCAAGGCGCGTATTCAAGCATGGTCGCCTACTGTTGGAGTATTATTATCAATGGCGCGACGACACACATTTGCCCACCCGTGTTTTACCACACCTATCAACGGAAGAATACAATAGAGCTTTAGTCGAGACGGTGAAAGGAGACGATGAGCGCTAGCGGGTGAATGAAGCATCGGTGAGAGTGGGAATCAACTTGATGCTATTCTCCAATGAGGATTGTTGTCTAATGAGAATCAAGCATTCCTTTATAAATAGAGAGCCTTCCACAGTGAGAATCATTCCATCGTTGAATCGTACAAGTGGCGGACGCACATTCTCTCTCTCTACATCCCTGTTATATTATCCAACTAAAATGGTAAGTCGCTACTTTCCTCCCTCTCCTCCCTTGAACGTAAACTTAATACAATCTTTTTTATTTTCAGGCATCTTCTACATCTGCTGCACTAGTAGGACAAAATGGTGGCCAGACGTTACAAGGTTCGCTACAATCAGATCATCTACAGCTGAGACCAGTGGAAGAAACAACAAAGGTACATAATCCTACACCGCTACAGCGTAAATTTAAACAAGTCTTGCGTCATGAGGATCACAGCGTAGTACTGCGAACGGGAATGCTCCCTTCCACTGATGTGAAGATATTGAGCAATCAGTATGGGGATTACATACTCATCCCCGTGAGTCCGTACATTCGCCACCAACTTGACATTATTGAAGAGTACATAACATTAAATATGGACATTCCTACTCCTCTTGCTCAAGAGTGGAAGGCGAGAGATGAAAAGGATACTCCCTATAGAAGGATTTGGGATGGCAATCAAATTTGCCTACCATTATCACATTGGTGTAGTTATTATAAAAAGGATGGAGATCAATCAATACCCATCAGATGTGATGAGCTCGGAGAAGGTACTTGGGATATCATTTTCAAAGTGAATGGACTATATTATGGTCAGCACAAGGATAACAAAATAGCCTCTCTCTCGATATACACTGAATCCATCCTATATATTCCAAAACCACCCAGCGTAGATGACATTATTGACGAAATCCTTAACGGGGATGGTACGAAGCGCAAGTCGGGCAAGAATGCTACTTCCAAACGCAAGTCAAGGAAAGAGAATTGCTAATCCTTTCCTAACTCTACCCTATGACAATTCGCTTATGTGCTTTG